>JAJJMB010007708.1:2185194-2406142 GCA_023531105.1 Papaver atlanticum
TTCATGATGTGAAGGAAATATCATGAAATTAAGGAGTTTGTTGAAACGAAGGAGTTTCCATGAGATGAAGGAAATAATAATAATAATAAAAAAGGAATCGTGAGGTATGGGACCGGTCATGGCTAGGGCATGGCCGGCCGGCTAGTGATCCAGTTGATGTGATTTCAACTTTGTTGTAGTAAAAGGTTCGTTGAGACTTGTGAAGATTCGAGTTTTTAAATTTAATAAAAATATATACAAAAATATTAAACAATGGGCGAGAGGTACTGGGACTAAGGATTTAGCCAATCTTCATGACATAAGGTTTACTTATTTATTCTCAATAATTTTAGCTCAAGAAATATAAACATGGTCTCTATTTTTGCCAAGGTAGATTATCAAAACATTGATTGTAAATGTTAAGCATGGGACATCAAATCACCTAAGCTAAGCATGACCCATCTAATCAAATGACAACCAATTAAATCAAATCATATTTCAATTAATTTTAGTGCAAAAGTCATAAAAAGAATAAAAATAAATTTACCCATGTATGAAGTTCGGCCTCCTCCGTCGCCCCAGTGTTGGGGTTTAGCTCATCATAGTAAACGTGCTCTCAAAATATTTATTTAGGCTCAAAAATGGTTTACAAAGATGAAATAAAGAGAAAATGGTGTAGAACAGGATTTTGCGACGCACAAAAATCGTCACAAAATGAACGATAAAAGACAAGTGTTGTAAACACTGTTGCACAGTCGCTGGAAAGGAGTTGGGAACTGCCGCAATTAAGAGACAGTTTGCAACGACTTTCCTTTACGGGATTTTGTTCTTCGTGTTCTTGATGTTCATCAGCATCAGCAGCAGCAGAAACCGAGTTTTGTAAAACTCGGATTTCTTCTTCTCTGGCTCTCCTCAGCTCCCCAAACTTTCGACACCTCTTCTCTGTGATCCTAGAAGCCTATTTATACATCATTGCGACATTGAATCTCCTCCATTAACTACAAATAATCTTCTTTTACTCGGGTATATTTTTTTTCATTTTTATCATTGATTTTGATTTTCACGCATCTGCAGCTGTATTCCTTTCCTTCTATACCTTCTTCACGCTCCAGGATATCTATTAAGTCTTCCAAACACGTGCAGTACACGTTTAAATTTCTCACAACTCGTGCAAGCTCATGTTTTCCCTCCAACTCCCTGTTTGGATTAAAACAAGTTATTCAACCAAATTTGATCGATAAAAATCACCCATACTAGCTTTCTATAGTCATTTCACGTCTACCCACTAAGTTTCAGGGATTGAATCTCACTAAATCACGTCCAAACATCCGATTGAAATTCTGCCAGTGAAAGGGAATATTTTCCCGCCAAAAATATTTTTTTTGAATTTGAGAAGAACATGTCCTCCCCTAATCCTGCACGGGTGTCCCTTTAGCACTTGTCTTATGGGGTGCAAATTGTAATTTTTGGGCATAGATAGTAATTTTTTCGGGTTCCTCCGACACATTTTTGGGGTGCTTCCGGTGCATTTCTGGGGTGCCTTTAGTACTCTATCCTGGGGTGTAAAACACCACTTTTCGAGCCAATTTCGCCGCAAGAGCTTCTTTCTCTAAAAATACCTACAAAGACATAAAATAACAAAATAAATACAAAATCGAACACTAACAATATATACAATTGAGACATATTAGACACAATAATGCGTCTATCACCAGTCCCGTGACACCTTTCCTAATTTTATATTATTTCCTTGATGTGAAGGAAACACCATGAAACTGAGGAGTTTCATAAGATGAAGGAAATAATAATAATAAAATAATAAGGAATTACAAGGTATGGGACCGGCCAAAGCCAGGGCATGGCCGGCCGGCTAGTAAACCCGGTCCCGTGACACCTTTCATAATTTTATATTATTTCCTTGATGTGAAGGAAACACCATGAAACTGAGGAGTTTCCTTAAAACGAAGGAGTTTGTTCAAACGATGGAATTTTCATGAGATCAAGGAAAATAATAAAATAAGATAAAATATGGGAAGAGGATGGGTCCAGCCACGGCATGTTCGGCCGGCCGGTGGGCTTGGTTCCTTAGGCGCCTCAATTAATATTTAATTATTATTATTTTCTTTCCTATTTTGCATAGGTTCCTCATTCCTTCGTATTTTTGAATGTTCGTTCGTGCATTCAAGTGCTCGTTAGTGCATTATTGCTGAGTACACTTGTACCATTTTGTCGGGGCTTATTCGATAGTGGCTCAGATGCCTGTTCGTTGAATATTTATTACTAACCCATGGAATTCTGCTGGGAAGAGCCATGAATTGAAGTAATGAAATATTATGAAGAACGTAGAATATTTTCTAGAGATTGATTTAATGAATCTAATGATTAGAATTAATTAATTGATGGCTCTATACTAGCACGTTGTCTAGGAGCATTAATTATTCGAGAATTGAGCGATATGAGCTAGTCGAAGCGTCATATTTGTTACGTATAGTCAGGGAAAACGTTGTTACATCCTGAAGACGTTATCGCTCTATACTAGCAGGCAAGCTGTCTAGGAGCCGTCCAATCATTAAGATTCTATACAAAAGCGATTACTGAAATTGTTCAGTATTCATGAAATGTGTCGTTGCCTCAATTTGAGAGACTACATATTCATGTATGCTCTGAGAGACAGTATACTCAGTCAGAGGTTCTTGTGGCATGAGTTTTCATGCTTTAATGAGAGACATGAGCCTCAATACTCATCTGATTGCTGGATCAGGAATATGTAAGATTATGGTTTTACGATTTTAGCGTTTGTCGAAAATCCACCATCAACACCTATATTCTTAGGGAAAGATGATGGGAACCCATACTTTCACGTAAGGGACTTTGAGGAAATTTGTGGAACAGTTAAGATTAAAGATCTTATTGATGAAATTTTAAAACTTAGATTGTTTCCTCTTTCCTTAAGAGATAAAGCTAAATCTTGGCTAAATAATTTACCATCTGAATCCATAAAAACATGGGATGAACTCATTGTTGTGTTCTTCCTGAAGTTTTACCCAAAACATAAAACCTCGTCTATTAGGCAGAAAATTAGTGCCAGTATGCAACAAGAAGGAGAGTTTCTTTATAGGTTTTTAGAAAGATTCAATGATCTCTTGGCGCAGTGTCCCCATCATGGGTTTGAGAAAATGAAATTAGTGCAAATTCTTTATGACGGGTTAAACTACTCGACCAAATCCATGGTTGAGTCATTATGTGCTGGTGGGTTCTTGAACAAACTGCTGATCAAGCATATTCCTTTTTAGAAGAAGTAGCTGAAAAATCTCAACAGTGGGAATCATGTTTAGAGCCCCCTAGGAGACTTTTGGTAAATAGAAATAGCACCAATATGGTAGATTCAATCTTTGAGTTGGATGCTAAGTTTTCTGTCGTATCTAGACGGTTAGAAGCTTTAGAATTAAGTCGGTTTAAACATATGTCTTTTGTTGAAACTGATGATAGGCTTAGAACCTCTCAAGTCTCTAGTTGTGGAATAGAGCCCAATAACTCATTTTGGGAAGGACATATTAGTGAAGAGCAAGCCCATGCTCTTTATAACAACTCCAGATTTGATAACCGTCAGAAGTTTGACCCATATTCAGAGACCTATAACCCCGGTTGGAAAAAGCATCCTAATTTTTCATGGTCTCAGGGTCAGAATCAAAGTCAGATTAGTAATTCTCAGGCTCCCCCAGGTTTTAGTTATAATAAGAACTCTTTATGTCCAACCCAGTTCCAAAACCCACCAGAGAATACAATGTCTAGTTTAGAGAAAACTCTTACCATGCTAGCAAAGAATCATGAAATGCAATCAAACAACCACTTTAGCTTTCAACAAGAAACCAGGCAGAGTTTCCAAATAGCTAAGACTATTTTACAATGCCCACTCTTGTTAAGTTAGAACTTCAAGTAGGTCAAATAGCTAAGACTCGAAGTGAAAGAGAGAATGGAAGGTTCCTTAGTCAAACCAATCCTAATCCCAAGGGAGATAAAACATATGCTCAAGCGAATTCTGTCACAACCCTTAGGAGTGGTAAAACGGTAGACAATAAGGTAGACATGCCTAATAGTGGACATACTGTAGATCTACCTTCTAGTACCCATTTTAGTTCCCATGAGGACCAAGAGGAACCACTAGCTGAAGAGACTGACAAATCTTCTAGTGATGCAAATGCGGTTCCTGATAGGTCTAACTTTATGCCTAGAGCCCCATATCCACAGTTGTTAGCTCCAACAAAGAGAGAGTCGATTTTCAATGAGATAATGGAAACATTTAAGCAGGTGAACATTAACATTCCATTATTAGAAGAAATTAGGAAAATGCCTGCTTATGCCAAGTTCCTTAAGGATCTTTGTACACGAAAGCGTAAGCTTAATGTCAATAAGAAAGCCTTTTTAGAAGGTCAAGTAAGTTCAATTCTTCTAAACCAAACAACTCCTAAGTATAAAGACCCTGGATGCCCCACTATATCTTGTGCAATAGGTAACCACTCAATTGATAAGGCATTACTTGACTTAGGATCTAGTGTGAACTTACTCCCGTATCATGTTTACAACCAGCTAGGTCTTGGTAAGTTGAAACCGACTAAAATTACATTGCAATTAGCTGATAGGTCTGTCAAAGTACCTCGTGGTGTCGTAGAGGATGTTCTGATTGAGGTTGATAAATTTATTTATCCAGTGGATTTCGTTGTTCTAGATACTCAGCCTGTTCAGGATCCCAGCGCTCAAACACCCGTGATTTTAGGTCTCCCATTTTTAGCCACAGCTAACGCAGTCATTAACTGTAGGACCGGACTTATGAATATATCCTTTGGTAATATGACCACTGAACTAAATGTATTTAATGTTACTAGACAAACTTCTGATGATTTGGAGGAAGTGAATATGATCAACACTTTAGTTCAGGATCTAGTTCAGGATAATTTGGACGACTCTTTATTGGATAATTCTTTGGATGAATTTGATGAGATTCTCTTAAGACAGTTAGGTGACCAAACTGTTGAACTAGAAGAAGCTCTCGAGTACTTTAAAGACTCTACGGACCCTGAAATTCAAGCCATAGTGCTAGGTCTTACAGAGAGTAATAATGACCCTAAGTTTGGGGGTAATGATTCTTGAGTATTTTAAAGACTCTGAGGATCTGGAAATTCAAGCAATAGTTATAGGTTTGTCTGAGAGTACTGACTACCCTAAGTTTGGGGGTAGTGATGGTCAAGTATCCCCATTAAAAGTCCCTAACTTGGGACTCGAGTCTCGTGTGCCTGAGGTATTACTTGAGTCTCTTCCGACTCCACAACCTGATCCTCTGGATACTATTCGGGAAGAAATCCCGGAATTAGAAACCCATAGTTCGGAAAAATATGTTCATCAAGATACTCCTATGAAGCCCAATTGGGCGTCGCAGATAAACCCAGTTGTATTGCAAGAAGTTTTAAATCAGGTTGTACTATATCTGCTTATTTATCTAATCCGATGCAGTTGTCTCATAATTGTGGCAGCTTTATTTGGTTTTGTTGACCCACAGTTGTTTCGACTATTGATATATGATTTGAAAAGGTAATTAACCATTTATGGGTATTTGACGCCTGGCTGAAGACTTTAAACTTAGCACTACTTGGAAGGTAACCCATGCTCATGCAACACGGTAATATCTTTCCTTAACTCTTTTTGCTTCAAATGGTAACAGTTTCTCCTTGTTCATGCTTTTATCTTTAGAACATTGAGGAAAATGTTAGATTTAAGTTTGGGGGTGTGGGAGAAAAAATTTAGTTGCATTATTAAACTCCAGAGCCTAGAAATTTATGCCTATTAAGGATGACACTAACCAATCTAAGTGGATGGAAGCATCTTAGTTGTAGGAGTTGAGGAACCCAATAGTAGAGTCTATTCAAAGCATAGAGTTCAGGTGTTAGATATAACATGGTAGTTTCACCGTATCTCGGAGTCGTCACCATATCACTTTCTGTTTTTATTTTTGCAAACTTATATGTTTTTCTAAGTGATTCGGTGGGGCACACGCATCGAATTGTGACCACCGCTAGGACGAAGTAGAGTGATTGAGTTACTAAAAATAAAATAAAGAGTATCAGACCAATCATACCAAACAGAATAATTCTAAAAAAAAAATAAAAAAAAATTAACACTTGGATAGTAATATGTGCGTGTTCTCCCTGTCTCCGTTGCCTAAACAGGCGTGGAACGCAAGATCCACGGGAATTACCATGTAATCTGCTGACAAGAAGCATGCGCTTGGATCAGCAAGATCTAATCATGTTGTTAAAAAAATAATAAAAAATATTTATTATTAATGTTCAGTGAATAAATCGACCGATGGTTCCCTTGTATATGCCAGACGAGTTGATCTAGAACTAGGATTATCGACCACTGGTTCCCTTGTATATGCAAGTTCTGTTGATATTAGTTAGACCAGTATCTCAGTCTGTTAGAGCATAGCTCAGTTGAACCCACCAAGCGTTGGTATGTCAAGTTTGGTTGTCATATTTTAGTGAATCAAAACTCATCTAAGAGTCGCTTGATTATGTACTAGAGACAACTTCGTAGAGGTTACACTAGAAAGTCTAGGATTATGAGACATACAAGTATTACTCGAAGACCTGAAGAATGTGAATAAGTAACAAGCTACAATGACGACATCATCCTTACTCTTGAGGTTAGTAATATTGACTTGAACTGTTTCATTCCTAATGTAACTTTCAAGTCGTGCTATATTGAAAACATAACTGCGAAGCTATGAATGATTATACTCTAGTAGTGAGACATGATCATATGATCATAGTGTTAAGGAATTAAGATACGAAGTATAACGTTTATATTTTGAACTTCGTATATATGACATCGACATAATCGTATGAATGTTATTGTGATTATGTTTATGGGTGAAGGTGAAGATTTCATCCTAGGAAACAATGTTTACATTTTTTTAAAGGAAGTACATTCATGAACTTGTTTTATGAATCGAAAGGGAAATCGCTAGGCTTATTGGTATTGTTATTCATTGCATTTATATCTTTGGATTACCAATATGTGTGAGTTAGTAGAACCGATCATAACTTGTTATGTATCTTGGTGTAACTAATCACAGTGCCTGACTTATGATTTGGTATGACTGGTTTTTATTAATTAGTATAACCGATCCTAAGTAATCACCTGAGATGGTATGATCGATATTTGTAATTGGTGTGACCGATCCTAGTAATTGGTGTGACCGATCACAAAAGAATTATGTAATCGATCTTTGTAATTGGTGTAACCGGTCCTGGTAATGTGTGTAACCAATCCTGGTAATTGGTGTAACCGATCCTGGTAACTGGTGTGATCGACCACAAGCAATACCATGAGTATATGGTAACCGGTCCTTGTAATTGACGTAACCGATCCTGGTAACTGATGTAACTGGTCCAGGTAACTTGTGTGTTCGATCACAAGTAATCCATATTGAGGCAGAACCGATCCTATTGATTGGTAGAACTGATTGAACCCATGATCGTGATTTGATATTTGATCAATCACATAGTTGTCTTGGAATACAGATGAACCAATTCTAAACTTGTTTGGAAGTGTGGTATAATCGATTCCAAGATTGTAAATATGAAAGAGGATTTACAAAATATGTCAACATACTTTGAACACGAACGGTCACTCTTATCTTTTATTGTTCAAAGATATTCCGTAATTACTCAAGGAGATCCCGGTACGAAATAAATTAAGAATCTTTTAATTAAGGTTGTTAGTTTTATATTCTTTAATTACCAGCAATTAAATGCATATCTCTAGAGAATAAAAATTAGTAATGTGCATTTACTAATTAGAGATTTTCTATTGAGAGATTATGGGAAATATATGACAAAGCATTTCCAGGAATTATGAAAACCGATTTGGACATTTATTGCATATCTTGAGAATATCCGGTTTTGGAAATTCCTTGGTGTCCAAACTTCCTTGGTCTATAAATACCCAAGTTTGCATTTCTAGCAAACTATCCTAAGATCCAGGCAAACTTCATCTTCTTGTTGTTTCTGGTGGAGTCGTCTATCCGGAGAGAAAAGTACCCTAATTAGGCGAAATCTCTTACGACCGCTCATTTAAATACTTCTGTGGGATCAAGAAGCTCTACGAGTACCATTGGTGGGAAACTAGATAATTGAAGTTTATTAGTTTTCGATTAATTTGATTGACTAACGGTTGTTGAACTTTGATTTCACCTAGTTGGTTTATTCTTGAGAACCTTCTCTTCTGATATAAGATTCACTCAAACTAGATCGAAGTGTCGATGAGATATTTAGAACTGTTTGTAAATCTACAGACATCTTGTGATAATCCATTGTTAACAGACTTCGTTCTGTGCGTGATTGATCACAAGAGATTCAAGTGGTGTTGTGCAGGTTTAATTGAAGATTAAATAAGATTTGAAGACAAAGAAGATTTCTTATTGGTTTCTCATATTTGTGTAGAACAAACCTTGATCGGCTGGGATCCAACTTGAATTGGATTTATTCGATTGATTAGTAACGTAAGATCGGCATCGCTTTATAGTTCCTTGTTGGATTCTATATTGATTGATTGCAAATCTAAACTCTACTACTTCGGTAATTGTTGGATAGATTGATCTAACTGGGCAAAGAAGTTTATTAGTTTAAACGGAAGAGCCTTTGCATATGACTTGAGATATCTTCCTCTATAAGAATCAAGAGAGTTGTTACCAAACAGATTTATTGTTCCTTTACTGTTTGAAATACGATCCAAAGGAATTGTTCCAGTGCATACACTTATTGAATGTCGAAAGCGCATGGATACTGAATACACTAAGTGAACTAGGTTTGGTTGCTTGGTCTCAACTTTACGAAGTTGGTTTAGATTTTGTATAGCGGTTTAATTATGAGAGTATTCAATTCTGGACTTAGTCCCGGGTTTTTTCTGCATTTGCGGTTTACTCGTTAGCAAAATATTGCTTTGTTTTTTACTTTTCTATTTCCGCAATTATAATTGTTTATTATAATTAAAAGTAAAATACAAAAACGTTAACTCTGTATTACTTGATAGTGATCCTATAAAGTTTGGTTAAGTCCGAACTAATTTGTCGTATTGTCTCGACTTTGTCCATAGACAATCACTTTCGGTAAGAGGACTTATAGGTGGATAATTTAAAGATTGTGGTGTATTTGGGTACTCTCGTCTTTTCAATTGGTATCAAAGCGGGCAAACACGAAAAGATCTAACAATCTGTTTTTGGTGCGATCCAACCTATAAGACTGGAATCTAAAAATGGTTTTTATAGAACTGATAATGATTTAGTTAACGTAAAGCAAGGTATCAAGAGTTTTGAATTAACACTTGATAATGACATCTACGAATCAATATCTAAAGATTTTCATGAAATCATCTCGAGAGATTCTACTAGACAAGTTAATCTTGTTAATGATGTAGAAATCAATAATAACTGGAAAATTTGTCTACAAGAAAGAATGGATGAAATTTCCAATTATGATGACTCATATTTTGAACGAGATGTAGAAGAGGATATCTCGGAATACTCTAAACTACTGAATCCTTTGAAAAAATAAAAAACTGAGATCTTCGGATTTCGTTGGTCTTATGACTCCTCTTTGTCGTGAGAACAATAAATCAAATAAGTTTTTTCAAGGATATTATATTGGTTACTGCACCAATGATTCTCTTCTTAAAGATCGTACAGACGAGCTAAATTCTAAGAAATTAGAATGTGAAAATCTTCGAAGAGATCTCTTTTTGTCGAAAAAGAAACTTGCTGAATCTGAAGCAAGGTTTAATTCTCAACAAAAGAGTTTTGAAGAGAAAGAAGGTGAATATCTCTCACGAGAAAAACGCTTTGAGGCTGATGTAACTAGTGCTCTTGACAAAATCAAGATGTTAGAAGAAGAAAATTTGTACTTGAAAAATTACAATGATAGAACAAACAATTTATCCCCATTGTTAGAAGCAGGAAGATATCATGGTGATACACGAGGATTTGGATATAAGGAATCAAGTGCTTCCAACGATAACAATGAGATAAAGTTTGTTAAAGATACAAATTCTTCTCAACCAGAGGCTTCCATTGATGTCAAAAATGATCCTATTGCTTGTAAAAAAGAAAAGCATGTCAAGCCTAAGAATCATGTTCAAATAGCAGTAATCAAAGAGAGCACTTCTGCTAATGTCAAGAAACCAACAATGTTGAACAAAGATAAGAAGAAGAAGAAGAAAACTCGTCAAGCTCCAAAGAAAACGGATCCACAAAAAGGTAACATTCAAACTCAGACTTCGTATGTTACCAAGCATTGTTATTATTGTGGTAATAAAGGGCACTTGCAATGGGGATGCAAAGTTCGTAAGATGCAAGATGCACTTTCTTTTGTATCAAACGAATTGGCTAAGTTTGTTCCCCGAAAGAACTCGGATCGTTATTGTCCTAAGTTTAGGCAAAAAAATTATTATAATGATAGTTCAAATTTTACCTATCGCTCGACAAGGTCATCTCATAAAAGACCTAATTATAAAAGGAGAGATGAATTTGTAAATACTAAGACAAGATCTGATGTTCCAAATTGGAGAAAAGTTGTTTCGCAAAGTATTCAAAAGGACAATCGTCCTAATGGTATGAAGGAGAAAGCTGCTCCTGCGAAACCGAACTCTAAATGGATCCTGAAGTCCTCCATAGCCAAGAAGGGACCAAAAGTTAGTCACAAGAATGACTCTCAGCTGTTAATTGTTGGTGACAATAATTACAAGAGTTTTCTTGAAATACTAAAGAAAGACATCATGTCTGAAATCTCTTGTGCTAATGAACGTTGTGGTAATGACACTCTTCATCACAAGTCAAAGAATAAAAACAAGAGATGGAACAAGAGAAAACAAACCAAGCAAGAGGTCAAGAATGATGATTCTGTCTTAGTCACTCGTGAAGAACAAGACTCAACACAACCTAGTTGTGTTAGAATGTGTATACTCACCTTGGTGCTCAATCTTTAGGGAGATTTCTTTTCTTATATACTCATACCTTCTCTATATATATATGAACTTTTGATAGAAACGGTAATTTTGAGTTTATGATGTTGATATCTACTGATCATATATGTGTATCTCTTGTTTTTACGGTTAAAACGAGCCAAAAATCACTGAATTCGGACATCGTATGCAAAAGTTATCTCTAAAACAGTTTAAAACTGTAATCCATGATCCATCACTAGTAACTACTGTAACCGGTCCTAGTGATTATTGTAACTGGTCCTAGTGATTGGTCCATACGAAGGAGTGTAAAACTGTTTTGCCTATAACTTCTTCGTCCGAACTCGGAATGACCTCATTCTTTTTGCGTTGGTTTTGTAATTTAACTACCTACAAGATTGAGGTAATTTCAATAAATGATTTTCTGTTGAATATTTATGGTGTATTTCAAATTGGATTTATGATATGTTTGATTTCGGTTTTCATAACCTTAATATTCAATCTCATATGATGAGAACCCTTATGGTTTGTGTGACTTTTTGATTTAGCGGGATTAAGTTCTATCCCAAGTTGGTAAGCTTTATCAAAGGATTATAAGGTGTTCCGATTGAGACTCATATGTAAAAAGTCACAATGTGTTGAATCAATTTGTGTATACATGAGTTGTGTTTGGCATAAACTTATGTGTTTCAGGTTTTCAACTTTTTCTATTGGCACGCATTAGTTAAAACTTATTCAACCTTTCCCTGGTAAAGTTTGCTCTTTGTTGTTGTTCTTTTGTTCTTGCGATAGGATGACAACATACTGGGGGAGAGTTCAAACTTGAACTTGTGCTTAATGATATATCTTTCTGGGGAGAAGAGGATGCGGAATCTGAGGTAACGAATTTGTTAGTTAATCATTTTCCTATTTAAGAAAAGCCTGCTTATATTGCATATATTTTGCTTTTGCTTAACAAAATTTCGGTACAATTGATATATATTCCATTATGTGTGTATGGATGTGTGTGTGTGTGTGATGCAATTGTTTCCGGTTAAGAAAAACTGTGTCAATTTATTTGGCTTATTGTTTGGTATCTTATTTATTGTTTGATATCAAGTGTTTTTTATGTTTGTTTCAATTGCTTCCGGTTAAGAGAAATAATTGTGCAAGTCAATTTATTTGGTTTGTATGTATTGTTTATGGCTTAACGAAATAAGGGATCATTTGTTTAGTCCAATTCGATTCTAGATAAGAGAAACTAAGTTAATTCTGATCTTAGTTAGACTTATAAAATTAAAGGATTCGGTTATTCATGGTCTAATCGAATGCCTTGAAAAGAAATACTAGTTAACTAACCTAGTACTTGTCTTGTCTTGTCTAAAGTGAAAGGTCTAAGTTATTGTCTGAATAATTATAACCCGGTGAGAAAAATAAAGTTAATTCTGATCTTTATTTTGGTCTTATCGAAATAAGCGATTGTATGTTTACAATCGGTTTAGCAACGAAACTAAGTTTCTTAGTCAATTTGTTAAACTATTAGGGAAAATTGCTTCGGGCAATTGTTTCCTTGATAACATATTAAAACCAAATTATTTGTAGTTTCGGTTTTGATATTGGTTATCTAAAATGGTATGTGAAACCTTCGTGCTTAAATCTTATAGGTTGTACAAGTCTTTTAGATTTGTAAGATCCTTTCGGTTTGACCTTTATTTGCTCGAACCTTTGCCATTTTGTGACAAAAAGGGAGAGAAATATATGGAGTAAACAAGTGATTTGTAATCACTAAGGAGGACAATTGTGCTTAAACGTTATATCTAACGAAAGAGTAAAGCATTGAATAAGGGGGACCAACATATCATATTGTTATTGTAGTTGTTTGGACTACAAAAGAGAAATAACAAAGATGTTAGGATTGAAAATCTACCTATCTTACCTTTATGGGGAATATAAGCTTTGTTATTAAAATGTCAACAACGGCATTTATTAATTGAATATGTGCATGTTTTTATGTTGTTGAAACTTGGAATCAAGCGTATGTTTAATGAATTCTTGTAATTTGTTTATCCATATGTATTATGAGTTTTGTCACTAAAATTGACAAAAGGGGGGGATTGTTAGAGCATAGATCGGTTGAACCCACCAAGCGTTGGTATGTCAAGTTTGGTTGTCATATTTTAGTGAATCAAAACTAATCTAAGAGTCGCTTGATTATGTACTAGAGACAACTTCGTAGAGGTTAGACTAGAAAGTCTAGGATTATGAGACATACAAGTATTACTCGAAGACCTGAAGAATGTGAAGAAGTAACAAGCTACAATGACGACATCATCCTTCCTCTTGAGGTTAGTAATATTGACTTGAACTGTTTCATTCCTAATGTATCTTTCAAGTCGTGCTATATTGAAAACATAACTGCGAAGCTGTGAATGATTATACTCTAGTAGTGAGACATGATCACATGATCATAGTGTTAAGGAATTAAGATACGAAGTATAACGCTTATCTTTTGAACTTCGTATAAATGACATCGACATAATAGTATGAATGTTATTGTGATTATGTTTATGGGTGAAGGTGAAGATTTCATCCTAGGAAACAATGTTTACATTTGTTTAAAGGAAGTACATTCATGAACTTGTTTTATGAATCGAAAGGGAAATCGCTAGGCTTATTGGTATTGTTATTCATTGCATATCTTTGGATTACCAATATGTGTGAGTTAGTAGAACCGATCATAACTTGTTATGTATCTTGGTATAACTAATCACAGTGCCTGACTTATGATTTAGTATGAATGGTTTTTATTAATTAGTGTAACCGATCCTAAATAATTACTAAGATGGTATGATCGATATTTGTAATTGGTGTGACCGATCACAAAAGAATTGTGTAATCGATCCTTGTAATTGGTGTAACCGGTACTGATAATTGGTGTAACCGATCCTGGTAATTGGTGTAACCGATCCTAGTAACTGGTGTGACCGATCACAAGCAATACCATGAGTATATGGTAACCGGTCCTGGTAATTGACGTAACCGATCCTGGTAACTGATGTAACCGGTTCAGGTTACTTGTGTGTTCGATCACAAGTAATCCATATTGAGGTAGAATCGATCCTAGTGATTGGTAGAACCGACTGAACCCATGATCGTGATTTGATATTTGATCAATCACATAGTTGTCTTGGAATACAGATGAACCAATTCTAAACTTGTTTGGAAGTGTGGTATAATCGATTCCAAGATTGTAAATATGAAAGAGGATTTACAAAAGATGTCAACATACTTTGAACACGAACAGTAACTCTTATCTTTTATTATTCAAAGATATTCCTTAATTACTCAAGGAGATCCCGGTCCGAAATAAATTAAGAATCTTTTAATTAAGGTTGTTAGTTTTATATGCTTTAATTACCAGCAATTAAATGCATATCTCTAGAGAATAAAAATTAGAAATGTGCATTTACTAATTGGAGATTTTCTATTGAGAGATTTCGGAAAATATTGGACAAAGCATTTCCAGGAATTATGAAAACCGATTTGGGCATTTATTGCATATCTTGAGAATATTCGGTTTTGGAAATTCCTTGGTGTCCAAACATCCTTGGTCTATAAATACCCAAGTTTGCATTTCTAGCAAACTATCCTAAGAGCCAGGAAAACTTCATCTTCTTGTTGTTTCTGGTGGAGTCGTCTATCCGGAGAGGAAAGTACCCTAATAAGGCGAAATCTCTTACGACCGCTCGTTTAAAGACTTCTGTGGGATCAAGAAGCTCTACGAGTACCATTGGTGGGAAACTAGATAATTGCAATTTATTAGTTTTCGATTGATTTGATTGACTAACGGTTGTTGAACTTTGATTTCACCTAGTTGGTTTATTCTTGAGAACCTTCTCTTCTGATATAAGATTCACTCAAACTAGATCGAAGTGTTGATGAGATATTTAGAACTGTTTGTAAATCTACAGAAATCTTGTGATAATCCATTGTTAACAGACTTCGTTCTGTGCGTGATTGATCACAAGAGATTCAAGTGGTGTTGTGCAGGTTTAACTGAAGATTAAATAAGATTTGAAGACAAAGAAGATTTCTTATTGGTTTCTCATATCTTTGTGTAGCACAAACCTTGATCGGCTGGGATCAAACTAGAATCGGATTTATTCGATTGATTAGTTGTGTAAGATCGGCATCGCTTTATAGTTCCTTGTTGGATTCTATATTAATTGATTGCAAATCTAAACTCTACTACTTCGGTAGTTGTTGGATAGATTGATCTAACCATGCAAAGGAGTTTATTAGTTTAAACAGAAGAACCTTTGCATATGACTTTAGATATCTTCATCTGTAAGAATCAAGAGAGTTGTTACCAAATAGATTTATTGTTCCTTTACTGTTTGGAATACGATCCAAATGAATTGTTCCAGTGCGTGCACTTATTGAATGTCGGAAGCGCAGGGATACTGAAGAAACTAAGTGATCTAGGTTTAGTTGCTTGGTCTCAACTATACGAAGTTGGTTTTGATTTTGTATAGCGGCTTAATTCTGAGAGTGTTAAATTCTGGACTTGGTCCCGGGGTTTTTCTGCATTTGCGGTTTCCTCGTTAACAAAATCTTTCTATGTATTTTACTTTTCTATTTCCGCAATTATAATTGTTTATTATAATTAAAAGTAAGATACACAAACGTTAACTCCGTATTACTTGATAGTGATCCTATAGAGTTTGGTTAAGTCCGAACCTATTATCAAATAATCACACTTTGATTGTTGTATTGTCTCGATTTCGTATCCATAGACGATCACCCAAAGTGTGAATACCGATTTGCCGTATTGTCTCGACTTTGTCCATAGACAATCACTTTCGGTAAGAGGACTTATAGGTGGATAATTTAAAGATTGTGGTGTATTTGGGTACCCTCGTCTTTTCACAGTCCATTAGGATAGGTTCTTCTTGGCAGTGGTCTTCAGACAGATATGTGAAACACCGTTGATCTTAGTCAACATCATTGCAACCATCTATTATCTCCATATCCATCATCTTAATCTTTTCACATGTGATTGTGGTTTGTTGACTTCAGATATTGATGTCCATAGTGAAACTACCTGAGTAGAGCTCTGTCACTCGAATCAGGGTACTTCCTCTTGTAGTCAATGAGAGTATGCCAACCAAGGAGGTTCTTTAGTGCTATTCCGAGGTTCTGCATAGATAACTAGCGTTTGGAATAAAAGTTTTGTGGGTATAACTCTAGTAAACCCTCCCGAGACTATAACTCGACCACTAGGGCCACCTAGGGGTGTAAAGACTTGTTGCACACGCTAAGTGCAACCGCGATGTTTGCGACGGTGAGTTAGGATTTGATTTTTTAGATTTGATTTGCTCGGAACTAGCAAATAATAAGTTTTGGGGTATTTGATAGACACATTTTTGTGTCTGATATAATCTCAATTGTATATATTGTTAGTGCTCGATTTGGTATTTATTATGACTTTTTATGTCTTTGCAGGTGCTTTTGGAGAAATAAGTTTTTGCGGAGAAATTGGCTCGAAAAGTGGTCCTGGATAAAATTACTAAAGGCATCCCGAAAGTATGTTGGAGACGCCCTAGAAAAGTTATATTGACACCCCAAAAGAATTGCTAAAAAGACCCCAGCAGTGGATAAGGGGTAACCAAATTACTAAGGGCGACCACCTTCTATTCGCACCCCTGGTCTGGATAAGGGGCACCCATCCCCTAGCTTTAGAAAATTCAATTTGGCGGGAAAATTTCTTTCACGCTGCAAAATTAGGGTTGAGATTTCGGAAGGGATTAAATGAGATTAAAGGGCTGAATTTGTTTGGGCTAGCTCATTAGGCCTAAACAGGAATTGTATAAGTGTTTGATTCGGTTAAAATTGGATCAATCATCGATTTGAAGCTAAAACAGGGAACGAAGTTGTCGGGTTCTGTTGATGTATATTTGGAAGAGTTTTAGAAGAAGTTAAACACGAGAATTTATTTGTTACCAAATTTATGGGGGGGGGGGGGGGGGGGGGGTGGCGGGTTGGGGAGACAAAAATGGAATCAAATCCTCTTATTTATCGCAATTATCCAAAAATCGAATCTCTATAAGTCCGAGAAACGAATCTTTACTACCACTTTCTACAACTTGTTAAAATCACATCACTTTACTTTCGCATTATAATTGTTTTATATTATAACAAAGTAAATACTCTCGTGTGTTAATCCTAATTGTATGATATTGATTCTACAGTAAATCGGTTTTGGACCGTAACTATTATCAAGTGAATATCAAGTTGTCGTATTCTCTCGACTTTGTCCATAAATGACCACACTTGGTATCGGACTTATAGGTGGATAATTAAAAGATTGTGGTGTATTTGGGTACCCTCGTCTTTTCACTCAGACTCTATGATTCCTCAAGATAGATATTTAAATTATTCATTGATTTGTTTGTATTGTTCTTGAGAGGTGGTTAGTGATCTAGGCTTCTAAGCTACAAAGAGAGTAAGTTTTTCGGATCTGGACTTTATCTACTACAAACAAATTTCCAAACCTAGATTAAAACATATCAAAAGGAAAATCAAATAGGCTTGTCTGTTAGAAGAAGATAGGTATTTGTAGTTACCTAAATTTATTAGAGGCTAAAAGTAGGATTCTAGGGGTTTTAAAGTGAGTTACGGGAGGTTGAGAACGAACAGTCTTAGACCAAACCATGCACATTGGTCGTTCAAAGGCTGCTTCAATCACAGGAGTGGTTAAGGCTAGTCTTAGGTAGGGAAGCAGAGATGAAGAGAGAGATCATATAGAGGTTATGAGAATGTTGTGTGTTAGCTTGGAGAAATAAAAAACTTATTTATAGCTGAATTCTCTAGTCTCAAGACGATGAAGATAAGGATTACTTGTCGTGTAAAGCACTTTTCCAGTCTCTTTAGAAATAGATAGAGATAAACTAGGTTGAGTTGATCTCTTTATTCCACCATCTTTACTATCTTATCCGGTAATAAATAGGCAGGGTATTTCTCACACGTGTCGTTGACCGCCAGACCAAAACCATAATTGATATCCCCCATTTGTGTGTGGTGGATTCATCCTTTGTGATGATGTGTTGAGTAACACAAATGTTCTCTACATGCGGCATTTGCCAAAACGAAAAGATATTCTCTGATTTGTGAGAGTGACTAGTATGATCCACGTGAAATAGCAATGAATGCCTCAGAAATCGTATGTAGAGTTTGAGGGTAGCTAAGATCGAGATTTGTATCTTTGTGGCCAGTCACACATGTCATGTGGAGGCCGAGTTCTTATCCGTGGATCCCTTTGTTGAACATGAGGATCTCAAGGGAGTTAATCTAAGTTTTTGGAAAAGTACGTATAGTTCAGACCTCAATTTACTAGCCGTGAGTGTGTTTGAAACACTCAGAAAGATTCATGTTCCATAGGTGAGGCTTCTGCCCAATTCTTTTGGTTGTAAGAAACTCTTCAGACGAGATGGTTCAGCTCGAATCATCATGAGGCAGGTCGGGGCTTGGGTCATGTGGTTGAGTCTCTATGTAGTCAGTTGGGATATGTTTGAGAGAGAAGAAAGGCTTGCGTGACTAATAACGTCTTTGCGAGACCTTGGCTCACTTAGGTTTGACCAGTGTATCTCACGCAGATGTGCTAGGAGTCAATATTGTGTCCATATAGCGGGGTTGACATGACCGGTGTATCTCTAAAGGATGTTTAAGAGTCCGTCAAAAGGTCCCGGATGCAGAATAACTAGTGCATCTCGCGAGGATATCCTAGGAAATATTCGGAAGCCTCGGTAAGTCGAGTCGGGCCTAGATTATACATGACTAGTGTATCTCGCGATAATGTAATAGGAATCAGTCACTGATCTTAAATAGGGGGGAGTCTAGACATGAATGTCTCCGCTCTGGGAATAAGTCCGTCAGGGAAATTTCTACGCATCTATAAAGCCTACATGACCAGCAGTATCTCGCCGAGATATATCTAGGAATCATGGCATCACAAACAGATACGTCTCGCGAATACATGCAGAAATCATGGTTGTTATGGGTCATAAGTCAGTCATGGATGTTTTTACGCTCTACAAAACCTATATGACCAACAGTATCTCGTCGAGGATGTTCTTTAGGAGTCACGGCATCACGACCATCAATGTCTCGCAAGGATGTATACAAGAAATCGTGGATGTGGGTGCCTTGAGGACCAAGGGATTAGTACCTCCCGTGAGAGTTTAGTTTGGTCATATGGGTCTGAGCTTGTCTTTCAGCAATGAGGATTAAACTTGTCTTCAGAGCTCCCTTTTTACGTCAAATTCTCTCTCATTTTGGTTTTCGCTGAACTTTGAAGACATCTATTGGCTCAAAATGATGACTCACCCCCTATTTATGTAATTACCATTTTGCATCTGGTCTTAAAATTACACTTTTACCCTTTATCTAAATTTGACCATCTATAGTATCAAAGGTCTCCACTGAGGTTGAAGCAAATCTTAGGCTGTGAAGGACTTAATCTAAGGGATCAAGTGCGTAGAATCTTGTGAGGTTCAAGAGACATAAGGAATATGACAACATCTGAATTTCTTGGAGGTTAATTTGGTCTCAACTACATTCCAATTCAGAGTCTTATAGTATGCTAGTATCTGTAGCGGTTTAATAAAGTGTGGTGTTCAAAGCTGGACGAGGTCTCCTGGTTATTCTACCAGTGCAGTTTTCCTCGTTAACAAAATTCTAGTGTCTTGTGTTTTTCCTTTTTCGCATAATATTGTTTATCTTTATAATAGGAATAGTACGTAACCAATCTAGGTAGTTAAAGTCCTTATTATTTTGAAATAGAAAACAAGACCTGTTCTTGTTGAATTCATATCTTGAAAGATAGATAACAAGTTTCATACTTGTTAGAATTCGGATACAACTAGATTGATCTTGGACTGAGATTGTCCAAGAACTCTTCTACAAAATCAGGTACAAGGACCTTCGGTTTATACATATTGAATGTGGAAGAGAAAAAGAAAAACTCTATATACAATCTGATTCAAGGGTCTTTACTTTGACCTGCTTGCGATTGTATTAGATTTTGTCCATACAGGTTGCTGAACGAAAAAGTTGATGGTGTAAACCAAATGTCAAACATTAAAAAAGAATTGCTTACAAGCATCTCAAAGAGTACGGAGGGTTACAGCAAAATTGCCAACAACAACAGCGGAGGAAACAACCGTCACAAAACCACCAGCCGTTACGAGAAAGGAACACTGGTAACTAGGAAACAAACGAAGAGAAGAAAGTGTAGCACAAGAGGACATAAATAATTAAATCAATAAAGAAAAGTATAGCACAAGATGAACGTTGATATACAATAGCATTCAAAGCATAAAAGACAATTCTACCCCTCAAACTTGAACATACACCAACACAAGAAAACACAAAAGGAACCAAAGAAACGCATGCACATCCGAAGTCAAAGGCCTTTCCGGTCTCTTTTTTCTTTAGGGTCGCTAAAAAAACGCAAACGTACTAGATACCATATTCTCGTATTTATCCTCGATCAGAACGATTTTTGGGGACCATTGTCTTTTTGAAGGGACCATGATTTTACTTTTGGTAAGACAATTAGAAGTAAATCTAAGCCACCCCTTATCCAAATATTTATATTAATATCAAAATTACCCTTTCTAATTAAGTTTGTGTAATGATTAGTTAAATTATTATGTTAAGCTAATTAATGATTAGTGTAAGATTAAATAAATAATTTCATTTTTTTAATTAAGTTATTGAGAGAGAAGAAGAAGAGAATATAAAAGTTTTGGAAAAACTCAATTCTTTTTTTTTTGGATCTGAACCTTCAAACTACCCAGGCATATTTAAAATTTAGTTTTATGTTTCTTGAACTGGCCAAAATTTTCTTGATTTGGGCTAAGTAAAACACGTTCGGCTACAAGATCTAAAGAACAGGTAGCCAAACTTAGTTTTAATGGTGTTTTTGATTTCAGAGAAAAGTTCGTTTGGAGAAAAAAATTGTGACGTGACCGAGCTCAATATATATGTTTTCAAAGAAAAATTCGGTTAGGAGAAAAAAGTTGCGAAGTAACCAAACTCAATATTCAGGATTTCAAATTTTCCTTCTAGCCGAACTTTTATATGAAAAAAAATAAAGCTAGGAAATAAAAAGTTCGGCTAGGAAATTAAAAAACTCGGCTAGGAATTTTTATTTTGCGAAACAGCCAACTGTTCTTCATTTCTAGCAGGTTCGGCTAGTTCGACAAAGTTTTTTCACAAAATTCCTAACCGAACTTCTCTCTGCAACTTCAATTTTTGTGATTACTACTCCCTCAAACTTGTATGGCGAGTCATGTGATGTTAAAAAGTCATGGGTTAGTTGGAAAGTACCTCTGATATACAAATTTCTAAAATTCGGATTTAAAACGACTATGAAAGTAGAAGAGAAAACAAAAGGATGAGAGAAGAATGAAATTTGGATAGTACTCCCTCCGTCCCACTATTAGTTGACCTATTTACTTTTAGATTTTGTCCCATAATAGATGACCTATATCACCAAACAAGGAGATATTTCTAAAATTATCCTTTTATTGATAATTGTTAGTATAAGAAATACGCATAATTTGATAGGAATGTTTATATTCGTTACGTATGTGTTTTAAAATACTTTTCAATGGTATAAAGTTTGCGAACATCCGTCGTGTAGTTTGAGAGATAAATCATTTCAAAATTTCACAAATTATTATCCATAAGGGTATAATTGTAAAAAAATATACTTAAAATACTCTTTTCTCTTCCTTTCCTTAAGAATAGTGCAAACTTGAACTAGGTCAACTAATAGTGGGACGGAGGGAGTAGAAAAAATTGTATTTTTGTGTTTATGAATTAGAGTTTTAATCAATTTAGTAGGGTTAGGAGGGAGGTTACTAGGTTAGTCATGATTTAAATAACAATAAAGGATAAGTTAGTCATTTCCTAACCTTAGGACACCCCCTTATAAATATAGGGAAGGTGGCCGAAGTACATCATGGTCCCAAAAGAAAAAAGAAAAAGAGATGGTCCCAAAAAAAGAACGATGTTTTGGGGACTACCCCAAAACAGTGGGGGACTACTCTATTATATGAATGCCCAACCAAAATTTTAAGGGGTGTCCTAAAAGATTAGGGAAGACTAATCTTCCCTTGTCCTAATTAAGGTTATAACTAATCCTAATAACCCACTAATTTAACCACTACCCACTAATCTAACCCCCTAAATTAAAACATAAAATCAGTTTTAAAACCCTTTTTATTTTCTTTTATTTTTCTTCTTCTTCATCTTCTTCTTCTTCTTCTTCTTCTTCTCCTCTTCTTCTTATACATCGTCGATTCGAAAAAAATTCATCGTCGATTAATCAATCTTTATAAACAATGCGTTCTAAGCAGACACCTAGAATTCCCGGATTGAGTCCGGGTCTGGCTAACATAGCGAATCTCCCAAATCAATTTGAAGTTGATAAACAACTTCAAGCAAAGTTGGGAGACGAAGTGAAGCATCCAACATCAACCAAGGAGTCTGATTCTATAAAAATGAAAATCCGCAGGTAATTTACTTCATACCCATTCCTTTGAATCGTTTTTGGTTGAAGAAATCGATTAGAAATCATCAAAAACCATTGAAAATGGTCGTTACAGTAGAGATTTTGGCTAGGAGAAAATTTTAAAACCCTAGAATTTGGTAACCGAACTTTCAATATGAAGAACAGTTCGGCCAATTAGGAATTTTTAGGTAACCGAACTATGAAGTTCGGTAAGATCGCAAATTTTTTTAGGTAACCGAACTCCTTCTTTATATGAAAACTTTGAGTTCGGTTACCTCGATAAATTTATATAGGTAACCGAACTTTGATAAAATATAGTTCGGTTACCTCGCACTTTCTATGTGGTAACCGAACTTTGATCTGTCACATACAAACTTGTAGTTCGTTTACCTCGCAACTTATACCAGATAACCGAACTTTAGTCTGTTAACATTTTGTGTTTGATGTAATCCCATGTTCAATTTTATTTGATAAGACAATATTCTGTTTAGCTAATAATGTGGTTTTCATTCATTAGGAACAAAGGGAAAAAATCTAATCCCCACCTAGCCGAAGATTTGAGAACTCCAACCCCTCGCGGTAGGATACATCTGGATTTCCGAAACCGTGGTACTAAAAATGCAAAACATGGAGGGGGATCATTACAGGAAGTCAATCAAGAGGTGATGGAGAATACAATTGATAATGTTATTGAAGAAGAGAATGATGATGAAGAAGAGCAAGGAAATGAAGAGGTTGAACAACAAAGAGAACACGTTGAAAATGTAGAGGAAGAAGAACAAGGACAGGGCAAAGAAGGAGAAGGACAAGAGGAAGAGAAGGATGAGGAAGAAGAGGGAGGGGATGAAGAGGAAGAAGAGGAGGGATAGGATGAAGAGAAGGAAGAGGATGAAGTGGAGGAAGAGGAAGAAGAGCAAGAAATAGTTCCTGTTAAAGAGGAAAAGAAGCGGAAGCCGCCTTGTGATAGATACTCACACATTCCCCCTGATAATTTGTGTTTTCCACCAGTGAACCCAACTTATGGTACTCCAAATGATGAAGGGGCCACATTGTTTGGATACAAACACTCATGGGCTGCGAAGATCTATGCGACAAAGGTATTCTTTAAGTTCATTCTTAACTAACAAAACGTTTTTTTTTTGGGACATGTTTCGTCAAGTATTAATAGTGTTATGTTATTTTCGTAGGATCATAATGATGCCGTTCGTCTTATTCGTCGTCAAAAGGCGTCCTAATGGGATCTTTCTTTGGAGTGTGACGATTTTCAAGCAAAGGTGAAACAGTGTGTGTTATGGAGAGCTATTGAGTATGCACATGTGGATTTTGACGTTGTTGCCATATCCACATTTCTCGAGAGGTATTATCCCGAGACATATACAATGCATCTTCCATTTGGCGAGATGGGAATTACTCCCGATGATTGCTCGAGAATAACCGGCTTACCAATGGAAGGTAAATGTCTTCGAGAAGGATACAACCCCTTGATACATTATGAAGCTCTTGAAGGATTGGCTCTAAAATGTCTAGGATGGGATGCAAGAAAGGCTCAATGTGAGTTTAGACGTTCTGTGAAGTCCCCTAAACGGGGAGATGAGTATAATCCAAGAGAGGTAAATGGAGCCTTCAAGAAGAAGGTGAAGAAATTCAAGTTGGTAAAGTTGAAGGAAGCATTTGGAGGGACAAGAAAGAAGGTGGAGAAAGGAAAGTTGGTGATGGACCAGGAGACCCTTAGGCATCATGTCACCGCTTATTGGTTATATCAGCTAGGAACCGTCATTTTCCCCGACACTTCTGGAAATAGGGTGGACGCACATTATCTACAGCTTTTGGAGAATCTCGATGAGATTAACCAATACTCTTGGGCCACTGGGGTGCTTGCTTTTGTTCTAGGAGAGATGAGCAAAGGGTCGAGGATTAAGACAACTCAAATTGGAGGTTACTTAACTCTTATTCAGGTGACCTTTTACATTGTAGTTAGCAAATTATTCGCATAAATTTTATGCTCCCAAATCAATTATCTTGTATGTGGTTAATATTTTCGTATTTTCGCATAGGTTTGGATTTATGACCACTTCCTTTCATTGGGATTGGCTAGGGAAAAGACACCTTATCCCTATGACGAACCTACAGCAGGAAAATGGTTGTTTTTGGACGCACAAAAGAAGTCTAAAGAAGAGCAGTTGACTTCGTTGAGAGAGAAATTGGATAAACTTACGGTGAACGATGTGGTATTTCACCCATACGCCGTACCCGATGATGTCCCTGTAGATGAAGAAGATCTGAATGGTTTCTCTACCGTCTCGGCATACTATGGACCAATTTGGTATCCTAATGGCTACGCAATATATAATCCAAGGAGAATACTAAGACAACTTTGTTGTGTCCAAATGGATCCCGACGTGGTGAGTGAAAATTTCAATTTGGTGGTTCAAGGAACAAAGAACACCGAGAAATATTTTGTTCTAAAACATGAACCAACTCCTATGGTAGGACATTGGAATGCACTTCGTAACTCCTTTGTTGTGTACCTTGTGATGAAGATTATATGGAGTTTTATCAAGAAATTAGTCATCGTTTTGTGATAAATAGAGAAGAACAAGCTAAGAATGATAAGGCAAAGGCAAAGGCAAAGGAAAGGGATGCTAAGAGAGCTCAGAAGGAGATGCCTATTTGTGGAGAAGAAGCAAAAATGTTATGGGATAATGTGGTAAGAAAATGTCTTCTCTTATACTTCCTTGTTGTTTGAAAGTATTGAAAATATATTTACTTATACTTAAAATTGGAATCAGGTGAAGAAGGGTACGAAATTGTTGAAGAAATTGATGGCTAAAATCCGTAGTGGAGAGCCGATGTCGACTAAGGAACAAACCTACTACTACGGCGAGTGGGAGGGTCTTATAACTAAAAGAATGATGGAGGCAAGTAGGTCTAAGCAATTGAAGAGGGGTCGACAACAAGGAGAATGTTCAAGTCGCGCCATGGAGGAAACCGGACGAGTAGATGAAACCCCAAATGATGAGGAAGTTCCACCTAAAACTCGTGGTAAACAAGGAAGTGGTAAAAGGGTGCGTCGCGGTG
This sequence comes from Papaver atlanticum, assembly GCA_023531105.1. Taxonomy (NCBI): domain Eukaryota; kingdom Viridiplantae; phylum Streptophyta; class Magnoliopsida; order Ranunculales; family Papaveraceae; genus Papaver; species Papaver atlanticum. The sequence goes on from JAJJMB010007708.1 coordinate 2,210,825, forward strand.
GTCATTAGTGATTTCGTATGGTTTTAGTGTCAAAAAACATCTTAGTTATGGATTTCGTATGGTTTAATTTCGTATGTTTGTGTATGTATAACAACTTTTATATTTGTTTTAGAACCTTGTTTGCGTTTTTAATTTTAATTGGGGTTTGTGTTTCCAATTTTATATGGATGAAATTTTGAATACAGGTTGTTTTTCGGCCACCTGAAATTTTTACATAGCTAACCGAACTAAAAGTTCGGTTACCTGTGACAAATTAATGGTCACCGAACTCTTTTTTCGGCGAACAGCTATATCATACCAGGTTGCCGAACACAGAGTTCGGTTACATGCTACATTTTCACGGCTGCCAAACTCTACTCTGAAGACTCAAATAAAACACCTAAATCCTACCAGTTTGTGACTTACACTTCAGGTAAAAAGTTCGGTTACCTCAATTTGAACAGAGCTAGCCGAACTTAAAATTCGGTAAAGTGTGACAAATTAATGGTCACCGAACTGTTTTTTTGGCGAACAGCTAAATCCTACCAGGTTGCCGAACACAGAGTTCGGTTACCTCGCAACATTTTCACTGGTTGCCGAACTATACTCTGAAGACTCAAATAAAACACCTAAATCCTACCAGTTTGTGAGTTAGACTTCAGGTAAAAAGTTCGGTTACCTTAATTTTTAACCTTGTAACCGAAATTTATAGTTTGGTTAGCAAAGTATAATATCACTGGTTACCGAACCTGGAGACTCAAAATTTGGCTTTTGCACAAGTTGGAAAAGTCATTCTTCGATCCTTCAAATAAAAGTTCGGTTACCTCATTATTTACCATGTTAACCGAATTTTGTATTTCGGTTGGCTCGCAAATATTTATTTTCTAACCGAACTTTGAATTTTAAAATTTCAATGTTCTATATCTGACACAAAACAGGTGTTCGGCTACCTGAAATATTTGCGCAGGTTGCCGAACTAATCATATGTGCTTACCGAACTATTATCTGTCAACTCAATAAAATACTAAAATTAATTCGATAATGAATACCACACTTCAAAAAACATAGTATTAGATTGATAAGCATACTTAGTTCCATTACATGTGTCATTTAATCATCCTCAAGTGAAATTTGACATTCATGTACAATTTCGTCCGATTTCTCCAAAGCTTTCCACATCTCCATGTTATGCTCATACATAATACACCAACCCAACATTATATCGGAGTTAAATGCAGGCCAATAAGAGTTTCCGGATATTGGAGGCAGTGGACAATCGGGTTTTAAACGAAGGCCTATAAAGTGGTTGTTGTTAGTCAATGCCATCACACATCTCCTTCATTTGAGTTGCTCGACACATACGGTTGTTTTCGGGGTGAAGGTGAAACTAGCATACTTTGAGAAATAATGAACCACACAATTAAATGCCTCGACGATTAAGTGTCCACATATCGGTATGCTCATCCAATAATCAGTTGTGATCGGATGGCCCCCATGAAGACGACGTTGATACTTAACAAATTGCTCATTGAAACTACCCACCCCATCGCACAACATTGTCTTGCAAAATGCCGGATTCTCCTTTAGTTTGGACAACAACCTTTGCCTTATATGAGTGATTGCACACCCATTATTTAGCTTGGCACCTTCGATGAAAGGCCCAAGTTGTTGATTGACAACATGAAAACCACAATTACCATCCGGAGGAACATCGTCGGTGGATATAACGTATTCTCTAATGTATAGGGGTAGCTCATTCAAATAGTCTTTATTTGGAGCCTCAAGCTTCACGTATAGGGAAGATGGTTGGATAGGGCAAATTGGAGACTTAAGATTCACGTCGCCGGAACATGGTTGGCTTGGTTGTGATGGACAATGTCGCTTCTTCTCCCTTTGGAGGAGGGATGAAACTTAGATGCTTCCAATATGGATCAATGTCGCTTAAAGGGATTACGCCATGCTCGTAGTTGATTATCATATGGCGACAAGGGAGTCCCATAGACTTCTTCATGTTACATACACACACCTCATCCCTCTTGGTTTCCAACTTATCAATCAACTCGACTTCTATAATCAACAACTTCATACATTGGCGAGATACGTTGTAATGGATTCCCTTGAACAATGGGTGGTCGGCATATTTTCCTGTCATTTTGAATATATGGATTTTTTGGAACTTCTCTTTAATTCTATCAATGTCGCGCTTGAAGTAATTCTCCATAGCATTCCACACGGTTACGAAATTATCAACACATCCAAAGAGATTCTTCTTCAACCGATGGTTAGCCGACTATACTAAACTTGTCGCTTGATTTCCCAAGTGTTTATATTGGTTGATATAGGCATTAACAAACCTCTCTTTGTGTGGTTCCAACCATTGGCGAAGAACATACGATACAACACCGTGATAATCGGGAGTATCCCAATGGGCGATAAACTCCGCAAGATTTAGATGATACTTTTCCTCGGTAAGAGACCAACACAATGATTCCCATTCACCATTGAAAGAAACCCATTTAGCATAATTTAGATCGTATTGTTTTTCAACTTCCTCTTTTGCATCCGCTCTTTCATGTTCCGGTAGCATCTTAATCTCTTCATATCCTTTTTTCTTAGGTGGACAAATTGTTGGCTTGCACCTATTTATCAAATTACACCATATATGGAACGTACAAAGCATATTGTGTGCTAATGGAAACACTACCTCTATTGAATTCATCAATGCGACTTCATTGTCGGTGACTATAACCCCGGGAATATCATCACCTCGGAAGATTTCCTTAACTTGTTGTAGTGCCCAAATGTAACTAGGTTCTTTCTCGTCCCTTAAGAAACAAAACGCCACGGTAAACGGTGACTGCGTCGAAGTACGCCCAACAATATTCAACAATGGCATCTCGTACTTGTTCGTCTTATAAGTACAATCCATTATGAAAACTTCATGAAAGCATTGAGCCAATTGAACACTCGTTGGATGCACAATGAAGAGTTGTGTTATCTCTCCGTCCAAATCCACATCCTTTTGAAACGTGTAGTCTTTCTCTTTGGCCAAAAAAAACAATTGTTGCATCACTTGTCTATCTCTCCATTCCTTCTTTCTAATTGTCACAATTGCATTACAAACGGTAGACAAAGATGAGTGGTTATCCTTGTTATCCTCCTTTAGTATTTGGAGCATTTGAATCGGTGAAAGACCCATTTTCCTCATTTTAGCTACCTTGTCCATCTCTTCAGGAGTTAGCTTGGCCGCCATGAAATGTCCTTCAAGATGCTCCGGACGAGGGTGGTTATGACAACCTTCCATAACCTTGTAGAGAACCCATCCACCCAATTCTTCGTTGTAATTAAATGCAAGCTTGAATGGGCATTTAATCTTCTTTGAGAAAGTTTTGTTCTTCCTATTTGTCTTTCCTTTATAAACATAACCCTTCCTCTTGTGGCTTTTATCGGGATCACCGCTTCTCTCACAAACCATTTCAAAGCGGGTTTTGCTTTCTCTCCCATTCAATACTAATACGCACATGTCTTTTAGTGCATGTTGTCTAGCCCAACTCTTTGCCTCTAAAGGACTTTTGAATACCAAGTCATTCATGTAGTGATGGGACGTGTCATCGTACAAAATATCAACAGGGGTAGGTTGATTTTCCATTGGTTCTATTGGATCAGATGCAACCTACGAGTAATAGCACAACGTCAATACCAACTAAAAATAAGAAATACTTAAATTTTCGGCAATGTAAAAATAAAAACGATCCTGCCGAACAATAAGTTTGGTTATGAATTTTTTTTTGTGATCTTGCCGAACTTGTTCTTTGGAATTTTCTATGGTATAGTTCGGCAACATAATTACTACTATCGACTAAACCGAACTTAAAAGTTCGGTTACCTATTCAATGAACGTGATTTGCGAGCTTGCCGAACATAAACTTCGGTAACAAAGGGACTAAACTCGACTCAACCGAACTATTAATTGTATACTCTATAAAATTAGTTTGGCAACGTTTTCTGGAACAAGATAACCGAACTCTCAAAAACCTCCATTAAAACAGAGTTCGGTTACCTGCGTATGCTGAAACGAGTAACCGAACTGCACATACAGGAGAGTTCGGCTACCTGTTCTGCAGGATTGCTAACCGAACTACTTTGACCTAGCCGAAATTTCTTCCTGAAATTTTCGATTTGGCCAATTTTTTGCACAATTCAAGCTACATTAACTAAATTTGAGACATACCTGAGTACCCATAACTTCATCTTCTGGTTGTGGCTGATAAAATTCATCATTTGGGTCGTTAGGTTGAGTTTGGGGTAAATAGTTTCATCATCTAACAAATAACTCATATCCGGATCATTAGAAATATTGACAAGTATATTAAGAGATGAAGGAGGTTCTGATTCTGAGGAGGAGGTATCATCACATGAATCACTCATATCATATTTACTAAACTAGTTCCCTCTTTTTATTCATCTTCTTCTTCTTCTTCTTCTTCTTCTTCTTCTTCTCATTCTAACAAAACTATCCTATTAATAACTCACTAATCACTAACTAATCAGTAATTAATCATTACACTAACACTAACTAATCAATAAACTAACTAATTTAATTACCAAGGATAAATTTGGTATTTAAAAAAAATAGATAAGGGGTGACCCAAAATTACTTTAAATATCACCCCCAAATTGGAAGAGTAGTCCCCCACCTAGTTGGAGTAGTCCCCAAAACATCTCCAAAAAAAATCGTTCATCATAAAAGACTAGCATAAACAATGCCAAGCCCAAGTCCATATAAAAGAGAACTTCAAAATGTAAGCAATTTAATTGTACTGCTCTCGTGAAATGCATCGGACCATGGATATGTCCCTAAATATCTAGGAATAAGCACTCGTAGCCTCTAAGTTAAGGGTCCTTTTCTGGTCGTTCCTAAGGTCGATTGGCCTAGCTTTCCTTTTATTCCACGTTCATCTCGTGTTTAACTTAATTTTATAGTTGGCTGTGTTGCCTATATTTTATCAATTACAAGATTTATAGTGGATTGACATTGATTTCTTTATCAACATTTTGATTCATTACTGAAATTTACTTGACTTGTTCCACTTTGTTTGTTCTTTTGCAACAAATTAAAATTCACGAAAGTTAGTGGACAAAGTAGAGTCGGCCATAGAAAAATCATACTATACTACTTTTAAAATTTTATCAATTTCATTTTAGTTCTTTGTACAGAAAATATTAAAATTCCTCCATATCCCAAAAAGTTCAAAACTGATAATGGAAGTACCTGTTACACAATTTATATTGAACAAACAAAACACCAGTTCTCTGAATCATACATGTTAACATTTACGGTTTTGTTCGTGAGACTAGCAATCGCTTGGTTTTGTTTGTAGTTATGTCTCTGGGTATAGGTTCCAGAATTTCATCAGATACTTGCGTGAAATGGCAGATGAGGTATGATCATGTGTTGGTGGTCATGTTTTCATTTGTATCATACAGCCTATGCTAATCTGCTGCTGTTACCTTATTAGCTGAGAAATCTCAATGTAGTTTAACAAAAATCAAGAAACCAGTTTTTCCGGAAAATCTCACTAGTTCAACATTTTCACCAGAAATGCTTAGCCCGAAATTCATAAGATGCAACCTTAGCCCGAAACATACAGAATGCGAATTCATCTATTAAACTAATGTTATGCACTTTTATCTACACTCTGGTAAAACATAATACTACTCTTTGGCTAAACTTGTTATAATTTGTCTTACAATTTCTGTATAAATTTGTTTCATAATCAATGGAATATCAACAGCGTTACGAAGAAAGGAAGCAGCACTTTCAATCAAAACGATGAATAAGATGTGTCGTATGCGCTTCCATTCACGACTTTAGTCTCCATATACCAGTTGAAGTATTTGTGATCTTCACTACTTTCTTCTTTTTCTTTTTTGTTCTTCGTCTTTGTGGATTATTTGCATTCTCTTGTTCAATGTTATCTACTTTCATCATATCAACTTTCACAATGTGATGATCTGAAGTTCCTTTGGATGAGAAGACTGTATATGATCCTGGTACAAACTTGTATGGCGAGTCCTGTGATGTTAATATGTAATCAACTCTTGTTCCGTACTTGCATGTTCCTTGCACATCTGTTGAGTTGGCAAATTCACATTTCATCAATTTCGCTAGTTTAACATTACCCATAAATATCCACACATTATTCTACATCAAGGGTTATACCTCGTCTCCAGGGCTTACAAGAAAATCAGACCTTGGATCATCTCCGAGAAAGCCCCAGAGTTGTGTGTTTAAGATATTCTAGGATCAAGGAGTGAGTTAAGAGAGGATATCGTACCTTGGCCTTTGGCAATCATGACAACTGATTCACATTCGCCCGCATAGTCTTTTGCGTCTATATATCGCCTTCCCTTCAAAAACTTCATCACCTCGACTTTTGGGGTCGGTTTTCCTATCTCCTCGTAGTACTGCAACACAAGTTATCAGTTGAATTCAGTAACAATGGATAAGTTTGCGACTCCTGCATAGTCTTGTGAAGCTATTTCACCTTTACAATGTCAGTCCATCTCTCGGCAGAGTAGTCTGTTTCGTCGAGAGAGTTTAAGCCTCCAGCTAAGATATGTGGTCCATCACTGGATCGCATTATCGCATTTATCTGCTTCATCCTCCAGTTCTCATCTAAATGATCCAGATGTGTACAGTGGAAATTGATTTCACCCGTGTTGGGGACGTCCACTGTGACCTTCAACACATTCCTGCATTGAGCATTGAAACACATGGGTTATTTGTCTTTCCATTTATATTGCATCCACATCAAAACCAACAATTTCCCTTAAATTTTTAATGCTCAAATTGACACGCATGTAGCTGGCTTTACAGAACAAACTAGACGTGCCCTGAGAACCCTGACTAAGACTTAGCTTCCTACATCATTTAATGGAAAATTATGACAGATAAGGATCAAATCTTCGCAGTAATACGAGTCTTTATTTGATTTTCAATCTGAAACTAGATTTCTATAGATTACTGCAAAAAAAATCAGATCCTTGTTTTTATCAGTATAAATTTTTAGCATATCCAATTTCTAGCCCACAAAAGATGACATTTTCAGGAGTTACATTTTCACCTAGAGAAAATGAAAACTGCCGTAATTCAGTGATTGTTTGAGGAAAGTAACAGAAAATTTTCATTTTCAGTGTCACTTGCACATTAAGAGGAAGTCGAGAAAAACCAAGTAAATGACAGAGACTAACTAACTAGTTTAGATAGAAGAGATGTGTACCTGAAATCGGAGTCATCGAAGATTTTCTGAACTTGCCATTTCTTAATTGGCCATTTTGATAGTACAGCATTTCCATATTCAGGTGCCCAACTTTCAGCAAACACATATTTCATTCCTAAAGCTGTTGCTAAATCAGAAAGAGGTGTCATACCTTTCTCTTCTTCTGCTTTCACGTCTTGTAAAGCTAAAATATCCGCATCAACTTCTTTTAAAACTTGTAAAATAGTTCTATTACTTCTAAAACTCTCAAAACAACTTCTACCAATACTATTTCCATTTGGAAGACTTCTACTGGACCTCAAAGGAGCTTTTCCTTTAGAATTTGAATTCAGACCTTCTTTCTCATCTCGTAATTGTTTACTTCTTTCTAATGAAATCTCATTCTCTGGTAAATTTATTGAAACCCTTAACTTCGACTTCGCATACCTGCTTGGTTGCCTAGTAAGGTGTTGATCACTAGTACCATTCATGGAACTGGGATGTAAAGGTGACTGCTTTAGTATACTTCTTGGACGATCATTTATGGATTTCATTCGCATATCAAACTCCCCAGAATGATTAATCTTTGCAAAATCTTCTTCTCCATAATCAAACACAATTGAATTGTCAAAATCTGGTACTGCAGGAGCCATTGAAAACATAGCAGCATTGAAAGTTGCAATCCGTATACAATTCTCACGTTTAGAGATACCCACTAGACCATTTTGATGAAGTCCGAAACTCTGAGCAGTTTGATCACCACCACCACCGCCACCACCATCAAATTCTTCCTTAAAATGCCCTCTCGAGTTCGATTTTCCAAACTTCTTGATCATAATTTTCGACTTCGAACGTCTTCTCCACCGGAGTCTGGAACAAAGTCTCCGAAACTTCTGATTGAACTCATTAAACATAATAGAGAATTGGGTTTTACAAGAATTTGATTCACACTCTTCTTTTGTTTGCATAACAGAAAAAAAAGAAGAAGAACAAAAACAAATGTTTATAACAACAAAACAATCCCTAGTATTTCTCAGTTTTCTGTTTTGGATATCAAATAATTAAGGTTAGTTTAAGTTTAAGTGGAAGCAGTCTTTAAAGAAATGGGGTTGCTGACACTTGTAAATCACTGATTGGTCGGGTAAAGGTCTAGTAGGTCCATTTTCTAGAGAGAATCAAAGAAAGAGTTGCTGATTTCAACTGCCCATGAGAGATCAAGGGTTTAATTGGACAGAGCAGCAATGTCGTTAAGCTATTTTTCTAAGATACCAGCAACAATAACTCAACAACTCCATTTTTCCAACTCATATTCTTCATAGGAGGATTCTTGACTGTAACACCACGTCACTTAAAACCAGGAGCAGTCCAAACTCCAAAAATGAAACCCTAAGAGCAAGCGTGCCCCAAAATTTCCCTATCAAATGCCGGAAGTCGGAGGACTCATTGAATTAATGCCCCATGAGTCCATGGCATACAAGAGCTGAAAGAATGATGCAGCAGAAGATTAGTTGGGTTTAGCGTGTAGGGTCCTATTCTATCTCATCAAATATCAAATCTAAAACTAAAAGCTAAAGCTAAAGTTATAGAAGATTTTTCTGATGGTCTTAAAACTTTATAATGTTTTTCTAGGAAAATCTCTTGCAAATTGGCCTACAAATTTGCTATGGAAAGCAAAAGTTAGCGTTAGACATTCCTAATTTCATATGTAGAGCCCTATTGATAATGATAGTGGTCATAATACCAATGGGTCGAGGTCTAAAATATCATTAACTTAACATCCATGTCTTGAATTTACCGGCAATCCCTTTGCGCAAAAGTAAAACAAAATTCTTGTAAAATCCATGTTGAATTTTTGCTACATATTTGTTTGATGAAGCATTAAAATGGTGTCTTGTTGTTTCATCGAAGGGTATTCTTGGGAATTGAAAATTCATAGTAAGAGAGTAGTACACCATCTCAAAATGGTTGTCTGACGTATACATTGCATATAATTGAGTAAAGTCACAAAGGGTACAAATAATTGATTATGAGCTTAAAAATTGTTAGGATTTTTGTTTTTTGATTGTTGTTTTTTTTATGTCTAATGGCTGTATTAGTGTGTGAATTTGCTGTATAAAGGAAAGATGACAAATGCATAGGTTGGATTTTAGGGGGTCAATGAGAGCTCAGCCAAATTGCCCTAGATTGGAAGCTTGTGGGGAATTAGGTTCCATTCATATCACCTTCATCATGTGAAATGTGGGACTTGGATACGAAGGAATAATAAGGCTAAGACAGACAGAGCAGTTAGTGGACTTAAATTAATCTCTCTTTCTTTTTTCACTGTTGAAGACCCTGACAAAGTGACAGTGAAACAAGATATTCATAGAGATAATTAATATTCATAGTGAGAAAAAAAATAGGTATATGTCAGTTGGATCACTGTCTTGTGTTGGTGGTTTAGATGTTTGGATATGAGGAACCTCCATTATTGAGCACTCAAGTTCTGCTCACTCCACTGGTTTTTATTTAGCTGTTATTATCAAGTTTTTAACAATTGAGATACCAGAATGTTGGTCGTCGACTCGTCGTTATCGGTGATTGTACACGTATGAGTACGGACTCGTTTAACATCCAGTGGTATGTTTTGTGACTTGCAAGTGTTCCACCTTTGTGTGCACTCTGAAGCCAAATTAGCACCTCTTTCTTGTTCTTCAATGTGGGCAATGTATATGGTACTCAAACTGAAAACTTAGATCGGTCATGTTCCGATGATTTAAGGTCGTTAACGTTTGATTAGAGAGAATCAACCAACGGGTGAAAGTTTTAACAGCATGATAGTAAATAAAAATAAATCATGTGAAGTCAAGTTTTACCAGGATTAAAAGCCAGAGAGAGTTCATGCATTAAGGCCGGGCATAATGCAGATTTCTCAAAATCAGGTGCTAGCAAAAGTACCTATGTTATTTAGAGGCTTCAAAGGAACCTGTCTGGTTTGTAGGGGAAAGTGTGACTCAGACGAATGGTGAATAGCCAAAGAATCCAATTAAGTTCAATCCTAGAGCCACCCATGTGCAATGTCTTGCAAAACAGAGGTCTCCTGTATGACTAGAGTCACGATTTGTCTAGATAATCAGATTTCAGTTACACACTAGTCATTATAGCAATTGCACAACTGCACTAGCCAATGACTTGTTATTGTACCACAGTTTAGAAAGTTAATTACCACTCAAACTGCAGTTTAATTACAACCCTCCAAGAATTCATGATTTAGTACTAGTGCGAATCGCATTTTGATGGTCTTCTTAATTCGTGTTTCTCTGAAAGTTAATTCATAAGAGACTCCAATAGGTTACCTTCCTTCACTTCCAGTGTTAAGTACAATGGAGCATATTTTGTTGCTGATGGGGGATTGCTCGCACACATAATGTTTTTGGATTGATTTGCTCCATGCTGTTAGCTGAATGGAGCAACTCCAAAACTCTTTTACCAGCAGGTGAATCCTATTCATTTTTGTGATAAATCAGCAGCAGGATCCTCGTACTTTTGAACTTCAATGCCAAAACGCACCTCAATTTCGACTGAGTAAGAGTTTTCACCTTAATACTAAGAGGATCACTTATCAGTTTGACTATGTCCGGTGATAGGCTGCATATTCAATATTCATAGAGGGCCAGTATTGCAGTCAATAACATAGCAGGAGAGCCCATGTGTTCACCGGAGCCTAAATAGACAAGTGAAATATCAACCAGGTCTCTACATTCAGATTTACTGACAAATATATAATTCTACACAATGGTGTGTTTAATAGAGAAAGATCGGACTTGGTTCAGTGCCAAGGGAGCAAAACTTGATTTCCATCTATGCTTGCTTAATTTCCCACAATATAACCTCAAAATAGACATTCAGATACAAAATCTGATTTATAAATTTCAATTAAAAATAACAATCGCCACCCTAACAACTTGCAGGGAAAATGCGTACTCAATATCAGAACAAAGGATGATAGTAAACAAAATTTCTGAGAGTTACATCAAACTGTATAAGCCTTTATGGACTAGCAATCCACAAAAAAAAATCAATCCCAACAACCAAGAGTCATTTTAACCCTACATATTTTCCGACTTTAAGACTAATACCTTCTTGCCATGCATAGCACTTGCTGTAGTATGCAATTGTTTGACTTCATGGCGGAGAACAAGTATGGACCAGCAAGCAGCAATGTTCATTTTGGCTAAATTTATGTTGCCACAAAAGGCAAGGGATCTGACACTCTAGTACCTTCCCATCATGAATCACCAAACAATGTATCCATCATGTTAGAGGGAGAATCACTAGTTCCATTCTCGTCAAGAAAATCATGGGAAGCATTTTCCTTCTTAATCCTCCGTTCTTCTATAACAGATTCCACTTCTTCTGCACAGAAATTTCGCCTGACTTGCTTTGCAGGCCTCTCAGCTACAACAAATTTGTTCCCATCACGGGTTCTTTCAGAAAATCCTGCCCAAACTGATACCAGAATGGATATTAGATAGTTGCTTAAATGCCAGCAACAACGCAGGTAGACAGTTCTTCTAGAGTTTTCAGTTTTTTGTTTTTTTTTTACATTTCAAATTCTCATCAACTCTATAACACACGATTTAACAACCGGATCAAATGTTTGAGATGGAAAACAAAGTGCAACATTAATAACTGAACAGTGAAACAAACTTCAGGTCTATGTTGAAGCAGTTATCCCATCCACTACTTAGAGAATCATATACACAAGCTATAGCAGAGATCGGTGCTACCCGTGAGAATATGGTGAGAAACAAGATGTCCATAGAACCTTCATGTTCCGCTATGACCACTGATGGCTCAGTTTACGATCCTCAAAGAAACACACAACCGTCTCTTACTAATGGCTCAAATCTACGACACTAGCACTCACAGTCACAGAATTCTTATAGCACTAGGTACAAAAAAAAAAAAAAGGTTTTTCTCTTTACTGATTATACTGAAATTTGTATTAGGGAAGTGCAGTAAGGATTACCTCCAAAATGGTGCAGAACAATTGAAGCTGCTACAGTAACATTCAACGACGCAGTTCCACATCCATACTGTGGAATGTAAACAAAGAAATCACAAATCTCACACTCCTTTGCCGAAAGACCAGTTCCCTTCAAAACAAACCAAATGTAAGAACTTCAATCCGCCCACATGAACTCATATACACATCTCAATGTTACGAATTCCTAAACCCTAATAGCATCGTGAAAAAAACTAGGTCTATAAATACCTCATTACCAAGCAAAAAAGCTGTATTTTTACGAAAAGGATGTTGATTCACAGGGGAAGCTCCATCAGCAATCTCAACACCACATATGTCACAATCTTTCTCTTCCTACAAAACAACAGTAAAATTTGATTAAAAGATTTGATATTTAGGGTTTTGAGGAAAATCACATAAAGGGGAGTAAGAAAGAAAGGAAGAAGAACGGACCTTTAAGTAAGTACGAGCTTCAGTGAGAGAGTGAAAGTGACGAAATTTGACATGAGAAGTAGAACCATGACTACCAAAAGCATTGAAATCTCTACGACCAACTAATATGAATTCTGATACACCAAATGCAGTTGCACTTCTAGCCATTGTTCCTATGTTATGTCTCTTTGCTATGTTGTGTACTAATACGAAACTCTCTATTCCTTCTCTATTTGCCATCAATGGAGAGTATAATACCACTATTTCTGCTCTTCACTGAAGATATAGAGAAGAACTGCTGCTGCAAGAGTACAAAGTCTATGCAGAGAACAAGGCTTTTATATAAAAAATAAAATAATAAAATAAAAAAGACAATAAAAGGGGGGAAAATAGACAGTCAACAGCAGGGTTCGAACCTGCGCGGGCGAAGCCCAACAGATTTCAAGTCTGTCTTCTTAACAACTCGGACATATCGACTCTTGTGAAAAGTTTCACAGTTTTGTACATCTATACAAACATCTCCAACAAACAGCCAGTAGGTTTGCACACCATTCCTTTCATTGGCGGAGAATTGGTAGAATGTTCTATAATTAGAATGATCGAAGTAACATTTTGAGTTTGATTCAAAACAGCCTCTCTCACACATTTAAAGCTTTAAAAGATTTTTGTTAGAGGAGAAATCCGAGGAGAGCGAAATTGTAGTCAACTCGCTGACTAGGCCGATTTTGTTTAACTCAGACCAAGATATCCTTATTGGCACATGCTCCCTTCATACACGTACAACCCAAACACATTTGTTAACCTAATCGGAAATTTCGTAAGTCAAATTTACAACAAACCTCCATTAAAATTCCTACGGTTAAATTTATTCATTATAATGATAAGAATTCCACCCCCTTAATTTTTTGATGCCCTCTATTTCCCACTATAATAAGAATTTCCCAGATTAAAATTATCAATAGAGTTCATTGATGCAAACCTGGTATGTTGTAATATAATAAGATTTAGTTATATATCAATCAGGGTTATTTTGTATTCCTCAATTGAAATCCCTATGAAGTTATAAACAACTACTCGCTAGCAAGAATAACGTAAAGAAAAGTATGCCCTCGATAAGTTTCATTTCATGACGAAATCAACATAAGAATTTTCTTCCCTAATAATAAAAACGTTATAAATATGATTAGAACAAGAGCCATCACGCAGTGAAGAATAATTATTGATTGGAACATCTCCACACATTTCAATTTCATGGTCAGTCTTCGAGCTGGTAGATAACGATGTATTTTTATTTGAACGGAATTGTAAAACATGTTCTTTTTTTTATCAGAATTTCAGAACGTGAAACTGATTATTTCAATAGAATACTCAGATTAAAAAAATTATGAGATAGGGATATAATTGTTCAGAAAGTCAAAAAAATGACTCACCGTATGAATCAACCTAGTTAGCGAGTTGACTACAGTTTTCGCTCTCCTCATATCTATTTTTGCTCTCCTTCTAACAAAAATCATCTAAAAGCAATCACTTTCTCTAACTGATATGCGTCAGTATCTCAATTGTTACAATAAAAATTAACGGATAACAATATAAAAGATGAAGGCACTCACTAACTAATCTATTGGCACCTCTTAATGGTTTATGGCAACCCTATATGACATTACCTACCCCTCAAAGATTACGCTTGACCTAAAGGTAAAAAGCTGGAAAATGAGTAGCAATATTGGAGATGTCTTCCCAAGTGGACCAATGAACAGTACCTGTGGAATTGAGATACACCCTCTAGTGAACATTTTAGTGTCTAAGACAACAATAAGAGCCACCTGTATGTGCCATTCATGGTCCACTAAGGGAAGAGTAGGTCAGGGTACATGAACATAGCCAATCCTTCTTTTGTTACTAGGATACATAGAAAATTGGATGTATACTAGATTCTAGAGGGAGCTGCAACTTATAAGCCAAATTACCAATTCTTGATATAATTGGGAAAGGACCGTAGTACTTAGTTGAGCGCTTCAATTTTTTTCTGAAATAAACTGAAGTTTGTCTATATGGTTTCCATATCCCTTACTGCAAACACTCTATTCGATCTTCTTAATTTTATCAACAAAAAACTTCACACGATCCTGAGCTTTAATCAATAACTCGTTACGTATACCTAATTAACATCCCTTAGCCGAGGTGCATCATAGCCATACAAGGATTTCAAATGATTCATCTCGAGACTATTGTGATAACTAGTATTGCACAACCACACAGCAAGATCCAACCACTTGAATCATTTCCTTGGTTGAAGCCCAGTCATACATCTCAAATAGCTCCCCAAGTAAGCATTACTCTTTCAGTTTGTGGGTGATAAGCAGTACTTAATTTGAGATTGGTACCCAAATGTATAAACGATCCTGCCAAAAGTTGTTAGTGAAGATCTTGTCCCTGTCTGACACTATAAAAGTAGGTAATCCATGAAGTTCAAACACATTGTGAAGAAAAGCTTGAGCAATATAGATTATAGAGTAAGGATGTTAAAGACTAATAAAATGATTGCACTTTGTCAGTCTGTCAACCAACACTAAAATAACATCCTTCTTGTCACTCCTTGGTAATCCTTCAATGAATTCCATAGAGATATGTCACCATGCTTGATCAGGAATAAGAAGAGGTAGAAGAGACTAGTAGGCAAAGAGTGTTCATACTTATTTCTATGGAAAATGTCACAAATGGACACCAATGACAGGATATCTTGCTTCATTTTTGGCTAATAAAAATATGTCTTGGCCCTGTTGTATGTGCTTGAATACCAGAATGACCCCATACAACTGAAGCATGAATAGAGTCAAGTATAGAAGCTCTGACATTATTACTGGTACCAATGTATAATCTAGACTTGTACCTCAGCATTTCCTTTTGGTATACAAAATTTGGGACAGATGTAGAAGAAATGAATAGTTGAGAAACCATCTTTGGGATTTTGGGTCTTGAGTATAACTGCCAATCACATCTTGCCTCCAGATTGATTCAGAAATAGTAATAGTATGCAACTCAGGAGCTGGATATGTTCTTCTATATAATGCATCAACTATCTTGTTCGCCACCTCATTTTATACTGAATACAATAGTCATAACCTAATAACTTCATTAACTATTTATGTTGAACACCAGTAGTAATTTTTTAATCTAAAAAATATTTGATACTTTCATGTCAGTCTTGATAGTGAAATGTGGTCTTGTTAGTAGTGTCTCCATTTTGTAACAGTTGAACCCACTGCTAGAAGCTCCTTATCATAAGTGGATAAATCCATTGCTCTAGAACCCAAAGGCTTGCTATGGAAAGCTACTAGTTTACCTTCCTACATTAGAACAACTCCGATTCCAGCATCACAAGTATCTGTTTCCAGGATAAAATATTTTGAAAAATATAGAAGAGCTAGTACTGGTGTAGTAGTCATTATCATCTTTAGTTGATTGAAAGCCTGTGTAACCTTGTCAGTCCAATAGGAGAAAAAATATATTCAATAAATCGATGAATGGTCTGCTAACCACACCATAATCCTTAACAAATTTCCTTTAGTGTCCAGTGAGTCCCAAAAAACCCCTGAGTTCATTGATACTTGTTGGAATAGGCCAACTAGTCATTTCAGATATCTTAACTGGGTCTGCAACCACTCCATGTGCAGTAACAATATGGCCCAAATACTCCAATTCCTGCTAAGCAAAGCAAAACTCGGAAAGTTTTGCATATGACTGACGTTGTCTGAGTAGTGAAAGAGTAAGTTGCAAGTGAACAACATGAGTATGCAAATCTGGACTATAAACTAAAATGTCATCAAAAAAGACCAAAATGAATTTTCTTAAGTGAGGATGCAAAATTTCATTTATCAAATCCTGAAATGTGACAGATACATTAGTGAAACCAAAAGGCATTACAGTGAACTCATATTGACCTTGGAGAGTCCTATAAGATGTTTTATAAATGTCAACGGAATGAACTCTGATTTGGTGGTATCCTGACCTCAAATCTATTTTGGAGAACACACAAGCACCATGTAGCTCATCTATGAGCACATCAATAATTGAGATAGAGAACTTATCTTTGATGGTGATGTTATTGAGCTTCCTATATAATCCACGCAAAATCTCCAGTTATAGTCCACTTCTTCACAAGCAAAAATGGAGAAACAAATGGGTTGTGGCTTTGTTGGATGATGCCACTGTGAAGCATATCTTGTACCAAATTTTCAGTGACAGACTTTTGAACATAAGGACACTTGTAGATCTCTGATTGATGAGAGTGGAGTTAAGTTTGAGGGCAACTGTGCGGTCAAGGCTTCTTGGAAGTGGCAAATGTATTGGCTCTGAAAATACGTCCTGAAATTCTTGTAGCAGCGTATCAATGGAAGGAGGAATTAAAGTGGTTTGGATGGAGTCGGATATAGAAAAGAGGCGAGCACAAACTCCATGGGAATTTTTCCGGAAAAATCTCCCAACTCCTCTGCCACTAATCTGCTTGAGAGATGGGGAGTTGGACAAACAGGTAAGAGTAATTCTTTGACCTTTCTGTTTGAAAGAAATACTCAATTTAGAGAGATAGAATATGACATCTCCCAACTGTCTAAGCCAATCAGCTTCCATTACCATGTTACACCCACCCAACGGAAGCAATCGGAGATCATCAGAAAAATCATAACCCTGTATTTTTCCATTGCAAAGAATTACAAACCAGAACTCACTGTCTTTTCTCTATTTACCACAGTCACCAGTAAATGAGCAGCTGGTTGAATATCACGATTCAAAGAATTTGCAAGGGAGCAATCTAGAAACTTGTGAGCACTACCAATGTCAATGATAACAGACATAATTTGTTTTTTTAGAAAACCAGAAATTCTAATAGTATACATGCTATTATTAAGAGAAATCTCCATGTTACTCTCTCTAGAGAATCAAAAACAATTGTTGTTTCTTAAGAAGCGCCATGGCTTATACACCTCATCACAATTATAACATAGACCATTTTCTTTTTTAATTCTCATTTGGTCCGAATCGGTCTCTTGATTTTGGAGGGACTAGTTTTAGTAGAGTTGAATTGTGGTGGTTTACTATTCATGGGTGGTATGGAAACTAATAGAGTGATCTTGCAGCGGAGAAGGAATTTGAAAAATATTTTGTAGTGGACCATTGCAAAACAGCGGTTTCAAATACATGAAAACTTGTGCTGCTAAACCATCCTGCTAATTGTACTCGAAACGAAAATGCCGGGAATCAACACAAGAACAAAACCATTTCCAAACCAAAATGACAACTGAGATTTTCATAAGGGAACTTCAATGTTTTTATCTCTCCATAAAGAGATACTTCGGATGAGGGGTTATTCATTTCCAAAAAGTCCCAGCAAACCATTATTGAAGATTTTACTCAACTAAACAAAAAGTTGGCAAAATAGGTGAAGAGTAAAGCTAAGAGCGAGCATAGCGTACAGGAATACGCCGCTGGATAGGAGTCCTACAAGAAGGGCAGTCCTTCATTCCCTGCTTTTCATGGAGGTCATTGCATTTTGTGCAAACAACTTGATGAGCACATGGGAGGAAAACCACTGACATTTCCTCAGACAAGCACATTACGCACTCCCTTTCGCGTTTCACATCTCTGCTCCCCGAGTGCTCATTAAAATCGGCCATCGTTCCAGAGATGTGCTGGGTCTGGTTGGTTCCTCCCTTGACAATTAGAGCATTTTTTCCATCTGTCAGGCGGCTCGCATAACTTCCATCAATTCCCCGTCTCAAAGCAGCGATCTTGGAGGAGTCGTTTTTCAATCTAATCTGAGCAATTTCAGTTTCCAGCTTCCGAATATCCTCTTTATACCTTTGGAGATCCTGTTCTGCTTTCATTTTAATCATGTCCTCTTTCGACTTTGCTGAAGCCTCAATTTGCAGTCGTTCTTTTCTTATGGAAGTGGCCTGTGCAAGATATTCTTCCTTCAACATCTCTTCTTGCTTCTGCCTAGCCTGTAATCATGTCCTTATGGGTGAAAGCTTACGAAGTAATATCATGAAAAAGACAATTTATCTCAGTGAGATCCTACTAGAAGATAAAGTAATGAAACATATAAATTCTGTACTTTTACGGAAGGGGAAACCTATGTTGTCCTTACACGTTATTACAGTGAAAACTACTCTCATTAATTAACAGTAAGAAAGATTGGAAACTGCAAATTTCTTATATCAATCAATCAATATTCAAGAGTATATAGGCATACCTCCATTTGATCACGAGCATCGGTAGCATGTTCAACCTCCTGTTGCAGCTGAGCAAGCTTGCGCTTCTCATTCACTAGCTCTTCCTGAAACAAGGTTTTCTGCTTATCCCAAGTCTGGAATTTCTGCAGGGTTGTCTTCTCCCTTTTAGACACTTCTACACAGCTAGCAGCTGATTCTACAGCTCTTAGTTTAGCAACCTCCATCTCCCGCCTTAGCTCTGAGTTCTCCACCTCAAGCCTTCGAACTGTCATATTAGCCCGCTCAACCTGCCCAGTAGCCTTACCTAATGCCGAATCCATTTCTGAGAGCTTCTTCATGGTGTTCTCTTCCAATGTTTGCTTTTCTTTTTTTAAACGAGTCACTTCTTCTTTCTCTTGCCTCAGGGTCTTAAGCTCGCCTTTGTCTTTGCTTAGCCTTCGCGCAGCCTGCATTACCTTCTGATTCGCCCACTCTGTCCACTCTTGAAGCTGGTTCTGCAGTTCCCTCACTCTTGGGGCCAATTTTAGAATCATCTCATCCTTTTCATCTTCTGGGACAAACTGACCTAAGGTTTTATCATAAGGAATGCTCAAAAAGTTGTAATTAGGTGTTGTAGTACTGGAACTAGGGCTTTTTGAAGAGGCATTTTTCTGTGGAGGTGAGGATGAGAGAGAAAGCTCAGTATTGGCTTTAGGTAATAGGTGTTTAGGTAATGAACATTTGGCTACCGGTTTTGTTTTGGTACTCCCAGTTCTTTGGGCAAAAGACAAAGGGGCAGAAATGTTAAGGGTCCCACCAGGTTGAGTTAGATCAACACCCACTGCTTTACTGATCTTCAAGGAAGCATGCTTTAAATCCACCCCGATAGTCTCGGTAACTGAGATAGATTTATGTTTCTTATCCAAGATCAAACCCCCCAAGCTACTGAGCTTGCCTGTTCTCATGACCCCTTTAGGTCCATAAGCTCTATAATTCTTATCAAGATGAATTGATTTCTGTCGAAGTATAGATTCTCTCTTAGATGTATGGGAATGGCCCTTCCTACCAGCCCCTGATAACAACACTGGTTTGTCTTCTTGGCCAGAAGATTGAGAACTTGTTTGGTTACGATCGCCACTAAAACCTGAAGATTTCTCCTTAGCATCAGATGTATGACTTGAATTAGATTTCTCTGGTGGCAGCCCTTCAAGCACAACTGGATTCTTTGGATTAGGTAAATTAGGAATGCCTGGCACTGTTGGGCTTTCAGCTTGTTTATCGGCATTGGACGTTTGAGTGTCCAAACTAATACCATCTGATTCCAGATGAGAAAGAGTGGAGCTGGAGGAACTACACCCAGGGTTCTCATCAGGGCCTAGGGTACTGAAAGGGTCACCCTCCATTGCACAGGCAAGATTCACGTTCATATCACATATCAACAACAACCACATTGCATCACCAGTACTAAAAAAAGGCCTAACCTCCCTGAGCACACAAACCATCTCGGCCAGTATATATTTCTCAAGCTGCTCTAAATTCTCAAAGAAATGATCTCTGGAAGCATCAACCTCTTGTCCATTCCTAAGGAAGTTTAAGGTATTATCGACAATATTTGTAACAGTATCTTTGTACCCATAACAAAGACCAGATCTCAAAATAGCTTTCATAGCAACTTCCTCACTGTACCCGCACGCAATAATCTTTTTAATCGCACTCTTAAAAATTGTATCTAAAGTGTTCAAAACAAGTTCTTCAAGTTGACCCTCGGTAAGATCACTCCAATCGGCATCGTGAAACTCCTCTGACTCTTGATCCTCTTTCAACCTACTAGCAACAACCTCGGAAGGTAATCCAGGACCACATGATAATCTAATCTCGGGTTTAAAAATCTCAGTATGCTCTTGTTTATGATGACTACATAAGTCGCAACCACCATGTTCATGACTCAAAGCATTTTGAGCTTCAAAACCATTAACACATTCAATCTGAGACGACAAACTAAGCTTGTTCCCATCACCTAAAGGCGTCTCCGTCCTGAATTTTCTCTTATTCCTACTTGCCTTTTCTCCTGACGAAGCCACTTGTGGTGGATAACTACTACTACCACTAATACTACTACTAGAATTACTAGCCCTAGCTGCTGCTACTGCTGCCATTTTGCAATTCAGAAAGACAAATTCCGCAAGTGTTTCTTCGATCCCTTCACTATCTCTACCTATATTTCCACAATGTACAACCATAACCCAACGTTTACAACACAAAAATGAACAAAAATAAAATAAATAAATAAATACTCATTCTAACTCAAATAAATACTAACGATGAAGTTGACCAATTAAAATACTATCAGATACAACAATGGGGAAATCATATCAAATGCGGAAAAGGGGATAGAAAATCATACCACTGTGTAGAGGAATTTTGATTTGAAATATATCCTGCATCAAATAATAATAAAATTAATCTGTACACAAATTAAAGAATCAATCAGTACAAGCTAAATTCCACCATGCAATAACTTATTAAACCCCTAAATGAACAAAAAAACTAATCAAAAACCTCAAGAAACCTATTTAACACAATTCAGAAGAAACGAAATTAAGAATTTCGGAGTATAACAAAGATCCCCAAACAGATAGGGAATCAAGGTTTTGTTCTAGTAAACATCGATTTTGATTGGATTAGATTGATCTAAACGTACCGGATTGATTAGATTTCGGTTAATCGATAGACAATATTATTCAAACCAAAAATTGAGATTGAAATTTGTGTGGAAATTGTAGGGTTTTGGTTTTGTGTATCTGCAAAGCATTGCATGAATGAAGAAGGAAGAAGAAGGTGTTCTTGTTTCTCTCTCTTATTTTGCTCTTCTCAATTGAGTATTTGTGGTTAGTGAATCAACCAAACAAATTCTAACCATGGTTAAAACCTAACAACAATGACGACAACTCGATGCATTGGGTATTAACTATGGTTAACTTATGGGAATGGAAACATGAAGTTATATCCATGAATCAAATTCATACCTTAAAAAACTAGATTGAATTCGTATTTATCCAAAATATTTGTGTTTAATGCGCGTTTGGACTTTGGATACCTCCATAAGCACAAATCAAAATCAAAAATATTTTGCTTTATAAAGAATTGACTTTTTTGTTTTTAAAAGACGTTCTGAAATTTTAAACACAAATTAATTTCTTGTCTTTTAATTTCTAGAAATCGAAAAATTGTTTATAAATATGTATCCAAACAGGCTATTAGAAAACGTCTATTTTTTGTTTGTTTTGGTTCATATATGGCGCACTTAGGTGCAAAATTTTGAAAGTAAATTATATAGAACCATGAATGGAATTTAGTGGAATTATGATTTTTTTTCGCATGTTTGGAACTATTATTCACATTTTTTCCGAGGTTTGTAATTCTACTAAATCTCCAGTATTGAGTCTCACCCTACCCTTAAGATTCGCTAGAAAAATTAAAGAGGAATTCACTGTACCACTCATTTTAATCATAAAACCCCTGTAATATAAATATCAATGTTATAATTTTTTTTAAAACATTTATTATTGTTGTTGTTGTTATTGTTATTGACATTATTATTATTTTTATCACCAAGAAAAAAGAAAAAAGAAAACTTTAAAAACAACTCGCTGGATTGGGGTGTACCTAGATTAATTGGGGTATACCCGATTTAAAGTGGACTCTTTTTAAGGGCTAAGGGGGTGTCCTAATGGGTGAAGTTACAAAAATACCCTTACTCTAACCACTTTATCAACTCATTTTCATTTCATCTTCTCCTCTTCTCCTCTACCATATTGACCTCCCCCAGAGCCCCACCGTACCTTCATCGAAAACTCGTCGATTAATTCGTCGTAATCGTCGATTCGAAAATTTCATCGTCGATTAATCTTTTAACATGAAGCAGCGTGTGAAACAAACTCATAGAAGATCCAGTACTGAAGACACTGGCATTCGAAAACCTTGCCGACTAAATGTAGTTTTATTAGTCATTTGTTCTTGAAATTCCTGCCGACTAATGTTGTGAAAATTCTTGTGTTTCCTGAGCCCATTTGATAATTAGCCGGCATGTTATTTGAATACATCCTTGCTGACTAATTGCTGACCAAAACCCAGTTTCTCTGTGTACCTTTTTGTTATTCGTCGTTACTATTTTTTTCGCTAAGGTGACGACTACGGTTTAGACGGAACCTAATATTATTATCTTCCCTGACGACTAAGCCTATTTTTTACTTAGTCGTTTCCTTGTTCAAATATTGACCCTGACGACTAGTTGAAAAATATTTTCATTGTTCTTGTTTAGGATGCAAAAGGTCAATCAAGGAAAAAAAAAACTTGTTACTCCTCCTTCAAAACCTCCTCGTGTTGGTGACAAACTATTGACTGCAACACATCGAGGGGAACATGTGGTGCCGGGAACGCTTAGGATCCGCGAATGGGAAGAAACTCATCCAGCTGAACCAAGTGATTCCGATGAAACTCCAGATGAAGACCAATCAATTTCATCTGGTAGAAGAGGTAATGATGATGATGATCAAGGAAATCCACCTACTAAAGGTGGTAAAGGTGATGATGATGATCAAAGTGTCCCACCTTCTAGAGGAGGTAATGATGGTGGTGATAACGGTGATGATGGCGATAACAATGATGATGGACAATGTGAAATTGCTGAAGAAAACGAAAAAGATGATGTAGGAAAAGAAGATAATGGTCAAGATACAGGGGTTCGGGTTGGAAAAGTAGCTCAAGTTGCAACTACAACCGGAAAGAAGAGGGTTATCAATAAACCTATTGATTCCCACATGCCTCCCCCTCACTTGAAGAAGCAACAGACAGATGGTGAGCCCCTCCTAGGTTTACCCGAAGATGGTGGAATGCTCTTTTTAGATACAAAGACTCATGGGCGTATGAAATCTACTCTACTCTCGTAAGTAATCTCAATCTCACTTTGTTTTTATTCAAGTGTATCTATGTTAAATTTGATTCAAGTGTTTGCTTTTTATTTTTTGTAATTGTGTGTTTTTGGGTTATGTTATTTAGGATCATAAGAATGTTATCCGTCTTATGAGGCGCTAAGCTTCAAATACTTTGATGCAGAAATGGCCACTTGACAAGGAATGTGAAGCGTGAAAGAGATTGTCAAGAACTCCGGGTTGTGGCCTGCGGTGAAGAGTTCGGTTGTTGAGTATTACAAAGTTACCATATATGCATTTTGTGAGAGGCTTTATGGGGAGACTGATATAATGCTCTTCCTATTTGGTAAGATGGAGATTACTCCCGATGATGCTCACCAAATTTTAGGCCCCGAGGTTGATGGAAAAGCCACCAAAGACGGATACGATGAGCAAATTTCTTGGGAGGATCTCTTCAAATTGACCAAGCTCTTGTTCGGTTTGGATGAGAAGCAGTCAGAGTCTATGTTTGTGAATAAGGATGGTTATACAAGCAAGAAGTTGAATCTGAAGTTCTTGAGGGACACATACTCTGGGACCCAGGAAATATTTGATAGGCAAAGAAGTGTGGACTTGGTGCGACTCAATGTTATTGCGTCATCTTATTTGTTATACATCCTGGCCAACTGTATCTTCCCCGACAGTTCCATAAACTTGGTTGACGCCAAGTATCTTCAACTATTGCATCCCCTTGATTAGATGCATGCGTATTCTTGGGGTACTGCGGTGGTTGGATTCTTGAATGCAGAGTTGACTAAGGCTTCAAGGTCTCTAGTGAAGCAAGTTAACGGGAATCTATGTCTCTTCCAGGTAATTCAATTGTCTAAATCATTTATATTCGTAAAATGCTTGTAAGATAATATTCTTACTAAACTTTTTTTCTTCATAGGTTTGGATATGAGTACTTCCCTTCTTTGGTGAAAGTCATCCCCAACATCAAAGTCAACACTATCCTTGCGAAGCACAAGCCAAAAGGACGCCGATACACTTTTACTGGTGGTCAGGAGAAGGATATACCTCAGCAGCTTATCAACATGCGAGTTGCCTTGGACAAAATGACTGTGGATCGGGTAATATTCGATCTGTATCGAGACGATAAAAGAGATAGAATAATCGTAAGGATAAATGATGTTGTATTTTACTACGGTCCCTTGTTTTACCCCAAGGATTTTCAATGTACGATCTATACCGGGTAATGCGACAAGTGGGTTACATCCAAGAAGTACCCCATCCCAGTGATGAACCATTGTATAAAGTCGTAAGGGAGGAGTGCAGCACATCCCAAAAATCTATTGACGTCTCTCACGCTCTACCACCAGAAATTTCTCATTGGGACGAAATACTTAAGCATAAAATTGATTTGAGTCTTTTGGACGAGGTGACCGAAGGTCATGAATCTCATGAGAATTACATGCCATGGTACTTGGGTTTTTCTCATCCTACTGTGATTGGGGAATAAATTGTTGAACAACTGACTCGTAAGAGGAAGAACACCATGGAAGACCAAACAACGTCTTAAGAATTTAGAGTTGCTCTTATTATTCTAAGATTACATTATCGAATCAGTTTATTAATTTTTTGTTGTTTAATTGAAAATAAAAGGAGCACTTAAAGACCCTTGTGAAGATGATGTGTTGCGAGAGAGATAGAGGATAGCCTTTGTCGGTTCAAGATCAAACTATAGCACATTGACAATGCTAAGAATGTTGACAATGAAGATGCCACCGAAATGTTCCAACGAGCTAATGCTGAACTAAAGAGGCCTCGTAACCGTGTAAGTGGTAGTGGTCGTCGTGAAAATGCTAAACGGAGCCGTGGTGGTGGTAGTGGTCGTGAATGAATGAATTTCTAGTTTGTTTCTTTATGTGTTAGACAATATGTTAAGGTTAATGGTTGGACAAATGTTTCTTTAAAGTTGTTTGGACATGTGTTTTTTTATTTTGGACAAATGTTGGATTCCTAGTTGTTGAATGAATGGCTTATTTAGTTATGTTAAATTTCAATAATTTAGTCGGCAAGGTGTTGAATGAATGGTTTTTTTAGTTACAGTGACAACCAAAACAGAGTCGACAAGGTTGTAAACTGGCAGACTGCCGACCCTGACATCAGAAATGATGCAATTACCAGGGTCATCAGGTTAAGAACATTACGACCTAACCGACTAATGGTAGATGGAACTGGCCTTCTCCTGTGTGTGAAAAAGTTAATAGTCGTCAGGTTAAGAAAATTACGACTTAGATGACCATGTATTAGTCGGCATCTTCTTAAATCACTATTGCGCCTACTAATATTCAATAAATATGGCTTTGGGTATATTAATTAAATACCCTTAATTTTGACACCCAACAAATATACCCTTATACAACAATAAAAATACCCCTATCATTTAAAAACCTTATCCATTAAAAAATAGATTACCATAATACCCTCACTTAATATTATTTTTAATTAGAAAACCTTATCCCTTAACAAATTTCTTTCTCTACTACTTTAAAACCATCACCACCACCACCACCACCATTCCACCACCACTAGCATCACCGCCGCCACCACCACCACTACCATTCCACTACCACCACCACCGCTACTAATATTCCACCACCACCACCACTATTGTAGATGCTATCACCCTGCTGCCACCACCACCATCGCCGCCATAAAAATTCTGAAAAATAACTAGAAAATACACCAGTTCAGTTGTGTCAACAATGGAAGTTAACCCAAAAATTCGGAACTCAGGAACAATGCTTCCAGATTATAGTGTCAACAACCAAAGTTGATCCCTTTAAGTGGGATCAACAATTGAAGTTGATCCCATTAAGTGGGATCAACAATGGAAGTTGATCCACAAAAATGGGATCAACAGTTGGAGTTGACACCATTTATATGAGTTTGTTTCCTGTACAAACCAATAAACCTGGAACCTGCAAACTGACATATCCTTAAGAAACACAAGAAAAACATTCATAAAATAAGTCAGAATGTAATTACAAACATAACAAGTCCAAACCAAAAAGCATAAAAAGAAAACATTGAAACCTAAAAAAGGTGCAAAAAAAAGTTGTAGTGAATCAACTTCAACACATCAAGCCCTTTCGTGCTAGAGCAGTGAATCAAAAATCTTTGCAACAACCATCTTTGGCCTGCAACAAACAAAGTTTGACAAAAAAAAAATGACATATACGAATGAGTGAACTTGGCGTGAGTCGAACACGCATCATCTTACGTGGAGTCAGTCATGCTACCATTGCACCACAAGTTCAACATTTGAAGAACTTTACAACTATAAAATCCAACAACACCACCACTACCATTAGTCGAATAACAATACACAAACACAAACCAGTAAGAAATTAAACTAATTTTTTTTAACAAACATGATTTAAAACTACAAGCATGACTATACTAATCCAAGGAAATGCTGTCAACAATAGGAGTCAGTAGTTGATCCCATAAAAAATGTTATCAACAACAATAGTTGATCCCAGAAAAGGGATCAACAGCAGTAGTTGATACTCTTAAACTTGAACATAAAGAGTAAAGTAACAAAAGTAGTAGTTACCTTAGAGTTTTCTCTGAAATCAAGCACTGATCTTCTTGTATTTATCATTCCAACCTCACCACCCCCAACAATCACACATAATAACCAACACCACCAACAGTCACACATAATATCCACCACCACCAACAGTCACACAGAATATCCACCACCACCACAACCATAAAAACTAGTACCACCACTATCTCCATCAACAATTTAAATATTTTAACCTCACCACAACCATCATTCCAACCAGAACCACCACAATTTCGATCATCAATTACATCATTTCTTCCATCTATATCATCAATTCCAACCAAAACCACCACAAATCTACATCATCCATTCCACCGCTATCTTCATCATCATAAACTAAATTGAAAATCAAGTAACAAATCAATTGATATCGAAACTACATCAACATACGAAATCAGATCCTTAAAACATTTCATCATCGTAAAATCAAGTACAAACCCTATTTTTAAAAGTCAATACAAATGAAAAAAACAAAGTGAAGAAGAAAATAGTCATTTACCTAAATCAATTACAGATCTGGAGAAGAATGAAATCCAAAATTAAATGGATAATTTTATTGCAAAATCGAAATGAATCTAACAATTTTGATGCTCGAGATTAGGTTTTGGAGAATAGATTTGTGTTGCTTCATCACTAGGCTTACAAATTGTATTTGAATCATGTGAAAATCGATCTAAATTCGATTTTTGGGAGGTGGTGGTGGTGCTGCTGCCGGTGTATTTGGTAATAGTAGTAGTGTAGGAGGTGGTGATGAAACTGGTTGGTTTAACTGATTTTTCATGGTGATAGAGATGGAGATGATGGTGGTGGAGATAGAGATGGTGGTGACGGAGATGGTGGTGGCGCGAAGGTGGAGGTGGTGATGTCGAGAGATGAGTACAGAGAGGAAAATATTTCTTTTGAGATCTGAAGTTAAAAAGGAAATGCTAACTTATAAATAGAATGAGGATATTTATGGGTTTATGATAAAAATTATCTTTCTTATTTTTAGCTAGGGGTATTAATATAGTGGACAAGGCCATTTGTAAAGGCCATCAAAACAGAGGGAAATTATATAATTACCACTATGGCTTTTTACTGTGTGCTAAATTGCCAATAGTCATCACCTTAACAATGTTACGACACAACAAACTATAGGTTGGTCATCATTGTAATAAACAAACGTCTTGCCGACTATATGCAGAAGAATATGACCTTCTCCTGTGTGTGAAAATTCTATTAGCCGTCAGATAGCAAAATTACAACCCTTACGACTAAGGATGGTCGGCATATGGAGGAAACAAAAACCTTGACGGCGAGTTCAAAATTCAAAATTTTGCAAGTACAATTGCATTGATTGACTACCCAAACGGCTAGATTTGGGCACTATCTTATAAATAAACTAGTTCTCTCTACAAAACAACACACACCTATTTTCAAATACTCTACAAAGCTCAGTTCATACCTCTACATACAATCATGGCATCATTTGACTCCGCCGAAGATTTGGCCATCATCAAAACATGGTACGCCGAGAGTAGAGTTGTCGATCAATCCCCCATAAGGGTAGAACCCGAAACCTTTTGGGCGAAGATATATAACCAATATCGTCGAGATTATGGGAATCCAAAGATAAGAAGTCTTCAACAAATTCATGATAGGTACCAAGCATATGTGACTTTATAGTTATCCAAAAACGGATTTGAACGCTAGCCACCTTAGCTTTTCCCTCGACCAATTTGTAAGTATTATTATGGTTTATATTGCATAATATATGTTTTTTGATCTTCTACACAAACTAAGTAAGTTTGTGTTGTGTTTTTGTAGCACGAAGTCGTAAAAGAGCGCTACTTGGAGGAAAAAGGGGAAGCATTCACTCATCCACTAGGGTCGCCTAGGGGTTCGAAGGCTTGATGCAGTGCTAAGTGCATCCGTGATTTTTACGAAAAAGAGTTAGATTTTATGTTTCAATCAATGTAGTAACCAAAATTGCATGAATAAAGTTGATAACATCTTTTCAGATTCAATTTTTTGTTGGTATACAAAAAGCCGTCAGGGTTTTAAACTACACAACATGCCGACTAAACCAGGGTCGTCATTTTTCATAATGACAACATTGCCGACTACTGTCAAGTCGGCAGGTTTAGAAATAAATATCATGCTGACTAATCAAGCATTTACAACACCTTTCCTGTAGGTCAAAAAACATATAGTCGGCATAATAATTTTTTACTAGCCTGCCGGCTATTTGTGGTCGTTGTCTTCCAAATTTGTCCACTTTCCCAACTTTTCATACTTTCAGAACTAAAGGTGTTGATTCTTTCCGTGATTTTGAGTATGAAATCACCTAGCAGCTTTACAATCCCATATTTATAAGTGTTTGAGTAGTATGGTTTCATTTCCGTTTACAAACGAAATTCTCAAAAAAAATAAAAAAAATAATCTACCCACATAATCCATGAGTTCAATATAAATAAAACCTAATTTCAGAATTTTAATCAACTAATTAACTAACTAAATTAATTAACCTAATCAGATTTATTAGTGTTAATTAAGCAAGGGTATATTAGCCATTTTGTAAATAAGGGGTTTTGTGTTTTACTTCAAAATGACCTTATTTTGTCTCATTAAGTATACCCCAAAGAATCTAGGTATACCCCAATCCGGCGAGTTAAAAAAAGGAAAAGCACTTGAAAAAATGATTAATAACTTTGTTAAAAGAAAAAAAACTTATAACGGTGTAAAATGACACATGAGATATTAGTCATGAGATTTATATAAATCATAAAATTTCTTATAGACTTTCAAGTGCGCTAGGGATTTACACGATTCTTCGTATTTGAGATCCAATGAAATTCTTTGGATCATAATTTTTACAATCAAATACACCATATAGTTCTTTTAAGTAAGTGGTTTTGCTACAAAAATATTTGGCTTGCGTCTGGTATACCCAAATTCTTTCCCTATAGTTATACCCACACCAACTTTGGAATAATACATCAAAAACTGAACACAACTCCTACATGGTGGAACGAGGAATTCGAGGAGTGGAATGCTTTTGGTGTTGTAATGATATGCTATATTTGGAAAGCTATATGTGACAAACTCTTCAAGGGATAAATCAAAATCTAGAATTCACTCTTCTTCAAAGACAAAACAATTCTAGAAAGACAATTATGAAACAAAGAAACCACATATTAACTATAGACCAGGAAAATGGTGCAAACACCCTGTGACACATTAGAAAATTACATCTCCAGTGTTACGCCTAGCAGACATAAACTCTCTGATGCACCACTCGTAAAGCAGTGACCGTGCCATAAAGCTTCACTTCTCACAAATCAAATGCTCGCCAATTTGTCTTTGCAAGCATGCTTCGCAAGCAGGATGCCTTAAACGTAGCTTCCACACCGTTCCAGCATACCCTTGTTTTGTGAAGGGTGCAAGGCCATAAAGGCTAATGTTGATGCACATTGCGTGCATTACTGATGTACGCGTCCTGTCTACGCATAAGACATGCCTTGGACATGCACATAGGCCAATAAAAGCCTTATTCCAACTTTGTTACTTCGCAGCGGCATTGAGCTGAAAACATGCACTACCCTTTCTTTTTCCAAGGGTGCACCATTCAGGATCATGTCGTTCTTTACATGCATCATATTTGTGATGTAAGTGGCTTATGCAAGCTCCCCACTTACATATCGATTTAGGTTCCTTTCCTTCCTAGCCCAATTCGTAATTGGTGCATGCTTAGGTCGAATGTCTTCATAGAAAGTATCAGCACCCACAGAATGGACGACTAATATTGCAACTCATTGTGGCGGCATACGTACCCTTTTCCATACCTTGAAGAGATCAAACACGGACCATATTTCATCAGTGTCGGTACTAGCAACTAAAGCCAACTTGTGTTGCAAGGACAAAGGGTTTTTCGCAAGTGATACATAATAGTATGCATCACTTGAGCCACTTATTGGCAAGTATGTGTTCTCTAGCTCGGACCGTGTGAAATACAGCAATGCTCACCTTTCCTTCGTTTTGCACCATTCTGATGCATTCTTGGTTTAGCAACATGGAAGCGATTATTCCCACGCATCATGAAGCTCTCTCGTGTAAGCAACATGTCATAATGATGCTTTCGCATCATATATGTTTTACCCGCCAGACCTTATAGCTTAAGGATGCATCTATGCGTAATCTATGTACCCTCACCCAACACCCATTCCCTATATATATCGTATAAACATTTCTACAACTATAAAAAATGGAGAGGATGGACATGTTACAAGTTTACCTGTTTTCGTGACAACGAGTTTCAGAAATAGCACCATAGTGGTGCATAACTACTTCTAGACCGATAACAAACTTGAGTATTGCACCATAGTGGGGCAATGTCGTACTTATCCAGCTTCCCACTAGCGTGATGTACCATTGTGGCAACTCTGTTCTGGGTCAACATTCAAACGACACATCTTTGAGCATGCATCATGCGAAAAAGTGTGGGGGTATTAGACATCCAACATTAGACACTACCACCTTTGTGAGTAACAAAAATCAATGTCGTCATAGCAAGGAACAATTGTTCCAATATGCCATATATTTGCTTAATTCTGAGGGATCATTTCGGTTATTGTAGGAAATTAGGGTCAAAGGAAGCAGAACTCAATAAACCGAAAAAGTGTTGGTCATTGCAGTATAGGAAGCTCTAAAAGTGGTGAAAAAGCGGGGGTATAACAACCACACCCAATATTTCGTTCGGCAATCTTTATGGACTGACTCCAATATAATTCCGAGAGCACCAGCTTATAAAGAGAGCTCAACCAAGAAATGTATCAAAGAGTTATATCTCAATTTCTCAATACAATCTTCAATCGAACAGATAGAAATCTGTGAGCCTGATTGATATGAGAAATAACTTGGACGGTACCAAAGACCAATGTCCAAGTTCCAATTAATTTTTATCCAACAACCAAAGGTCGGATTTACCAATTGATTGGACTACGCACAACCTGTGATATTTCAATTATATAAACAAATATAATGTGGAAAAGAAATAACACAGACACCAGAAGTTTTGTTAACGAGGAAACCACAAATGCAGAAAACCCCCGGGACCTAGTCTAGATTTGAACACCACACTGTATTAAGCCGCTACAAACACTAGCCTACTACAAGTTAACTTCGGACTGGAATGTAGTTGAGCCCTAACCAAGTCTCACACCGATTAAAGTACAGTCGCGTTCCTTACGCATATGAATCCCAGCAGGACTCTACGCACTTGATTCCCTTAGCTGATCTCACCCACAACTAAGAGTTTCTACGACCCGAACTCGAAGACTTATAAACAAATCTGTCTCCCACAGATAAGTTTATTATGATAGATAAATCTATCTCCCACAGAAGTACCTATGAAGTTTTTGTTCCGTATTTTGATAAATCAAGGTGAACAGGAACCCATTGATAATCCGGTCTTATACTCCCGAAGAGCAGCCTATAAATATCAATCACCTAACAATAACTTAACTATATGGTAGTAGAAGAAGTTATTGTGGAATCACAAAGAATGAGACGAAGAGCTTTGTGATTATTTTTTATATCTTACCTACCTGAGATAAATATTGACCAAATCTTAGAGAAGATAGTACTCAATACGATAGAACAAGTTAGATCAGAACACGCAACTATAGAGAAATAGTTGGCCTGGCTTCACGAATCCCAAATGAAGTCCTCAAGTCGTTAACCTATAATGGTTTTGGAAAAACCTAGGTTAAAGGAGAATCGACTCTAGTCGCAACTAGGACACATGAAAGTGCCGGGATTAGGTTTTCCAGTTGCTAGAGTTCTCCCTTACATAGTCTTTCAAATTAGGGTTTGCTTTCAATCAAAGCTAAGTTATCTTACAAACAAAGCATTCACTATTCACCGTTAGATTAAATCTTGATTTAAGATTCAAGCTAAGTTTTCTTAAAACCAAAGCAATATCCCTCCACTGTTAGATCGTCTTAGCTTGTTACACACAAATAAAATATACCTTCATTTAGATATGGGTAACCGTACCTAAACATGTATATTGAGTTGGCTTAACAATAGTTAACCGAAGTTAGCCATATGAACACTTTTGTCTTAACCATATTCATCTAACACTTCTAGATCAAATATGATGATCAATCAATCATGAAAGATGATCAACTGAATCTAATTGTGTTACTAATAGAGTTTTTCAATTGTTCACTATCTCATAGAAATATATATGAACCAATTGAAGCAAAATCGGATTGATTCGTAGTTGTACAAAGTACTTATACTGGAATCAATTCATGAACATTAAGCCACGGTTTGCAAAGATTTCATTCCTTAATTTATTAATGTATTTGTTCATGAGTATGAAAACATACACAACCGATTTTAGAACTTTAACCACTAAGTTTGCAAACTGGTACGCAAACTATAGCATCCGGACTTTGGTCTTGTCCAGCCGTTTGCAAATAGGTATGCAAACAGCAGTCCCGGACCTAACTCAGGTAGAACCGTTCATATACTGGTATGCAAACTTGGTTCCCGGACTTTAACAGTTAAAACCGTTCGCATACTAGGTATGCAAACTAGGTTCCCGGACCTGAATCATACCAAAACAGTTTGCATACTGTGTTGTATCCAGACAAAGGTTAATTGTTCTAAACTCCCATTTCAATCATTGAAACATCCTTAGAAGATGACAATAGCTGTCTCACAAAAACTATTAGCTTATAAGTAATTTTCAAGTGATCGAATAATCAATAAGAAACTTTTCGAGTCGACATCAAATGATTGTCTCACACAAATCATGTAAGATGTTTCAAGGAAATTTTCACATGATCATCTTTTGACTTATTATTTAGTTTCCAACAAATAAATTATTTCCAACTAAACTCGTCAAGAATATGATGAACGTAGCTAAAGAAAAAAGCTTCCAACACATATTTCAAGAAATAAATAACTGAGTTAAACTCAGCTCGAATATCAAATGTGTATAATATAAAAGTCTATATAGCTATACGACTTAGTATCTTTAGGAGATAAAATAGAATAGATTTCTGAGTGATAGATATGTTTTTGACTCCACATACCTTTTGTTGATGAAGTTCCTCCAAGCTCTCCTCAGTAGATCTTCGTCTTCAATCGATGAACGTCGTGAATTCTAAAGCTCAACTACATATTCTATCATAATCCGAGACATAGCTATAAGTAGACTAGAAATCAAGACTTATAATTTTGATCAACTAAACTTGACAAACAAGCCTGAGATAGCAACGACTGCGATTTCGACCGAGCAATGCTCTAACAATCCCCCCCTTTGTCAATTTTAGTGACAAAACTTTCAATACATATGTATTACAAAATAAATAAACTCTGTAGATTCTCATCCATCATGCTTGATTTCCTTGGTTCTTCAACATTCCTTGAATTCTTCGCCACTCCAAGTACTTTAGTGATTCTGAACGTGTTCAACTCAGCATCATTGCTGTTGAAGATCCGTAGCCATAGCAATAAGAAAACATATGAAAATATATGTTCTCAATCATTGTTATACAGTGTCATAGTATTATTATACAATATCAAAGTCCAATTGTATCACAACTTTGACAATAATACTACGGTGATATGTATCACTCCCCCTTAGTCAATACTTCCATCTCACAATGAAAACCACTCCCCCTTACATAATGATCCGTAAACCATATGTATGTAGTGTGAACTACCAAATAATTCTCCCCATTTTGTCAATATAAATTGGCAAAGGTACGAAAACTATGGGATCATAATGAAATTCTCAAAGAGATAATTCATGACTAAAAGAGAACATATCAACTTTGTTTCGATGATTTCACATAGTCGAAACTTAGTGTATTCATCAAGGAGTTTATAAAGATATAAGATAACTCCTACAATATTCCATAACCGCACTCCCCACAAAGATTCGGCAATTAAGGACAAGTTCAACTAAGAACTGTCCCTCATAAAATGTCATTCCCGAAAGAACAACAAGAGCGACCTTACTTTTACAGGAAAAAAAGGATTTCTTTGGACATTAACAAATTACATGAAACATGAATTTGTATCCATAAAACTCGAATAAATTAACCACAAGAAGATCTTATTGATTAATTTAATCGAAAATACTCAATATAAGAAAACTTACGGAGCCATACAGTACTTTCACATAGAAGTGGATCAGTGAAAGATCAATACTGCGGAATATTCAAAAGTTCATTCTATCTTTTATCAATATTTTCATAAAAATATAATAGACTTAACTTTTGAGCATATATGAGATAATCATAGTTCACGGACGTAAACACACATATCCCATAACATATTTTTGCAATATATAAAACCAATAAAGATTAATACTGCAAAATCATCTTCCAAATAACTTAGAATTTAAATAAATAAATCTAAAAATATTGCAAGATGAAAATCGTTGGTAATAGCTATGTGTAATCACAATATATGTTATTCCAAGCCCTAGTTATCCTTATTAAAATACGAGAATAAATTTTCATAAGAAGTTTCCTAGACATAATAAAAAGTTCAGACTTCTCTGATAACTTCATACCTCTCTATGACTCCATCATAAAAGGTATTATCGATATCCTTGATTCTTTTGACCGAAGAAACTCCATGTTCATGAGTTAGAACATTCACCTTTCGATCAAAAATGCGAGCAAGTTGCCTGGCCTTGATGCAATTAGATATGAGCTTCTTCTGGTTCCGTATCAAGACCTTTTGATTTTCAAGGATTTTAGTCTGACCATCAATGAGATGATTTGTTTGCAGTTGGATGTTTGCAAATTCAACCTTTGAGTCATTCTGAAAATAAATTAAATCCTTGACTGATTCAGCAATCCAAGAGTTGTACTATTTCCTTGCAATCACCTTTTTCAAAACAAGTTCTTGAACCGAACTGCGAACGACAACTAAGACTCATCACTGTCAAGTTATCAAACACATTCAGAAGATTTCTCTCGTCTACACAGAGAATCATCTTTACAGCAGTTCAACACATCACATCACCTACAGATCAATCTCCATTGATCTCTACACAATCTCATCTTCCCTGCTTACAGACCGACCCTTCTTCTCCTCTTCTGACAGAATTGAACCTGGAACGGCCATTGTCTTGGTTTAGGCCAGGGTCTTACAGATTAGTCTTTCGAACTCAAAGTACTCTCGTGAAGTACATTTGTTTAAAGGTTCAAACGATTCACAACTCAGAGCACCTGCCTCAGCGAGCACTTGCCTCCCCCACCACTTTTTTTACCAGAAAACCTGTGAGCCGTTTTTACCCGCAAACGGTCCTATTCAATAATCTACTATTGGAGGGAAGAAATATGACTACACCAGATTCACTTGGGTGGCAGTCCTTGCTCATAAGAATGATATCCTGAGTGAATTTAAGATTATTGTGAATAGAATCCAGAATGAACAAGGTCGCAAACTAAAGAAAATTAGGAGCGATCGTGGTACAAAATTTAAAGATACGAAGGTATTTGAGTTCTGTGACACACTGGGTATTATTCAACAACATTCTCCGCCGATAACTCCATAAGCTAATGGAGTTGCAGAAAGGAAGAACAGATATATCCAAGAAATGGCTCGGGCTAAGCTCCATAACAAGAACTTACTTCTTAAGTTTTTTGGAGAAGGTATCTTTAAGGCATGCTATTCGAAAAACCATTGAAAACTCGGGGGTATAACAACCACACCCAATATTTCTTTCGGCAATCTGTATGGACTAAACTCAAATATAATTCCGAGAGAACAAACGTAAAAGTAAGACTCAATCAATAAAGATATCAAAGAGCTTTATCTCTTTCTCAATACAATCTATAAATCAACTAGATAGAAATCCATGAGATTGATTGATATGAGAATAACTCGGATGGTACTAAAAACCAATGTCCGAGTGTCAATCAAGTCTTACCTAACAAATGAGGTCGGATTTATCAACTATAATTGAACTACGCACAACCTGTGATATTTCAATTATATAAACAAATATAATGCGGAAAAGAAATAACACAGACACCATAAATTTTGTTAACGAGGAAACCGCAAATGCAGAAAACCCCCAGGACCTAGCCCAGATTTGAACACCACACTGTATTAAGCCGTTACAGACTCTATCCTACTACAAGTTAACTTTGGACTGGAATGTAGTTGAGCCCTAACAAAGTCTCACACCGATTAAGGTACAGTCGCGTTCCTTACGCCTCTTGAATCCCAGCAGGACTCTGCGCACGTGATTCCCTTAGCTGATCTCACCCACAACTAAGAGTTGCTACGACCCAAAGTCGAAGACTTATAAAAAAATCTGTCTCCCACAGATAAGTCTATTCATGTTGTTGTTTCTGTCTTTAGATAAATCAAGGTAAACAGGAAACTAAACTAATAATCCGGTCTTACACTCCCGAAGAGCAGCCTAGAAATATTAGTCACCTCACAATAACCTAACTAATTAACAGAAGAAGTTACTGTGGAATCACAAGAGTCTGAGATGAAAAACTATTATGATTACTTTTTATATCTTACCTATCGGAGATAAATCTCGAGAAAATCTTAGAGAAGATTAAACTCAATACGATAGAAAAAGTAAGATCAGAATACGCAACTACAGAGAAAATAGTTGGATCTGGCTTCATGAATCCCAAACGAAGTCTTCAAGTCGTGGTTTTGGAAAACCTAGGTTAAAGGAGAATCAACTCTAGTTTGCAACTAGGACACACGAGAGTGTCAGGATTAGATTTCCCAGATGCTATAGTTCTCCCTTATATAGTCTTTCAAATTAGGGTTGCTTACAATCAAAGATAAGATAGCTTAGCAAAGAAATTGATATTTACCGTTGGCTGAACTCCTGATTTAAGATTCAAGCTAAGTCTGCTTAGAAACTAAGAAATCAATCTCCACCGTTAGATGGTATTAGCTTGATACACACAAATGAAATATACCTATATTTATATATGGATGAATCGTACCTAAAAGTGTATAACCTATTGGCTCAATAACAGTTAACCGAAGTTAGCCATATGAACATTTATAGTTTCGCCACATTCATCTAACACTTGTAGATCAAATATGATGATCAATCAATCATGATAGATAATCAAATGAATCTAAATGTGTTTCAAGAGAGTTGTTCAAATGTTCACTATCTCATAGAAATATATATGAACCATTTGAAACATATTCAGTTTGGTTTGTAATTATACAAAGTACTTATACAAGAACCAATTCATGAACATAATGCCACGGTTTGCAAAAAAAAGTTCACATACCTTATTTCATTAAAGATCCAGGGACTTTAGTTTGCAAACTGATTTCGCAAAGGAACCTGAGTTCAGGAGTTTGAATTCCATACTTACCAATTTTAAAACCTAACCACTGTGTTCGCAAACAGAGTACGGGAACCACAGTTCCGGACTTTGGCCTAGTCTTGCCGTTCACAAACAGAGTACGCGAACCACAGTTCCAGACTTAGCCTTGTCTAGCCGTTCGCAAACAAAAGTTCCGGACCTGAACTAGAGCTACACAGTTAGCATACAAAGTATACAACCTGTGTTATATCCATACATTGGTAATAGTTCTAAACTCTCATTTAATCATTGAAACATCCTTAGAATACAACAATGGTAATATTACACATACCACTAGCTTCAAGTAATTTTTAAGTGATTAATCGATCAATACGAAACTTCCCAAGTTAACATCAAATGGTTGTCTCACAAGAATCGTGTAAGATGTTCAAGGTAATTTTCACATGATCATCTTGACTAATATTTAGTTTCCAACATATAAATTGTCTCTAACTAAATTCGTCAAGTAGATGATGAAGTTTAAGCTAATTCTAAAAGCTTCCAACAGTATTTCGGGAAATATATAAAGAAGATAAACTCGGCTCAAAATTTCAAATGTGTATAATGTAAAAG
Organism: Papaver atlanticum; assembly: GCA_023531105.1. Taxonomy (NCBI): domain Eukaryota; kingdom Viridiplantae; phylum Streptophyta; class Magnoliopsida; order Ranunculales; family Papaveraceae; genus Papaver; species Papaver atlanticum. Next base: position 2,250,207 of record JAJJMB010007708.1, read on the forward strand.
TCTATATAGCTATACGACTTAGTCTCTTTTAGAAGATAGAATAGATAGACTTCTAAGTGATAGATAAGTTTTAGTCTCCACATACCTTTTGTTGATGAAGTTCCTCCAAGCTCTTCAGTAGAACTTCTACTTCAATTGGTGAATGTCGTGAAGTCTAAAGCTCAACTACACACTTCTATCCTAATCCGAGACATAGCCATAAGTAGACTAGAAATCAAGTATATAGTTTTGATCAACTAAACTTGACAAACAATCTTGAGATAGCAACGCTTGCGAGTTCGACCGAGCAGTGCTCTAACAACCGTGTTTACCTACGGTCACAAACCCTAAATACTCCTTATGAGTTATGGTATGGTAAGAAACTGAACTTGAGTTATCTCTGGGTTTTTGGCAGTAAGTGCTACACTCTTAAGGATCGAGAACAAAGAGGGAAATTTGATTTTAAAAGTGACGAAGGAATTTTTATTGTGAAAATACGGGGTACCAAAATACACCACCATTTTTTTCTTAGGCAATCTGTATAGACAAACTCAATACAACTCCGATAGATAAACTCAATCAAGGAATAGTATCTAGAGTTATCTCTCTCTCACTTGCGATTAGAACGTTTACAGAAACAAGTCCGTGAACCTAATCAAAAAGAGATTACTTGGACGGTACCAAAGACCAGTGTCCAAGAATCAGTCAAGTCGTACCCAACAAACTAGGTCGGATGTCTCTACTATGATTGATCAATATACAACTTGTGATACTTCAATTATAAAGATAAACAATATAATGCGGAAAAAGAAATAACACAGACACCAGAAGTTTTGTTAACGAGGAAACCGCAAATGCAGAAAAACCCCGGGACCTAGTCCAGATTGAACACCAAACTGTATTAAGCCGCTACAGACACTAGCCTACTACTAATTAACTTCAGACTGGAATGTAGTTGAGCCCTAAAAGGTATCCCACCGATTAAGGTACAGTCGCTCTCCTTACGCCTCTTGAATCCTAGCATGACTCCGCGCAATTGATTCCCTTATATGACGTCACACCAACTAAGAGTTGCTTCAACTCAATTGAAGACTTTAAACCAAATCTTCCTCTCACAGATTAATCCTATATAATTGATTTCCTGATTACGATCAAAACGTATGATCAAAATCAAATGTATGATCAATTTGATGGAAATCGATAGAAATTCGACAAAGTCTAGCTATCCTCAAAATCCGGACTTATGCAACCCAAAGTGCAGCCTAGATTATTATTCACCTCACAAGTATAAAACTTGTGGAATCAACAAAGTCTGAGACGAAGAGAACTTTGATGATTACTATCTATCTTGATCGTTGGATCAAGCTCTACAAACAATCAAGATCAGGATACCTAAGTTATCAAGGAAAGATAACTGGACCTGGCTTCACAAATCCCAATGAAATCTTTATAGTTGTTAAACCCTAAAAGGGTTAGGAAGAGGACGACTCTAGATACAATTAGGACACATCAAATAGTAGTGTCGGGATTCAAAGATCCCAGTTGCTTTAAGTTCCCCTTTAATTTATAGACATTCAAACCATAGGTTGCTTTAGGTTTAAGCTAAGATAGCTTCAGAACCAAGCAAACAATATCCACTGTTAGATGAATCTTTGAATCTGATTTACATAAGAAAGATATACACTTTAGTTAGGTGAAACCGTAACCGAACCGTGTACAAAGACTATGTTCAACATGGTTAGCCGAAACTAGCCAGTTTGAACTTAAAAGCTTAATCTTCATTTTCATGAATACATAAGATATTAACTCTGAGTCACAAACATGTGATCAATTAAGTCTAGTATTTAAAGAGAATTAATCAAATGATAATTATCTCGAAGAAATAATTTAAACACACTTGAAAATATAATCAACATGATTAGTAGATGTACGAGTACAAATACATAGTAGTTGGTGAGTCGGTTCAGTCACAGTACGCATACCGGTTTGGAAACTTATAACCAAAACGAGTTCCAGAGTTCACAAAACTTTTTAGGTTTGTGTACCAGTTTGCAAACTCTCCACCAAACCAAAGTTCCGGAGTTCACAGAACTTTTTAAGTTTGCTACCGGTTTGGAAACTTAAAGACTGTCGCCGGTTCCGGAGTTCACAGAACTAAATCGGTTTGCGTACTGGTTTGGAAACGCTACCGAGTTCAGGAACACAGAACTGTTTTAGCTTGAGTACCGGTTTGGATACTCATCCACGGTTCCGTAATCACAGTTCAAGAATGGTTTGCATACGAGTAGGCATACCGATCCGGTTCACGAGTTACACAGATTTTCAGTATGATATAAATAAGAATATGTTTACCACTAATTTGTAAGTCGATATGTATATAGCTACTCCGCTACTTGTACGAATAAATATAATACGGGTTCAAACATATAACAGTTTTCCCAGTAAAACTGATATCACTGTCTTGTATCGGAATCAATAGTAGTTTTATATTTCTCTAAATCAATTCGAAATATTCCTGAATAACATCAATGACACATATCACTGCTCCAGGCTATTTACGAATGATAAACGTGAATCACGATTTTGATTCTGAATAATAAATTGCCCTTAACCGAAATTCATTAAGTATGAACAAATGTTCATTAAGCTTAGTCATTATATTTCGAGAAATTCATTAACTAGAATTAGTTCTCGACTCGAAATTATTGTCTATGCATACCAGTCTAATTAGTTATACGACATCGTCTCAAATGATAGAAAGTGAATATAACTTGAGATGTAGGTGGTTCAGTCTTCACTTACCTTTTGTTGATGAAGTTCTCCAAAAGCTTCGGTTGATCTTTGCCTTCAAACGGTAGAATGCAATGATGACTGTTGTGATCCTCTGTTTCTCAACTACGTTTCTATCCTAGTCCGAGACTTAACTAATTGTAGACTAGAAATCAAGATATAGTTTTGACAACTAAATTTGACAACAAGCTTGAGATAGAAACACTTGTGAGTTCGACCGAGAAATGCTCTAACATCTTGTCTATGGCTATGATAGTCGTGCTTTCCGAGTATACAATCTCCGAACTAACGTCATAATGGAACCAAAAAATGTTATTATTGATGACTTGAGTAATTTCCATCATGATAAATCTCTTGCTGAGTTTCCTCCTATGGAGACAACTGAGAATGTCAAAGATGCACCTACATCAGAAGAAGTTGTTCCAACAGTTTCTCATCATGATTGCTCTAACGATGGGGAGGAAATCCCTGACAAGGGTGTCCCGGTCGAACGTACTCTTGCTCGTAATTTGTGGGTTCATAGGGATCATGATACCAACAATATCATTGGTGGAACAGACTCAACTACTAAGACACGAGGTCAGCTTCAAAACCTATGCAACTTTGCATGCTACATGTCTCAAGCTGAGCCTAAAAATATTGATGAAGCTATGAATGATCCTGCCTGGGTTAGTGCTATGCATGATGAGCTTATCAATTCAAGTGACAAGATGTTTGGAATCTTGTTCCTTGTCCATCCAATATAAATATTATGGATATTTAAGAACAAGCCAGATGAATTTGGAACGGTGGTTCGAAATAAAGCAAGACTTTTCGCTCAAGTCTACTTATAGATTGAAGTAATAGACTTTGACGAAACCTTAGCTCCTGTTACACGTCTTGAGTCCATACGTTTTCTATTAGATCATGTTTGTTTTCTCATGATTAAGCTATATCAAATGGACGTAAAATACGCATTCTTAAACGGGCGCCTTAAGGAAGAGGTCTATATAGCTCAACCTAAAGGATTTGAATGTCCATAAATTCTCGGTTATGTCTTTAAGCTCAATAAGGCATTATATAGATTAAAACAAGCTCCACGAGCATGGTATAAAAAAACTTACAACTTCTCTTATTTGAAAAGGTTTTGCTAGAGGAGGTGCTGATAAAACGCTTTTTATCAAATGGAGTGGAAAGGATGTCTTAATAGCTCAAATCTATGTAGATAACATCATCTATGGATCAACATCCATGAAACTTTATGAAGAATTCCAAACCTCCCTAGCGAAGGAATTCGAAATGACCAATGTTGGTGAATTAAAGTGTTTCTTAGGATTAGAAATTCAACAACAGGATGGAATTTATATTTCTTAAGAGAAATATGCCAAGGAACTTTTTAAAAAGTTTGGTCTAGAAAATTCCACCCCAAAGCTCACTCCTATGGAAACTACTAGGGAATTACAGCGAGACGAGAATAGTGTCAAAGTTGACCAAAAATTTTATAGATCCATTATTGTTTGTCTGTTATATTTTACGGCAACTAGACCATATATTTTATTTATTGTTGGTTATTGTGCAAGGTTTCAAGTAGAACCAAAAGAGTCTCATCCTGTTGTTGTAAAAAGAATCACTTGATATGTTAAACACACTATTGGTTATGGTTTATCCTTTACCTTTGATACTAACAATAAACTTACTGCATATTCTAATGCAGATTGGGAAGGTTGTGTGGAAGATAGAAGGAGTACATTAGGAAGATTGTGTCATGTAGGTTTGAATCTTGTATCTTGGCATAACAAGAAACAAAGCTCTCTAGTCATTGTCGATATGTGAAGCCGAATACATTGTTGCAGGTTTGTATTATACTCAATTTTTGTGGATGAAACAAATGCTCGCTGATTACGGAATAAATTCTAGAATTATGAAAATCTTTTGTGATAACTCAAATGCTATTTGAATTACTGAGAATCCTGTTGAGCACTCAAGAACAAAGCGCATTGACATAAGATATCATTTTATAAGAGAACTCTTTGAGGATGGTATTATCAAAATTGAGTTTGTGCCTTCTGAGCAACAATTGGCTGACATTCTTACCAAACCTTTAGATACATGAACCCTTCAAAGTCTTGGGCAAGCTATTGGTGTTGTTCTAGTTCATTAGTTCAAGCTAGTTATTGCCCCTGATCTTATTCATAAACATTTTGGGCAATCTAACTTGAGCTTCAGAGTCTTCCATTATCCGAGATTGTGATTTATTCTCATGTACATCTTCTTACCAATGTATTCTATGAAACATGGCATTCTGATGATTTTTTGCCCAGTGTTCAGTAAAAGGTAAAACTTATTTTGTGAGATTTGTTCTTTGCTATCATTATTTGGTGATTAGAACATATATCTCATATTTTCTCATAGGGTAAGCTCTTTCGCTCTTGCAGAAGAGGAGTAAACTATTTTGAGAATGGCAGTTTTTTTATCTCTCAAAGATTACACTTTTTGTGAATAAACTTCTATAAGATTTCATAAGATATTCTTTAGGGATCGACTTACTTCCTTGATTGTGTCGCCACCAGGGAATAAGTGGTGAATTTTAATTTCTACATTCGTATATGGCTAGATAAGTTATAATTCTTATGTTGAGTCATATCGCACTAATTGTTCTCTTGTTCGTAACTGGCATAGAGAATAATTTGTGTTGATAATTTTTCTCATGAAAATATTGTATCTTATTGCCTCTAACATTAAAATCATAATTTTTAACTTCTTTGTTCATAACTGGCGTGAAGAGAGATAAATATTGGATACAAATTTATTTTGTTATGTAACTGGGGAATAAATTTAAAGTCCAAGAAAATCCTTCTCTTGTGATTAGAGTAAAGGTCGCACTGTCGTTTTTTAGGGAATGACATAAATGAGGGAGAGTTCTTTTGAACTTGTGCTTAATGGTAGTACCTTTGTGGGGAGTGCGGATGTGGAATTGTAAGAGATGCTTGTGCCTTATGTTTCCTTGACGCAAACCAAGATTTCTTGGTTGAAATCGTCTAAACTAAAGGTTGGTATCTGTTCTCTAGTCTTGAAACTCTTTTGATTAATTCATTATTATCCTGATTTTTCACCTTTGCCAATTTTGTTGACAAAAGGGGGGAGAATTATTAAGTAGTATCTTACTACATTATGTATAGCTTTACGGAGAATCATGTAAGAGGGAGTGAATTATTATTTATAGGTTTTACATATTTTGCATTGCTCGGTTGAACCCACGAGTTTTGCTATCTCAAGCTTGTTGTCAATGTTGGGTGATCAAAACTATATCTTGAAATCTAGTCTACTAAGTCAAGTTTCGGATAGGTTAGAATTGTAGTTGAGTATCAGAGATCACCCTTGAAGACTGGAGATCGACGAAGACATTTGGAGAACTTCTGTATCAGGTACGTGAAGACTGAACCATTCTATTTTACTCACTATACTATCGTTCTATCTATTAAGATTATGTCGTATGAATTATAGTAGAATTACAAAGAAAAAGTTTCGAGTCAAGCTTGTCTTGTAAAAAAACTCGAAATATGATTTAGCGATTAGATTTTCAAAGGTCCTTAACAATATTAGTTATATGAATCAATTTATGGATCAATTGAAAATTGCCCATGCAAATGATTATGAAAAAGCGGGGGTCTAACAACCACACCCAATATTTCGTTTGGCAATCTGAATAGACAAACTCCAATATACTTTCAAGAGAATCAACTAGACAGTCAGACTCAATCTAGAGAAAATTATATCAAGGAGTTTTATATCTCTATCTCTTAATTCAATCCGCAATAAGCAAATAGGAATTTGCGAGCCCGATTGAATATAAGAGGAATAACTTGAACGGTACCAAAGAACAATGTTCAAGGATCAATCAATTTCAATCAACAACCAAAGGTTGGATTTCCAATTGATTGATTCAACGCACAACCTGTGATATTTCAATTATATAACAAAATATAATGAGGAAAAGAAATAACACGGACACCATAAGTTTTGTTAACGAGGAAACCGCAAATGCAGAAAAACCCGGGACCTAGTCCAGTTTTGAACACCACACTGTATTAGGCCGCTACAGACACTAGCCTACTACCAATGAACTTCAGACTGGAATGTAGTTAAACCCTAACCAATCTCACACTGATTCAAGGTACATTCGTGCTCCTTACGCCTCTGATCCCAGCAGGATACTACGCACTTGATTCCCTTAGCTGATCTCACCCACAACCAAGAGTTGGTACGACTCAAAGTCGAAGACTTGATAAACAAATCCGTCTCACACAGAAAAGTCTATTGGAATAGATAAATATGTCTCCCATAGAAATACCTATGAGTTTTGTTCCATCTTTTGATAAATCAAGGTGAACAGGAACCAATTGATATACCGAACTTATATTCCCGAAGAACAACCTAGAAATATCAATCACCTCACAATAATCTTAATCGATTAACGAAACAAGATATTGTGGAATCACAAACGATGAGACGAAGATGTTTGTGACTACTTTCCAATCTTACCCATAGGAGATAAATCTCAAGCAAATCTTAACAAAGATAATACTCAATCATGATAGTAAAAGTAAGATCAGAACACGCAACTACAGAGAAAAATAGTTGGTTCTGGCTTCACAATCCCAATGAAGTCTTTAAGTCGTTAACCTAAAGGGTTTCGTGAAAAACCTAAGGTGAAAGGAGAATCGACTCTAGCTTATGCAACTAGAAGGTGTGGGGATTAGATTTCCCAGTTGCTAGAGTTCTTCTTTATATAGTTTTCAAATCAGGTTTTGCAATCTAAGTTACCTTGGTAACAAAGCATTCAATATTCACCGTTAGAAGAAATCCTGATTATATTCAAGCTAATATCTTTCAACCGTTAGATCGAACTTAGCTTGTTATACACAAATGAAATGCACCTCATTTAGGTTTATGTAACCGTACCTAAACGTGTACACCATGTTGGCTCAATAGTAGTTAACCGAGGTTAGCTATATGAACACTCTCATATCAGCCTTATTCATCGTAACCATAACTAGTTCAAATAACTCAAATGAAACTAGTTAAAGAGTTGTTCAATTGCTATATTCTCATAGAAGTATACAAGAACACAATTGAAGCAAAATCTGTTTGATTCACTAGAATCAATTCATGAACATTATAGCCACGGTTTGCAAAGAATGCATTCCTTATTATATAAATGTATTTGTTCACAACAAAACCGATTTTATAACTTTAACCATTCAAGTATGCAAACAGGTACGCATACTTGAATAGCCGGACCAAGTTTGGTTTGCTCAAGTATGCGAACGGGTACGCATACCTCCAAACCCAGCAGAAAACTCCGTTCACAAACCTACGCCAGTATGCGTACGGGTACGTGCACTTAGGTTCCTGGACTTCACAAACCAACAGGTACACATATGGGTATGCATACTATGGTTCCCGGACATGGATCACACATATGCAAGAGTGCACAACATGTTTATAATCCAATGTTGGTTAAGTGTTCTAAACTCTTATTTCAATCATTGAAACTTTCTTAGAGGATGACATTAGTCGTTTTCACACACTATTAGCATCAAAGCAATTTTCAAGTTATTGAAATAATCATAACGAAACATCCAAGTCTACACCAAATGATTATATCACACAAACCATGTAGAATGTTACTCGGTGATTTTCACATAATCATCTTTTGACTTTCGTCAAGAATATAAGATGAACTTGGTTGAAGCGAAAGCTTACCAACACATATTTCGAGAAATATGTAAGCGAGTTAAACTCAGCTCAAAATCTCAAATGTGCATAATCGAAAACCATATAGTAATACGACTTCTGTCTCAATATAGGAGATATAGTAGAAATAGATTTTCCAAGTGATAGATGAGTTTTAGTCTCCACATACCTTTTGTTGATGAAGTTCCACAAGCTCGCCTTAGTAGTTCTTCGTCTTCATTTGATAAACGCCGTGAAGTCTAATGCTCAACTACACAATCTATCCTAGTCCGAGACATCACTATAAGTAGACTAGAAATCAGGACTTATAGTTTTGATCACTAACATTGACAAACAAGCTTGAGATAGCAACTCTTGCGAGTTCGACCGAGCAGTGCTCTAACAATCTCCCCCTTTGTCAATTTTAGTGACAAAACTATCAATACATATGGATTACAAAATAAATAAAATTTGTAGCTTCTCATCCAAATGCTTGATCTCCTTGGTTCTTCAACATTACTCGAAATCTTCGTCACTTCCAAGTACTCCAATGATTCCAAATGTGTTCAACTCCGCATCATTGTTGTTGAAGATCCGTAGCTATAACAATGAGAAAACAGTTGCTCTCAATCATTGTTATACAATGTCATAGTATCATTATACAACATCAAAGTCCAATTGTATCACAACTTTGACAACAATACTATGGTGATATGTATCACTCCCCCTTAGTCAATACTTCATCTCACAATGAAAACCACTCCCCCTTACATAATGATCCGTAAACCATATGTATTTGTAGTGTGAACTACACATTAATTCTCCCCCTTTTTGTCAATATAAATTGGCAAAGGTACGAAAACTAGTGGGATCCTCATGAAATTTTCATAGAGATACTTCATGATCAAAATAGAATAACATACCAACTTGTTTAGATGATTTCACATAGTCGAAACTTAGTGTATTCATCAAGGAGTTTATAAAGATACAAGATAACTCCTACAATATTCCACAGCCGCACTCCCCACAAAGATTTGGCAATTAAGCACAAGTTCAATTAAGAACTCTCCCCCAAAAAATTTCATTCCCGAAAGAACAACAAGAGCGACCTTACTTTTACAAGAAAAGAAGAATTTCTTTGGACATTAACAAATCACATGAAAACATGAATTTGTATCCAAAAAACTCAACTGAATTAACCACAAGGAAAATGATCAATTCAATTGGTCATGTTCAACATAAGAGAACTTACGGAGCAACACAGTATATACACAAAGATGTGGATCAGGGAAGGACCAATATTGCAGAATAAACAAAGATTCATTCTATTTTTCATCACTATTTGCACAACGACATATAATAGACTTAATCTTTGTAAACAAAAGTTCATCCTTTCTTCCATCAATATTTGACATAAAAGGCTTAACTTTTGTATTCAAAAGTTCATTATATCTTTTATCAATACTTTCATACCGACATATAATAGAGTTAACTTTTGAAAAAATATGGGACAGTCAAGGTTCACGGACGTAAACAACATATCCCATAACAAAGCGCGATATATAAAACCATAAAGATTAATACTGTAAAAATCATCTTCCAAATAAACTTTAGAATTTAAATAAATAAATTTAAAAACATTGTAAGATGAAAACGTTGGCAATAGATATGTGTACTCACAATAATGGCTATTCCAAACACAAGAATAAATTCTCATAAGAAGTTTTCTAGACATTAAGACCTCTAAAAAATTCTTTATCGTCCCCGAACTCCTTGTCGTCAACAGCCATAGGAACATAAGGTTCATGAAGAAAGGAGTTAATTCCAACAAACCTTTTAGACTGATGTCGAACCAGGGCCTTCTGAATTTCGAGAGTCCTAAAAAACAAAAGCCTTTATTTCCTGAATCTCCTTTCTTGTTTCCTTCAACTCTTCAAGAATCCCAGAGAACTTCTGTTGATTAGACGGAACAACTCTTGGTTTTCTTACATTCCTCCTTTTTCTTTTCAAAGTTGAAGATACAGGAGATTTATCTTTTTCCTTCAAGATTGATGGCTTAACAATCATATTAACATCCTTTCCATCAGAAGACATAATGTTTGGAATCTGCATACACGTATGAGATTGTGGGAGGAATTCACAAATCAGACTCAATAAGCAGTCTTGAGATAAAAAAGAGTTTTTCATAGAAGGAAAAAGGAATGTAAGGTTACGGAACCTTTAAACGCATAAGTTCACGTACACACAACTCTCAACCCTAAAGAGGGTAGAATTGTCGAGAATAACCCTCTTTTATTGATTAAACAGGGAGGTCCCTTCCAATATCAATTAGATATGAAAAGAGAAACGAATTCCATACTTGCATATCACAGCAAAGACTAAAAGAGAAAATCAAAACAATCTAATTTTTTTTTCTCTTTTCCTAAAGCCTGAGATGTGCAAAATCTTGTATCTTTTTATCAGGCTCATGAGACAAGATGCATCAACCAACACAATCAAGTTGTGCTGGGTTGAACAATAATATGTCCACCATAACCTTTTCGGAAGAAATTCATAGACCCATGCTTCACAGAATGTTTAGACCATAATTTTTCCTCTAGTGGTCTAGTCTTTTCTTTGGAAACTAACTTCTTCGAAGAAGAGATGAGAGTTTACATACTTCTGATGATTTTTGAACATGTTTGAGCTTGTTTGCTAATCGATTCGCTCTTCATTGAAGTTTGTTGACGTATCTTATTTTGTGTTTGTACTTGAAACACTTTGAAAGTTCATGACCTCTGAGAGAACAATAAGAGCATGTCAACAAGGAGGATGATCCATACGCCCGAGATGTGTAAGCAGCTAGACACATAGTGGAACCTGAAACATCAGAAACAAAGTTTCCAGTAGAAACAGATAAATCCATTTTTTCTTCCAGACCGGTTGAGATTTCTTCTGAAAGAATATCAATATTGATGTATGTATTGCTACAGTTATCAAAATCAATATTTTCACAAAGAAGTGCAACACTTTACTTTTCGTCTTCATTAGAATCATAGTTGTCAGACATTTCATCAAGAGTTGCAGCTAGACCTTTGTTCCCAGTATATTTCTTACGATTTGGACACTTATTTGCAAAATGACCAAAACCTTTACACTTAAAGTATTGAGGCATATCATCGTCATCAGTTTCATCAATATCCCTGTTTTTTGGAGGAACACGATTATGAGGTTTGACTGATGACCTAGGTTTATCTCTAGTGAACAGTTTACTTCTCTTTAAAAGAAGATCCCTAAACTGTCTTGTGATCAGGGAGACTGACTTGTCAAGATCTTCATCTGAAGAATCAGCCTCAGAAAGATCATCTTCAGATATGTAAACACTCTTACTTTTGTCAAGTAATTTAGTGTTCTTTTGTGCTTTGAAAGCAACATCCTTTCCGTATTTGGATGTATGCTCATGATCAAAGATATTTAACTTCCCAACCGGAGTATTTCTGGAAAGAGTTGCAAGGTTATTTCCTTCAACGATGGCATGCTTCTTAGAATCGTATCTTGATGGCAACGATCTGAGAATTTTCATCACAATGTCCTTTTCAGGAATAGTCTTACCCAATGCAAAAGATGCATTAACAATTTCAGACACTTTGTGATTAAAATCATCAAATGAATCTTCATCTGCCATACGAAGGTTTTCCCAATCAAAATTTAGGTTTTGCAGCCTAGCTTCCTTTTCACGGGTATTCCCTTCAAATACGGTTTCTAAGATATCTCAAGCATCTTTAGACGTTGTGTAAGTTGTCACATGATGCTGGAGCTCTGGGGTAATGGCATGAATGATAGCATTTAACCCGTCATAATTTTGCTTTGCAGCGAGAATCTCGGCAGGTTCATATGCATCAATATCCTTTGGAACAGTTGCATCGCCTTCTGCAACAACCGGAGGATTATAGCCATTAACCACATAAACCCATGATTGAAAATCACGCGCTTGAAGAAAGGCACGCATAACAATTTTACACCATAAGTAATTTGAGCCATCGAAGACTGGTGGTACGTTTATAGAGATATCACTTCTATCCATATTCAGATCGCTACAAACACAGACTTATTAGGTCTTAAATGTATTTGCCTGCTCTGATACCAATTGAAAAAGCGGGGGTCTAACAACCACATCCAATATTTCGTTTGGCAATCTGAATAGACAAACTCCAATATACTTTCAAGAGAATCAACTAGACAGTCAGACTCAATCTAGAGAAAAGTATATCAATGAGTTTTCTATCTCTATCTCTTAATTCAAGGAGTTTTATATCTTCATCTCTTAATTTGCGAGCCCGATTGAATATAAGAGGAATAACTTGAACGGTACCAAAGACCAATGTTCAAGGATCAATCAATTTCAATCAATAACCAAAGGTTGGATTTCCCAATTGATCGATTCAACGCACAACCTGTGATATTTCAATTATATAACAAAATATAATGCGGAAAAGAAATAACACAAACACCAGAAGTTTTGTTAACGAGGAAACCGCAAATGCAAAAAAAACCCGGGACCTAGTCCAGTTTTGAACACCACACTGTATTAAGCCGCTACAGACACTAGCATACTACCAATGAACTTCGGACTGGAATGTAGTTGAACCCTAATCAATCTCACACTGATTCATGGTATAGTCGTGCTCCTTACGCCTCTGATCCCAGCATGATACTATGTACTTGATTCCCTTAGCTGATCTCACCCACAACCAAGAGTTGCTACGACCCAAAGTCGAAGACTTGATAAAAAAATCCGTATAATACAGAAAAGTCTATTGGAATAGATAAATCTGTCTCCCACAGAAATACCTACGAGTTTTGTTCCGTCTTTTGATAAATCAAGGTGAACAGGGACCAATTGATATCCCGGACTTATATTCCCGAAGAACAGCCTAGAAATATCAATCACCTCACAATAATCTTAATCGATTAACGAAACAAGATATTGTGGAATCACAAACGATGAGACGAAGATGTTTGTGACTACTTTTCAATCTTACCCATCGGAGATAAATCTCAAGCAAATCTTAACAAAGATAATACTCAATCACGATAGTAAAAGTAAGATCAGAACACGCAACTACAGAGAAAAATAGTTCGTTCTGGCTTCACAATCCCAATGAAGTCTTTAAGTCGTTAACCTAAAGGGTTTCGTGAAAAACCTAAGGTTAAAGGAGAATCGACTCTAGCTTATGCAACTAGTATCACACAGAAGGTGTGGGGATTAGATTTCCCAGTTGATAGAGTTCTCCTTTATATAGTTTTCAAATCAGGTTTTGCAATCTAAGTTACCTTGGTAACAAAGCATTAAATATTAACCGTTAGAAGAAATCCTGATTAGATTCAAGCTAATATCTTTCAACCGTTAGATCGAACTTAGCTTGTTATACATAAATGAAATGCATCCTCATTTAGGTTTATGTAACCATACCTAAACGTGTACACCATGTTGGCTCAACAGTAGTTAACCGAGGTTAGCTATATGAACACTCTCTTCATTTTCATTTTCTCTGCAGCAGCAGAGAAGTTTCTGCAACTCTCGATTCTTCCTCCCCAAACTCTTGATTCTTACTCCCCAAACTCTCGGTCCCAACTCCCTTTTTATATACAACAGCGACAAGAAAACGCCGTAATAACTCCGGAATGATACGCTTTCACTCTCCATGCAAGATACGGGATTTTCTTCCCTCTTTTAAATCCTCATGTACCCAACTCGTGTTTACACACTCCAGCAAGATTTTGCATGACTCAGAAAACATGGAAGACGCTATAGTCACATGATAACTCGCCGCAACTCGTCCAAATCCCGTGAATATCTCCCAGAAATTCAACCATAAACCCGGAGATATTTCTTCCCTGTTTTATCGTGAAACAATATAATCTTCCCCTTTTTCCAATTCCAAAACTCTTACCAATCATGTTTAGGTAAAACAGGGTATCTCCAATTGAAATCCACGAGAAAATCTCATGAAATCCCCTCCAAATTTATTCCAGGATATCACGCAGATGAAGTAACATTTTCCCGCCAAAATAATTATCATGGTGATGAAGATGGGTGTCCTCTTATCCAGATGTGGGGGTGCGAATAGCACTTGGGTGCCCCTTAGCAATTGGGTTGCCCCTTATCCAAAGTGGGAGTCCGAATAGCAAGTGTCCTCCGGGTGCCTTTAATAACTTTTCGAGCTGATTTTTCCAGAAGAGCTTATTCTTCCAAAAACATCTAAAACAAGTTTATTAGAGAAATAATGAGCCCTAGCTATTGTAATTATGGGTGAAAAATCATCGCACTTTCGTGCTTATCAATGGGGAGAGCTCACTATCACCTTGGAAGATGTTGCTGCTTTGCTTCATTTGCCGGTTACGGGTAATCTTCCCATTGTGTTTTCAGCGGAAGAAACCAAGCTATGTACAACTTTAAGGACTGAGATGATTAAGATCAATGGCGTAGGGAATTGTTATTCTCAGTGGTTGAAGCACTGGTTTTCAATGAAAAAAGACTCGGCCAGACCTGATGACAGTACATTGACCATTGCAGCATTGTTGTCGTTATGGTTTTTTAGAGACGTGTTCGGGGACGGTAGCTCACAGTTGAAGGCATTCGTGATTCCCCTTACGGTTAAGATGGCTCAAGGTGAAAAACTTCCTATTGGTAGCTTGTTTCTTGGTTCATTGTATTCCCATTTAGATTCCTCTTAGTCATTGACAGTCGCATCCCCAATGGTTATATGAAAGTGAAATCATATGTTAACATACTGTTCATCAAAGCATGGTTGTGGGAGCATATGAGCAATTATGCACCTGATCCTCGTAATGTTTTGCAAAAGAAAGGTGTAGATTCCCGTCATGCCTTTTCTGAAGATAAAAACGCAAGGATAATGCGTTGGTCCAACAAGAAGCCACGCTCTCGAGTACGCCTTGTTGATTTGTTAGATAATGAAGCTGAGTTCGATTTTCGCCCATGGGCGCCAGTTCCTCCTTATGTCTCTCGGTTGACCACTTTTGCCGGAGAAGAATATATAACGCTGCAATCCGGTACTAACCTCAATGATGGCGATAAAACATTTATGCTGAGTTGTACTCCTGGACATCTTGTATCTGTCATGCAGCAAGAATACCTCGTGGAAGAATATAACATTGACAGAGCTGCTAGGCAAATGGGTCTTGATCAGTGTGCCCCTCATTTTAGGGCCAACAAGCCTCAAGTTCATCACCTTATTCCATTGCAGGGTTTTTCTACTTTTATCACAGAAGGTCTTCGATTTTCCACAGCCGAACAGTCGACTCATATTGTTGGGTCTTCTGAGGAAGATGAAGGAACCGAAACCGAAGATGAAGAAGTAGATGTAAGTATCTTGCTTGATTGCTTGTAATTATTTTTGAAAAAATAACCTTACATTCATGATTGTTGTTTATAGGAGGAAATAGCCATGGATGATCAAGGCGACGACGGCTCTCAATCATCTTCGGAAGAAGACGGAGAAGGAAATCACCACGATTCGGAACCGAATGGAATGAATGGTGATTCCAATGACTCCGGCAATGCCGATGCTTCAAAGGGCTTAGAGGCTCCTCAAGTAAGTCCTCATTTTGTATGTTCTTGTTATGACATGATTTTTACTCCTTGATGTAGAATCCCTATGAATGAATGAGGAATCTCAATGTAACTCGTTTTCAGAAAATTCAGAAATAATAGTTATAGTAAAAACGCTATAAAATCTTCATACGATGCCCGTTTTTGATGGTCTACCCCAACTTTTTTATGCTCAGACAATTCCTCATCAATGCAAAAGAAGCTTTTTGAGTTTTAAGCTCGTTTAGAGGTCTAAATCAGCGAAACGGAAAAGTTCTAGGAGAATTTTAGAAAATTTCCTACAGTGACGATATCCAATATTTGATCCACTGCTCTTAGCTTGTTCGTCCGATAAACTTGAAATTTTGATATATTACAGAAGACACCCATAAAAAGAGAATGATATATGACCCATGTCTTGATTCTCTACCAATTGTTCCCAGTTCGTCACTTTGTACAGGGTAGCATAAAATATCTTTAGTACGGCTTTGTTAAGAAATGTGTTTCCATACTTCTAGACCATTAACCTGCGCTTTTGAATGATTCTCCCGAAGAGTGAATATATTTAACTCACTGGTGCTCTATATTTTATGCTTGAATCTTGAATTTCTCACTCGAAGTATCTTTACTCGTAAATTGTCATACCAGGTGCAGAATAATGGAATCGAAGAAAACATAGTTACTGAGGGTATTGTCGTGAACCGGGTTAGCAACGAGACTCTCTCTGTATCACAAGCTCATGTCAATGACGCTTCAGAGGCTATGGAGATGGAATCCCAAGCAGATGTTGTTCCGGTAATCGAAGGAGATGCTCCAATGGGTGATGCTCCACATGAGTATCCACATGCAGGTGTTCCTTTTGATCCTCCATTCAGTGAGCCGCTCGAACATCATGAATTAGTTGGAGGATTTAGCATCCCTACTGGGTATGCCAATTTATAACAGGAGATATGGAAGACATATGGCCACATTGTTATTACTAAGGAACCTGAGCATGCTTATTTGTTGATCATGCGAGTAGAAGCAATATTACGTATTGTTAATGACATACGTACCAAACCGAAAGGTGCCATTACCACAGGTGTACTCTTTGATTGGGAGTTCAACCTGAAAGTTGCTGAGGAGCATGGCCTCAACGTCAAATGGCTTCGCCAAGGAGTAGAACTTGTCAAGAAGGCTCGAACTGAGAATAAGTCCCCTTCCTATGATGTTGTTAAGAAAACGAAAGCAGAGATCGCAAGGATGTCTACAGAACTGGAGCGTGAAAAGAATGCTTTGAAGGACATGGAGGCGATTCTGTTGAAGGAGCAACAGCCATATTTCCCCAATTTCCTGTAGTTTTAATTTCCTATGAATTTTTCTTTTGAACTTGAGAGATGTGAGGTTTTATTTGGTACTAGGTCTTGGTTTTCTGATTATTCTGGGATAGGTGGTGATTGGATTTTGTTCTTTATGAAGATTTTCTTATGGTTTGATAGAATAGCGAATCAGAATCGTTTACTGAAAGAAAATTTCAATTACTGGTTGCAAGTACTGCATCCGTTTTGGAGGAATTGAAAATACAAACGAAATAAGAAAATCCTAGATGTTCCAAACATTAAACTTGTTGATCTCTGAGCTTAGAATTCCTCAAGCGTTGAACGCCTTAAGCCATTTCTCATAGATTTCTTCTTCTACTAACTTGCCATCCGCGGTAACCAACTTGTAGGACCTACCGACAGTGGATTTGGAAATCATTAACGGACCTTCCCAATCAGAATCGGTCATAGAGCGACAGTTACGCTTTGTTGCTTTGAGTACCAAATTCCCAACATGAAAGGCATTAGGTTTGATTGGCCTAGCCTTGAATATCTTTTGTTGATTCATATTTTCCATCATCTTTGTACCGAGATCCCTATTCCAGACATGAGCATATCCTGGAAATTCTTCGTGAATTTTCTGAGGCACATGAGGACATTCTTGCAACGTTAGAAAAGGAAACCCTGGATGTTCTTCATCGTATTTGGGGATCATATCAGCAGTGGAAGTCTCGTCATATTGCTGATAGATTTGAGTCACCCACTTGGTGAAGTATCGTAAGGGAGAAGTTACCTAGTCGTAAAGTCCTATAATTACAGTGGTGCTTTTACTAGCATGATTGAGTCTGGCTATTAGGGTATACGGATAACTCAATGAAAGAGATTCAGGTGGGATGAGACTTTCCTGAGCACGGAATCTCTTGACATAGGACATCGCGTCTTCTCTGATTTCCTGTTTCATCATTATCAGATTCTGGAATTCTTTCATTGCTGCTAGATTCAAAAATTCTTCTAGGCGATTTGTGGACGGACTATCGACCAAAGTCTAAGGACTAGGGATTTCCTCATCAGAGAGATGAGATGAATCTTTTCCAGCAATGATCTTCTCAGCGTGTAGCTATTCTCGTCCAAAGATCTTGTCATACCCCGAATCTTCCTTGATGATGTGGAATTGGACCTTTGGCCAAGCAGCATCCATCCTTACTGTTAATGGTGGTTTTTAGGTTAGGGCGAAAACTGTAAAAGTCTGTCTATCTGACCCGGCATCAGAAGTAGTAGATCTTGATATGTCAATATTCCGCAAAGAATTTAAAGAATATATCAAAATCTGATGAGTGCCTATGTCTCTTTTCATATTATATTGAAACTCAAGCTCCTAGATGAATTATTCACTAGTATAGAGCCTAATATTAGAGCATAACTAGGTTGAACCCACCAAGTGTTGGTATGTCAAGTTTTGTTGTCATATTTTAGTGAATCAAAACTCATTTAAAGAGTCGCTTGATTATATACTAGAGTCAACATCGTATAGGTTAGCTTGAAAGTGTTAGGATATGAGACTTACAAGTATTACATGAAGACTTGAAGAATGTGAAGAAGTATGGAGCTACAACGACAACATCATCCTTCCTCTTGAGGTTAGTAATATTTAACTTGAACTGTTTCATTCCCTAACATATCTTTCAAGTCGTGCATATTGAAAACATAACTGCGAAGCTGTGTATGATACTCTAGTTAGACAGAGTATTAAGGAATACAATACGAGGTTTATTGCTTAACCATTAAACTTTGTATATAAGACATTGACATGATCATATGAATGCTATTGTGATTATGTATGGGTATGAGTGAAGATTTCATCCTAGGAAACAATGTTTTACATTCGTTTAAAGGAAGTAAGTTCATAAACTTGTTTTGTGAATCGAAAGGGAAATCGCTAGGCTTATTGGTATTGTTATTCATTGCAAATCTATTTTGAATGACCAATATGTGTATTTAGTATAACCGCTCATAAACTTGTTTATGTATCTTGGTAAAAATATTCACAAGGCCTGACTTATGTATTGGTATGACTTTTATTAGTGAAACCGATCTTAAGTAATCACTCAAGATGGTATGATCGATTCCTTGTAAATAACAACTTTTATCTAGCCATTGGGGAACCGATCCTAGTAAAAGGTGCAACAAATTTACAAAAGGGGAATCGATCCTTGTAAGAGGTGCAACACGTTTTTAGTAAATGAGGGAACCGATCCTATATACATGTGCACAAAATAAAGGTAGTTACCATAAGAATGTGGGGAACCGATCCTAGTACCTAGTCAACCGAGTTTTGGTAACTAGCGTGACTATGCAAAGTACTCACATGGAGGTAGAACCGAACTTGTTTTGGTAGAACCGTGCAACCCATGATTAGTTATTTGATAGGATAATCAATCACATAGTTCTTGGAAGTAAGACGAACCAATTCTAAATTCGTTTGGAAGTGTGGCAAATCGGTTCCAAGATTTTAAGTATGAAAAAGGACTTGCAAAGTAAAGATGTCGACATACTTTGAACATGTGCAGTAACTCTTATCATTAATTGTTCAAAGATATTCCTTGATAGCTAAAGGAAAATCCCAGGATCAAAATAAATTGAGAATCTTTTAATTAAGGTTTCTTAGTTTTTATATGCTATTTAATTTCCAGCAATTAAATGCATATCTTTAGAAAATAATAATTAGTAATGTGCATTTACTGATTATAGATATTTCTATTGGGATTTCGGTCAATATTTGGACAGTGCATTTCCAGGAGTTATGAAAATCGATTTTGTGTTTATTGCATATCTTTGAGAATATTCGGTTTTAGAAATTCCTTGGTGTCCAAACTTCCCTGTCTATAAATATTGAAGTTTGCATTTCTAGCAAACTAATCCTCAGAGCCAGCAAAACTACCTTAGTTATGTTGTTACTGGTGGAGCCTCCTATCGGAGAAGAAAGTACCCTAATTAGAAGAAATCTCTTACGACCGCTCGATTTAAAGACTTCTTTGGTATTAAGAAGCTCTATTAGTACCGTTGGTGGGAAACTAGATAATTGCAGTTTATTTTAGTTTTCGATTGATTTGATTGACTAATAGTTGTTGAACTTTTATTGCACCTAGTTTTTATTATGCTTGAGAATCTTCTCTTCTGATATAAGATTCACTCAAACTAGATCGAAGTTTCGACGGGGATCTTTAGACTGTTTGTAGATCTAAAGACATCTTGTGATAATCCAACATTAATAGACTCCGCTCTGTGAGTGATTGATCACAAGAGATTCAAGTTGATTGTGTGCAGGTGCTGATTGAAGATCAAAGAAGATTTGAAGACAAGAAGACTTTTTGGGTTCATAATCTTTGGTGTGCACAATACTTTTTTTTGGATGGAAAGGGATCAAACTATTATCGGTTTATCTTTGTTATAGATTGGATTGATTAGCTGAGTAGATCGGCATTAATACACTTCTTTGTGATTAATAGTATTGATTGCATAGTCTAACAATTACTTCGGTAGTTGTTGAGAGATTGATCTAAGGACCCGACAAAGGAGTATATTGGTTAAACGGAAGAGCCTTTGTCAGACTCATATCACGTTGTTTGAAAAGAGTTGTTACCGAACAGATTTGTTGTTCCTTTACTGTTTGGAATACGAACCAAAGGAATTGTTCCAAGTGCGTGACTTACTGCAAGTTGGAGGCGCAGGGATACTGAGGAAACTAGGTGAACTATAGGTTTAGTTGCTTGGTCTCAACTATACGAAGTTGGTTTGATTTTGTATAGCGGCTTAATTATGAGAGTATTTAATTCTGGACTAGGTCCCGGGGGTTTTCTGCATTTGCGGTTTCCTCGTTAACAAAATCTTGCTGTGTCTTTTACTTTTCTATTTCCGCAATTATAATTGTTTTATTATAATTAGAAGTAAATTACACAAATGTTAATTCCTATTTTACTTGATAGACAATCCCTAGAGTTTGGTTAAGTCCGAACCTATTATCAAGTAAACATACTTCGTTGTTGTATTATCTCGATCTCGTATCCATAGACGATCACACGAAGTGTGAACCGATTAGTTGTATTGTCTCGACTTAATCCATAGACAATCACTTTCGGAAAAGGACTTATAGGTGGAAAAGTTTTAGATTGAGGTATATTTGGGTACCCTCATCTTTTCAATTGGTATCAGAGCAGGCAAACACGAAAAGATCTAACAATTTGTGTTTGGTACGATCCAACCTATAAGAAAATGAATCTTGTGAATGATTCAGTTAACGTACCACCAAGATTTAATGGGATGAATTATCCATTTTGGAAATCTGCTATGAAAACTTTTCTTCAATCCCGAGATTTTAATACTTGGATATTAATCGAAGACGGATATGAAAGACCAAGAGTAGAATATCCTGAAGCAGAGTTTAAACGCTTAGCATTTTACACTTATGAAGAAAGAGCCCTTGCAAAGAAGAACTCCGATGGTCTAAATGCCATCATACATGCTCTAGACGATGATCTTCTTCATCATGTTCTATCATGTGAAACCTCTAAGGAGGCATGGGATACTCTTGAGACTGTATTCGAAGGAGATGACTCCGAAAAGGAAGCACGACTTCTGTCCCTTTCTTCTGAATGGGAATATCTCAAAATGGATGATAACGATACTTTTGAAGAGTTTAATTCTAAACTTTCTGAGATTGTCAATGCTTCTTTCTTACTTGGAAAGGCTATATCCGAAAAGGAAATAATATGCAAAATTCTCAGATCGTTCCCATCCAGATACGAGTCTAAGAAACATGCCATAATAGAGGCAAATAATCTTTCCATACTTTCTCGAAGCTCTCTTGTAGGAAAGTTAAAGATCTTCGACAGAGAAAATCTGCTAAAGAACCAACATGTTGGATCTAAAGGATCAAGTAAGATTCTTGTTGAAAAAAAGGTTGACTAAACAATTGTGCATTTTGCGCAATAAATCAAGGACATCTTATTGAAAGATAAATATGATCCTGATAGAATATCTTTTAGCCATGAAAAAGGTAATGAGGATATCCAATGTTTTAATTGCCGAAGATTCGGTCATATGACAAAATAGTGTTCTGGCAGAAATACTCAGAATTACAATAGGGCTTACTTATCTAATTTATATAGTATCTCTGAAGATAAACCCTATGAGGGAATATCTAGTTGTAATGCACTTCTTGCTCATTCTAACAGTTATATACCATGTGAGTCTAATAAACTCTTAATAAACTATTTATAAAAACTTGAGTGGGGGATTAAAGAGAACAAACGATTAAGTCTAGAACTTAAAAAACTTTAAAAACCCCTGTCAAATAAATCTCAAGTGGTGAAATCTGAGCAAAAGAAATTGGTTGACAAACCAAAACTTTCATAAGTCAATTCTTCTGACATTTTAACAAGTTCTTCAATGCTCCACAAAAAATCTCTACAAAACAATTTCATCAAAGCTCCTCGCAAGGAGATAAAGATGATAAAGGCTAAAGAGTCAATTAGAACTCAACAGGGAGCAACAGACTCTTGTAATATCGAAAGGAAAGAAGAATACAAGAAAACACAATCTGTTGTGTTTATAAATCATCCCAAGGATGTGATTTTCGGATACGGTGAGATTAATCCTCACCACAACACACATTGATTGTGCTGAAGAATGCATCCTCACTGGTTGCCAAAAATTCTAGTTGTGAGGAGGCATAAAACTGGGCAAAGGCGTACATCAGGTAATAATTGATATCTTTTTCTTTTGGATTAAAATATATTCGGTTTCCATAAATCGTGTTATATTTTTGATTTTCTCATAATATATAGTTGTATATATTCTCTCTGCATGTCCGAAATAAGACATCAATGGAGAATCCTGCAAAAGAAAAACCATCTCTTGATGATTTAGCTTTATATGCTTCAGTTATGACTGAAACACTTGATGATTATCATCATGATAATCGTATAGATTCTTTAAGAAAACAGTTTCTTTCTGTTAAAGCTCGGATTAGACATTATGAGATGATAATAAAGGATTCTAAAGAAGTACTTGCTGGTCTTCGCTCTCAACTACTTGAGAAGATGTCTTCCACCTCTGGGAAGGAAAGTGCTCAGAAGAATTTGAATCCACTATTCGAAAGCGAGCTACAAGACTCGTGATTAAATCAAGGGAAAAATAGACTTCAATTTTTGATTTCTTTCAATAATTGTAAAGTCTATTATGAATAAAACTATCTTAATTATGAATAAAATTATTATGTCATAATTTTTTCTTGTGATAGTTTTCGGTTACATAGCCTGTGCTTGAATGCTTTATTTTATGTCTATGTATGTTTATGGGATGTTTGATTTCGGTTTAATTACCTTGATATTCGATCTCATAATTGTGTGAACCCTTATGGTTTGGGTGACTTTTTGATTTAGCGGGATTAAGTTCTAGCCCATGTTGGTAGGCTTTATCAAAGGATCATGAGGGGTTCCTGTAGAAACAATATGTGAAAAAGTCACAATATGTTGAATCTTTTGGTTTAGCATAAAAGCATATGTGTTTCGAGGTTTTAACTTTTGCATCGCATAGTTAAAACCGGTTTTCAACCTTTCTCTGGTAAAGGTTGCTCTTTGTTGTTGTTCTTTTGTTTTGGCAGGAGGATGACAACTTTAATGGGGGAGAGTTCTAAGTGAACTTGCGCTTATTGACATATCTTAAAGGGAGAAGAGGATGCGGAATTTGAGGTAACAATCTTGTTAGTTAATTGTTTTCCTGTTTAAGAAAAGCATGGTTTTATTGCATATATTTATTGCTTTTGCTTAACAAAATTTCGGTACAACTGATGTTGATTCCATTATTTGTGTATGGATGTTTGATTGTGATTCAATTGTTTTCGGTTAAGAAAAACTATTGTTATCTTTCGTTATGTTTGATATCAATTGTTTAGGCTTACAAAATTTCGGTGCAATTGCGGTGCTATAATGTCTATGTTTGTTTCAATTGCTTCCGGTTAAGATAAATGATTATGCAAGTTGATTTATTTGGTTTGTATGGATTGTTTATGGCTTAACAAAAGGTTTCGGGATAATTTGTTTAGTCCAAGTGATTTCTGGATAAGAGAAACTAAGTTTTTCGGATCTTAGTTAGACTTATCAAAAGCGGAGGTTTCGGTTATTCAAGTCTAACCGAATTCCTTAACAAGAATTACTAGTTAACTAACCTAGTATTTTTCTTGTTTAAAAGTGAAAGGTCTAAGTTATTATTAAGAATATTTAGAGCCCGATGAGAAAAATAAGTTAATTCTGATCTTTATTTTGGTCTTATCGAACAAGCGATTGTATTTGTACAATCGGTTTAGCAAAGGAACTAAGGTGATTAGTTGATTTTTGATGTGCTAAACTATTAGGGAAAATTGCTTCGGGCAATTGTTTCCTAGATAACATGTTAAAACCAAATTACTTGTAGTTTCGGTTTTGATATTGGTTATCTAAAATGGTATGCAAAACCCTCGTGCTCAACTCTTATAGGTTTGCAAATTCTCTTTGTGAGATTTGTAAGTTCCTTTCGGTTTGTCCTTTATTTTTTCGTTTCTTTGTCATTTTTTGACAAAAAGGGGGAGAAATATATGGAGTAAACAAGTGATATTGACTTGTGGTGAGTTGGTATCACTAAGGGAAAGGACATTTGTGCTAAAACGTTTATTCTAAAGAAAAGAGTGAAAGCATAGACTAAGAGGGAGTCACATATAATATGATACGTAGTTATGAGGAACTACATGAAAATAACAAAGACGTGCGGATTGAAAATCTACCTATCTTACCTTTAGGGGGAGTATTATCTTTGTTATTATAATGTCAGCAGAGGCATTTAAGGATTGAATTTAATGCAGGTTTGGTGCTGTTGAACTTGGAATCAAGCGTATGTGTATAATGAATTTTTGTAATTTGTTTATCCATATGATGTAAGAGTTTTGTCACTAAAATTGAAAAAAGGGGAGATTGTTAGAGCATAGCTCGGTTGAACCCACAAAGCATTGGTATGTCAAGTTTGGTTGTCATATTTTAGTGAATCAAAACTCATTTAAAGATTCGCTTGATTATATACTAGAGTCAAATTTGTATAGGTTAGCTTGAAAGTGTTAGGATATGAGACTTACAAGTATTACATGAAGACTTGAAGAATGTGAAGAATTATGTAGCTACAACGACAACATCATCCTTCCTCTTGAGGTTAGTAATATTTGACTTGAACTGTTTCATTCCCTAACGTATCTTTCAAGTCGTGCATATTGAAAACATAACTGCGAAGCTGTGTATGATACTCTAGTTAGACATAGTATTAAGGAATACAATACGAGGTTTATTACTTAACCATTAAACTTTGTATATAAGACATCGACATGATCATATGAATGCTATTGTGATTATGTATGGGTATGATTGAATATTTCATCCTAGGAAACAATGTTTTATATTCGTTTAAATGAAGTAAGTTCATAAACTTGTTTTGTGAATCGAAAGGGGAATCGCTAGGCTTATTGGTATTGTTAATTCATTGCAAATCTATTTTGAATTACCAATATGTGTGTTTAGTATAACCGCTCATAAACTTGTTTATGTATCTTGGTAAAACTATTCACAAGGCCTGACTTATGTATTGGTATGACTTTTATTAGTGAAACCGATCTTAAGTAATAACTCAAGATGGTATGATCGATGCCTTGTAAATAACAACTTTTGTCTAGCCATTGGGGAACCGATCCTAGTAAGAGGTGCAACAAATTTACAAGAGGGGAATCGATCCTTGTAAGAGGTGCAACACGTTTTAGTAGATGGGGGAACCGATACTATGAACATGTTCAACAAGCTTGTAGTTTTGGGGGAACCGATCCTATGGACATGTGCACAAAATACAGGTAGTTACCATAAGTATGTGGGGAACCGATCCTAGTACCTAGTCAACCGAGTTTTAGTAACTAGCATGACTATGCACTGTACTCACATGGAGGTAGAACCAAACTTGTTTTGGTAGAACCATGAAACCCATGATTGGTGATTTGATAGGATAATCAATCACATAGTTCTTGGAAGTAAGATGAACCAATTCTAAATTCGTTTGGAAGTGTGGCAAATCGGTTCCAAGATTGTAAGTATGAAAAAGGACTTGCAAAGTAATGATGTCGACATACTTTGAACATGTGTAGTAACTCTTATCATTAATTGTTCAAAGATATTCCTTAATAGCTAAAGGAAAATCCCAGGATCGAAATAAATTAAGAATCTTTTAATTAAGGTTTCTTAGTTTTTATATGCTATTTAATTTCCAACAATTAAATGCATATCTTTATAAAATAATAATTAGTAATGTGCATTTACTGATTATAGATTTTTCTATTGGGATTTCGGTCAATATTTTTACAGTGCATTTCCAGGAGTTATGAAAACCGATTTTATGTATTGCATATCTTTGAGAATATTCGGTTTTGGAAATTCCTTGGTGTCAAAACTTCCTTGTCTATAAATATTGAAGTTTGCATTTCTAGCAAACTAATCCTCAGAGTAAGCAAAACTACCTCAGTTGTGTTGTTACTGGTGGAGCCGCCTATCGGAGAGGAAAGTACCCTAATTAGGAGAAATCTCTTACGACCGCTCGGTTTAAAGACTTCTTTGGGATTGAGAAGCTCTATTAGTACCGTTGGTGGGAAACTAGATAATTGCAGTTTATTTTAGTTTTCGATTGATTTGATTGACTAGAGGTTGTTGAACTTTGATTGCACCTAGTTTGTTTATGCTTGAGAATCTTCTCTTCTGATATAAGATTCACTCAAACTAGATCGAAGTTTCGATGGGGATCTTTAGACTGTTTGTAGATCTAATGACGTCCTTTGATAATCCAACGTTAACAGACTCCGTTCTGTGTGTGATTGATCAAGAGTGATTCAAGTTGATTGTGTGTAGGTGTTTATTGAAGATCAAAGAAGATTTGAAGACAAGAAGACTTTTTGGGTTCATAATCTTTGGTGTGCACAATACTTTTTTTTGGCTGGAAAGGGATCCAACTATAATCGGTTTATCTCGTATCTATAGACGATCACACGAAGTGTGAACCGATTAGTTGTATTGTCTCGACATAGTCCATAGACAATCACTTTCGGAAAAGGACTTATAGGTGGAAAAGTTTTAAATTGAGGTATATTTGGGTACCCTCGTCTTTTCACCTAATGAGTATCTAAGCTCCTAGCTGCATTGTTCACTAATGCCGGCGCCTGCTGAGTATCTATTATATGCTATGTTCCCCATCTGAACTCTTGATATTGACATGACATGACAATTAATGTTCGCTCGCAGCTGAGTAGCATGAATTTCTCAAAGTGTCAGGATTAAGATCTGCATGAACATACTCAATCGGAAGCATGCAAACCGTTCTGCCCTCTGAAAATAAAATTAGTAATTTTGTGTCAATGCACAGAATTCATCAAATTTGATTAATTTTGTGTCAGCTCGCAAAATTCAAAATTTTAACCTAATTTCACAAATTTGCAAAAATTAGGTTTTTACGGCCTGCGCAATATCTCGAACGTTATTGGTCGAGACTAAACCTAGGAAAGCTAGGAAATTGATCCACCACGGACTAGTAGGAGCAACATACTACCAAAAGTACAAAAAAAACAAGAAATAAAAAGGAATTGCGGAAAATAAAGGCAGCAACACTTCGCCGGCCGGTTCGCCCTAGCTTGCGCCGCCGTACCATCGGCCGACCATGCCCATATTGCTTCCTGCCGGGCCCTCTTTCCCACCGACTAATCAAATCGTTCTAAATGCACAGCTTACACTTTTAATTAAAAGTGGAAGTTGGTTGGTCGACACACTTAATTCCTTAAGGAATCGAATATGGACTGCATATGTCAGTCTTAAAAATGATCACAGCCTCACGTTATAGCCGGCTGAATTGTCAAGATTAGATGCCTCATGATGTGACCGGACAAGCTTCGTGGTGTACACAGGCGGTCCTACTCGTACTTCAGCCAATTGAAACCCTTACAGCTCGCAAGCGGAGCTTCAAACCGATTGCTCAAAGTAAGTTGGCTGCGCGACTTACAAAACCCTAATTTATGTTAGCAGCAGCGCATTACTATCGCAAAATGATCTCGGCCGTCCAACTTTGCTAGCCGAATCGACCGGCCTAGATCTGACTTTGAGCAACCAGTAAGATGCGGCTGTGCTCACCGACAGGCTCACTTTCATTCCTACCAATCGGAATTTCCATAGCCTGCTAGCAACAACCAAAAACGCTAGCCCAAAATAGTCCAGCCGCGCGGATGAAAAGAAGTCAAGGACGGATCAACAACGCAGCTACACTCTCCAAGATTAGCCCTGACATGATCATTGTCGAATATATATTTCATCCATCCATCCCAGGAGCGTAGTGGAGTTTGGGTAAATTTTGAAACCAACTGGAGAGGTTAGATACTCGTTCTTCTGGAGATAGAACCTTATTACACAGTCTGGAGAAGATCGATGGTACTGTTGGCTACATGCGCAAAAGAGCACCTACCTTGAGTTCTCCTGGCTCGCCTTGCTGATGATTATAACTATTGGAGATTGCTTTGTTGCCATTGCTGCTCGCTCTGCCGCTGCTAACAAAGAACGTCATTCACATCGAGCTAAATATCTATGTTTGATCAACTACTCATGGATATTACACTCACAGCTAAAATACGAGAACAAGATGTACTTACCTTGATGTCGATGATTGGCACGCTCGTGATGGAGCTGCTGATAGTGACGAAGAGGAGCCGGCTGCCATAGACAAAAGCATGGAGCCAGACGAGCAACAAAAACGGAAAAGGGTTGATACCCCTTTTTATACGAATAGAGTTTCCAGAAGACAGATTCCTTCTTGCTCCATTAATGGGAATAGATGGCTGGGACAATAACACTCATGCTCCATAGCCGAGCTAGCAACACGCTACTACGAAGACCACTGACCGCGCGGTCCCGTTGCTGAAGGACGATTAAAATTTTCATGGTAATATCTACCTGCTTTATCTTTTCAATTTTAATATTGACTGTCACCATCTAGTGCTTACCCCGCAACAATGTCACTGTTACGTGCTAAGCAGGGGACTTAATGTTGATGGTGGTTTTTAGTTCAGGGCTAAGATTGTAAGACCATGTATTAAATGCACCGTCGTTCTGCAAAGAAGCCGAGCCATTTAAGAGTGATGAGTGCCCAAGCCTCTTTACTTACATATATATTGAGCAATTCAGTATATGTATATAAAATTTATCCAGAATGGTGCATGTAGCAACAATCCCAAATATTTTATAAATTTTATTAAACTCCCGCTTGCATTATTCACTAATGTACAGCCGGTCAAGTATTTTCCTATGCTATGTTCCCCAGCTGAACTCTTAATATTGGTATGACATGACAATTACTGTTCACTCGCAGCGGAGTAGCATGAATTTCCCAAAATGTCAGTATTAAGATCTGCATGAAAATACTCAGGAACACGCAAGTTGTACCGCTCTTTGATAAAGAGATTTCTTGTGCCAACGCACAAATAGTTTATCGAAAACTGTTTAATTTTGTGTCAGCTCACGAAATTCAATTTTCTAACCTAATTTTACCTATTTGCAAAAATTAGGTCTTTTGCGCCTTGTGCAAATATCTCAACCCTATTGGTCGAGGCACAACCTAGGTAAACTAAGAAACTGATCTGCCATGGAGCTAGTAGGAGATAAGTCCTACCATAAAACAAGAAACAAAAGAGGAATTGTGGCAAATAAGAGCAATGCCAAAAGAGGCGCGGCCACGCCACATAGCTGGCCAATCCGCTTCAATAGGCGCCGCCTGTGGCCATTGGCCACGCTCCATGTTTTTCTTGCCGGCCCCTTCTCCCATCGACCAATCAGGTCGCTCTAAATGTGTCACACGCATTTAGAATGAGGCCGGCCCCATGCTGCTTTCCGCCCCCCTTTACATCGACCAATCAGGTCGCTCTAAATGCGCCACACGCATTTATAATGAGGCCAAACCGCGGCAACACCTAGTGGTCATCGCGTCAACATAGCCGCACACACTAATTAGGGCTTTGACATGCCAAACCCTAATTTGGTTAAGACCGCTATGCCGTCCCATGCCAAATAACATCACCTAGGCATTAAGTTCGATGTGGCAACTAGAGCTAATATCATTGAGCCATATTTGGATCTAACACCAATATGCCAAGATATTGTAGGCGCCACTTCACCACTATGCCACTGGCAGGTTCCACTTTTCCGCTATGCCATTAGCAGGCGCCACTTTGCCACCTTGCCACTACGCCATTGACAGGCGTCACCTCGCCACTTATCCACTGGCAGACGCCACTTTTCCATTATGCCACTAGCAGGTGCCACTTTGCCACTATGCAGGCGCCACTATGCCATTATGCCGCCTAGCTTGCGTGCGATTGGTTAGAATAACTAGGTCTTGCACATTAGACCCACTTGTTGCACATTTTTCCACGAAACACTCGAGACATCAAACATGTCACAAACTGGGGGATACTCATCAGGGTATTGGTCTGGCGGTTTACAGTGTGCGGCGTGCAACACGCCCATTACAAGAAAGTGTCAGGAAAGAGCGGATGGTTAAATAGCAGTAAGATAATGGTGGGTGTAAGGCTGACCAGTTTCCCCTAACGATGGGAACGTGATGGTAAACCGCTTCTACACAACCCCACTTCTCCACAATTTAACTGTCTCCACTTCCTACGAGATCAAGGGTGCTCAATGACTTGTATAAATAGGTTTTCAACCTATTTCGACCAACAACACAGTTTTGGTTATCAACACAAGTATCCAGAAAACACCAAGAACTGTAGCTTACATTCTGCAAGCCAGTTCCATATTCTGATACAAGTTTTTAAACAGCCACACCTTCAAAATTCAATATTTTTGATCTCAACACCTTCTTCGCTTCCCTCCCTAAGATCAACCCTTCTCCTTCACTTTGTGACCGAAGCAAGACTGGAACGACCATTTCTTGGTTTAGGCCAGGATTATACAGATTGATCTCTCGAATCTAAAGTACTCCCGTGCAGTGCATTTGTTTAGGGTTTGAATTCGTTTCTCATCAACACACCCAAATTTACCAAAATTAGCGGAATCAGTTTTTACCCCAAACACAAGGGACCCGCCTGATGATCAACAGTAAAACAGAACTACAGTTCCCGTGAACATTCCGAGACTCTTCAATAAACAAGAAAATACGTATTGACTGCTGCATGAAGCACAACTGCATACGAAGAATCACGTGAATCATACTTAAGGGATTGAAGGTTTGCATAAGATCCTCTCACTTTCGAAAATCTCTCCAGCTCATAGAAGATAGACAAACAGAGAGCCGCAAATTTGATGAGGATTCATTGCCCTCCAAAAATACGCCGCAGAGATATCTTCACGTATCAGACCACTGAGGACTGCTCATTGCATCCCATTCCATACAACAATCCAAGATTCATAAGGTAATTCAAAGGGTGTCGCTTGGAACGAAGTCCTTGAAGACTTGATAGCTGCACGTCGGTAACGGAATGCCTCTTAGCTCGTCTACTTCACTTAACGGCTCCGGAAGATTTTACCCATACAAGCATCCCCAGCATATAATCATCGCAATCAGAAAGGAAAGAACAAGCCCATGAGCTAAAGAGCCAGAATAAACACAATTTTATTCCGGTCAATGCTCAGGAGTTTAAAGAATGTTTTAATTACGGCTCAGCAGTCCAGACACCAAATAACTTAAAGTCAAGGACGGATCAACAACGTAGCTACACTCTCCAAGATTATCCCTGACATGATCATTACCGAACATGTATCTCATCCATCCATCCAAGGAGCACAATTGATTTTGTAAAATTTTGAAATCCACTGGAGAGGCTGGGTACTCATTCTTCTGGAGACGGAACCTTATTACACATTTCGGAGAGGATCGATAGAACAACTTCTACACCCTCTGGTCCAGGAAGAAGAATCATCACGTGGATAAGATGAGTCCTAACAGTCGTATAGGACACTTCGAAAAAGTCATCACCCATATTCGGCATGTCATTGGATTCATTAATTCCTCTTGGCTTAGTAGCGGAAATATCTCCAGGTGACATCTTATCCAACTAAAAAAATAAAAAAATATACGCTCCTAGTTACTGTTGGGTGGCTACATGTGCAAAAGAGAAAAGAGCACCTACCTTGAGTTCTCCTTGCTCGCATTGCTGCTGATCATAACCATTAGAAATTTCTTTGTTGCTGTTGATACTCGCTCTACCGCTGCTAACAAAGAAAGTCATTCACACCAAGCCAAATGTTCAAGTTTGATCAACTACTCGTAGACATTACACTCACATCTAAAATACGAAGACGAGATGAACTTACCTTGTTGCTGGTTGGCCTACACGAAGATGAGGTTGGTCCTGCTGTTCGTGAAAAACAAGAAAGAGCATAAGCTCCCTTTATACTCCACGAATTTCTAAATCCTGAAAGGGGTTCTTCATCTCGCTAGAAGATTCGCCGATACAACTTCCAAAGAAGTTCAAACCAACTGATATCTCACCGGTAACATTTACCAACTTCATCTTATTAATTTTATTTTCCTCTGTAGTGCTTACCCCGCAACAATGTCACTGTTACGTGCTAAGCAGGGGACTTAATGTTGATGGTGATTTTTAGCTTAGGGAGAAAATTGTAAAAGTATGTCTACCTGACCCGGAATCAGAAGTAGTAGACCTTGATATGTCTATATTCCGCAAGGAATTTGAAGAATATATAAAAACCTGATGAGTGTCTATGTCTCTTTTCATATTATATTGAAACTCAAGCTCATAGATGAATTGTTCACTAGTATAGAGCCTAATGAGTATCTAAGCTCCTAGTTGCATTGTTCACTAATGCCGGAGCCTGCTGAGTATTTATTATATGCTATGTTCCCCAGCTGAACTCTTGATATTGACATGACATGACAAATAATGTTCGCTCGCAGCTGAGTAAGATCTGCATGAAAATACTCAATCGGAAGCACGCAAACTGCGCTGCCCTCTGAAAATAAAATTAGCAATTTTTTGTCAACGCACAGAATTCATCAAATTTGATTAATTTTGTGTCAACTCGTAAAATTCAATTTTTAACCTAATTTCACCAATTCGCAAAAATTAGGTTTTTGTGGCCTGCGCAATATATCGAACCCTATTGGTTAAGACTAAAC
Source organism: Papaver atlanticum (assembly GCA_023531105.1). Classification (NCBI taxonomy): domain Eukaryota; kingdom Viridiplantae; phylum Streptophyta; class Magnoliopsida; order Ranunculales; family Papaveraceae; genus Papaver; species Papaver atlanticum. The sequence continues at coordinate 2,283,825 of JAJJMB010007708.1, forward strand.
CTAGGCAAGCTAGGAAATTGATCCACCACGGACTAGTAGGAGCAACATACTACAAAAAGTTGAAAAAAAAAAGAAATAAAAAGGAATTACGGAAAATAAAGGTAGCAGCAAAAGAGGCGCGGCCGCGCCACTTCGCCGTCCGGTTCGCCCTAGCTTGCGTCGCCGTACCATCGGCCGACCATGCCCATATTGCTGCATGTCGGCCCTTCTTTCCCACCGACCAATCAAATCGCTATAAATGTGCAGCCTACACTTTTAATTAAAAGTGGAAGTTGGCTGGTCGACACACTTAATTCCTTAAGGAATCGAATATATATGCATATGTCAGTCTTAAAAACGATCACAGCCGCACGTTTTGGACGACTGATTTTTCAAGGTTTGCTGCCTCCTGATGCGACCGGACAAGCTCCGTGGTGTACACCGGCGGGCCTACTCGTACTTCAGCCAATTGAAACCCTTACAGCTCTCAAGCGGAGCTTCAAACCGATTGCTCAAAGTAAGTTGGCTGCGCGACTTACAAAACCCTAATTTATGTTAGCAGCAGCGCATTACTATCGCAAAACGATCCCGGCCGTCCAACTTCGCTAACCGAATCGACCGTCCTAGATCTGACTTTAAGCAACCAACAAGATGCGGTTGTGCTTACCGACGGGCTCACTTTCATTCCTACCAATCTGAATTTCCATAGTCTGCTAGCAACAACCAAAAACGCTAGCCCAAAATAGGCCAGCCACACGGATGAAAAGAAGTCTCAATTGAATTAAGGCTGCCCAGGTTAGTCTTAAATCAATCGTGGTCGGCCGAATTGACCGGCCTAGATTTGATTTTAAGGAACCAATGAGATGCCGTCATGATCACCAGCGGCACTCTTCCATGAAAACCGGTCGACCAATCCTTAGCCTACCTATACGGCTCATGGTGGCTTCCCAAAGTTAGTTGGCCGCACTACTCATAAGAGTCTTAAGTAATTCAACGGCAGCACATTACTGCCGCAAATGATCTCAGCCAACCAATTTGGCTAACTAATTTAACCGGTCTAGATCTAATTTAGGCCGACCAATAGGATGTCAAAATGGCTACCATCCACCACTCTCCTATAGGGACCGACATACTCACCTTTGATGTACATGAATAGCTCCTGGAAGCTTCCTGAAGATGGCTGGTCATGCTCCTTTTAAGACATTAAGCTCCGCGACTAATCTAAATGAGCTTTATACAACAATGCTTCATGAGCATCGATTATTTTGAGCTGCTTGCTTAAAAGCAATGCTTTATATGCATCGATTACAAATGATGTTTTATAAATATCGATTTCACAAATAATTTAATTATTTGACCTAAAAGCATTATATGCTATTTTTTGCGGCAAGTCTCACAACTTGACTTGTCACATATAACTGCCCGCTGCCTAGCTTGCGCGTGATTGGTAAAAATAATTAGGTCTTGCAGGCAAGACCCACTCAGCAGCCTGCTGCATGTTTTTTTACAAAATACTCGAGACATCAAACATGTCATTAACTGGGGGATGTTCATCGGGGTATTGGTCTGGCGGTTTAAAGCGTGCGGCGTGCAACACGCCCATTATGAGAAAGTGTCAGGAAAGGCAGACAGTTAGTGATGATAGAGAAGTAGTGGGAATAAAACCAACCAGTCTCCCCCTCATAATAGGGACGTGGTTTTCACCATTATACACGATCCCCACTTCTCCATCACTCAACTACTTCCACTTCCTATGAGATCAGGGTGCGTTCAACTATGACTTGTATAAATAGGTTTTCAACCTATTTCAACCAACAACAAGTGTTATCAACACAAGTATCCAGAAAACACCAAGAACTTATAGGTTACATTCCGCAAGCAAGTTCCACATTATGATACAAGTCATAAACAGCCACACCTTCAGAGTTAATTCTGATCTACACACCTTCTTCGCTTCCCTCCCTAAGATCAACCCTTCTCCTTCATTTTTTGACCGAAGCAAGACTGGAACGGACATTTCTTGGTTTAGGCCAGAATTGTACAGATTGATCTCTCGAATCTAAAGTACTCCTATGTAGTACATTTGTTTAGGGTTTAGATTCGTTTTCACCTTCAGATTGGTACTACTAGTACCAGTGCCCCTGGTAACAGGAGTGACTACTGGAGTAGTGGGAGTACCGGCAGGAGTAGTTACCGTGACACTAGGTGTGGCACTAGGAAGAGTGACATCAGCAGCACCATTGGAACCTGCGGGGAGAGTGGTATTAGTTGTACCACTTGAACTTGCAACATTGGGATTGGGTGTTGAACCTTCAGGATTGGGGTTGGTAGTTGCACCATATCTGAGACCGACCATCTTCGAGAAATTGAATTTACCACCGAGATATTAATCTCCCACTGTGGTCGCCAATTTATTTGCGAGTAAAAACGGCTCACAGGTTTTCTGGTAAAAAAGTGGTGGAGGAGGCAAGTGCTCGCCGAGGCAGGTGCTTTGAGTTGTGAATCGTTTGAACCTTTAAACAAATGTGCCGCACGGGAGTACTTTGAGTTTGAGAGACTAATCTATAAGACCCTTGCCTAAACCAAAACAATGGCCATTCCAGGTTCAATTCGGTCACAAGAGGAGGAGAAGGGTCAGTCTATAAGGAGGGAAGCTGAGATTGTGTGGAGATCAATGGAGATGGATCTGTAGGTCATGTGATGTGTTGAACTGCTGTAAAGATGATTCTCTATGTAGATGAGAGAAATCTTCTGAATGTATTTGATAACTTAACAGTGATGAGTCTTAGTTGTCATTCGTTATCAGATCATAGGTTAAGAAACCTATTTATAGTAGCACATCAATCTCTTGTAAGTGGTGACATTTGAAAGTAGTGGAAGAATGGGGAAGTGGGAGATCGTGTAAAAACCATTTTCATTTTGTGCGGAAGACTGGGTTAATCAACCATCCACTATTCCATTTACTACTTAACTGCCAACACAACTTACCAAAACTCTCATCGTGGATGTACCTCACATCGCAAGTGCTGTAGACCGCCATACCAAAACCCTAGTGATATCCCCCCACGTGACGTGAATTAATGTCTCATATGTGAGTGGTCAATCTTTGACCTAAGACTATGAGTCTTATGAACTGAACTGACGAAGTTCAATATTATGATGGATGAAGCATGAAATGTTGAAACAACAACATATTATGCATACCATGAATGTTGAATTAGGTCACTGATGATTGTTTCATATCATTATGCTAGTTGAAGCAAGAATGATAGTCGAATGACTTAGTGATAGTATTATTAGATTGTAGGATCAATCATAAACCGTCATGTTGGTGCGCTGAGCCCTTGTGAAAATAATCATTGCTGAATGGTCATAAAAGACCTTTCTCGATCCATGAGTCATTCGAATGACGAGAAGAGATTGTAATATTAAAATAATGGTTGACAGACGAACCAAATGTTGATTGATGGACCAATAAAATACTGATAGCTGGATCAGTGTTAAATTCTCAAATATTGATAGCTGGATCAACATGAGGATTAATGCAACTCGAACACTGATAGCTGAATCAATACGAGGAATATTGTTCTGAGCAATTAAATATTGAAAGTTGAATCAATATTGGTGGTTCTGAACCCTGTTGGTCGTGACCCCTTTGCTAGTTGAAGTGATTAGGGTATTTCAAGATAAAGCATTGATGATTAGAGCAAGTATTGCTAGTCATAGCAAATACTGCTAGATCCATGAATAATTTGGTAGCAAGACCAAATAAAATATTAATTAAAAATATTAACTGAATATTACTTAATTAATTAATTGAAATATTGATTGCCGAATCAATGTTAGAATATTGGTGTTTGAACATGTTCATAATTATGCTAGACAGAGCATTTAGTTCAAAACCCTAATTATGATTAATGGATGATCAACTGAGAATCAACCAAATGGACGAAAGAGGTATCATCTGTATGAATGATGGACCGACCATGTAGTATTTGGATGCTAGACTGAGCATTTACCAAACTCCTTTGCAGAGCAGTTGATGAAAGGATGATTAATGGTTGTTTAATCATTATTAAATTGTGATTGACTGAGTAATAGGTAGTAGAACCTAATCATGGAGAGAGGAGGGACCGACCAAGACGTGTAAAACCTTCCTTTGGTGGTCGTAGGACCATGTGATGGTGAGTGGATCATCATTCCCAGTTGCAGGGAGGAGTTTGAACCAAATATGGACTCTGGATGATTAATTAGGTCAAAAATCATCAAAAGATGTGGGACCGGCTTTTGCAAGCCAAAGGGCCGGTCATGGTGGCGTTCCTATGTTGTCATGCTCTTCACAGACTAATTATGAGAATTATGGTATTTTCTGATGGTCCATTGAGCATTATTTCATTTTTGTATGAAGAATTTGAGTTTAACTGAAACTCTTAATAATGGTAGAAGAACCACTATTAAATATATTAAAATAATTTTAATATTTCTCGTGGTGGTAAGAGGACAAGTCACTGTTGCGGGACCGCTTTCTTTGCTAATCACATGGTTCATGGAAAAATATGGAAGTTTCATGAGTTTTGATCGAAAGAGGAATCCTTGAAAGAGCAAAACCCTAATAATAATAATATTATTATTATTATAATCAAAAGATAATAAAATGATAAAAATTATACAAAGCTTTTGGTTGTAACCTAGCAACAAGCTGGGCTCCAACTCCCTTTTGAATAGCAATGCCTAATCTATAAAAAATGAAACTACCCAAGCCGCTACTAGCATCATTACTAACAAGGAAATTCTTCAGACGCTTGAAGAAACCAAAAGTATCTTCGCTGAGTTCCCCTAAAGTGGAGAAAGCTATGACATCAAGACCAAAACCATGTGAAACGCACTTGTCCAAATATTTAGTACGTTTTCGTGAAACCGCACTAGAGATAGATTTTCCTGGGACAAAAGAGCGAACACCATCGCCAGTGAAAGGCGAGACACCTATGACATCCATGCAAACATCTTGTCCATTATCCCAGTTAAGAACAAGGATATCGGCAGGTTTTAAATCTCTGTCATCATTTGTCACAAAACCAAAAGAAACTTCCTTACGCGCAGGCACACCAGCTTTGTAGCAAATGTCGGCAATAACATCACAAACAAGATCATGTCGAAACTTATATCCAACATCCTTAGCACAATGAAGCGCGTGATCCCCAAAGATATCCATAGATTTGTTACAACTTTGGCATAAACTATTCTCAACAAACAAAGGAATACCAAGGCGATAGCAAAGTACAACTCTGAATTGTCTTGGTCCGAGGCACTGATTAAGCCCACTAATGGGTATGGCTAGTAAATAATCTTGTGTATGCTTGACACGGTTGCACTGCCATAAGGTGGAATCTCTTACAGACATAGTAAATTGGTCTGGGATTTTTTTATTAACTGCATCAAAATAAGTGACTGCCAGGGAGTATCATCGACACAGTAAGTGGAAGGTAAACCACATACCTGGATAAAAGTATGAAGAGCCAACTGATAGGCAGAGCCTTTGTATGTTGAGAATAAATTACCAAGGATCACCTTTTGCACCGAAGTAGTCTGGCTCTGAGAAGAAAGATAACAGTAGGCACGAGTGTCAGCCATGGTATAAATGCCAAGTCCATCATCTTTGATAGGCAAGGTAGCTAGTCTCTGTTGTAAAGGACCAAAACCCACGCCATCACCAGTAATTATGAGTCTCAAATACTGATGCAACTGGTCATCAAAAAGATTAGTAGCTGGTTGCAGGGCTGCAGGATTGGTAGTTCGCATTGCAAAATATAATATAGACACACCAGTGCAATTGCGAAGTAATAACATCTCACTTTGAGTATCCTTGAGTTTTTTGATTGCATTCATTAGTAGAACAGTCTTTTGCACCCTGCTCACCATCATATCACTAATAAAGTCCAAATCCAAACTCACCGGTCCACCCAAAAGTTTAACACCATTGAAGGTCTACCAATATCCGGGGGGAAAACACTATCAGCTGTACTTCTGGGATCGATAGAAGGCCAAAAGACCTCCGTTTTCCTTATATTGAGATGTAAACCCCTATTTGGTCATTCCTATTCTATTATGCTCAAGGCCTTGGCTACCTCCAATGTATCGCCGACAATTGTACCATCATCAAGGTATCAGGCATGCAAATCGAGTTTGCAACGAGAAGCAATAGTCTTCACCAAGGGGTGAAGTGTCAACACAAACAACAAGGGACCGAGAGGGTCACCTTGTTGGACACCAAGTGTAGAAGACAAAATATATTGGTCATAATAAAGTTTAGCAGGTCGTGAGTAGCAAAATTCTACCCAGCGAGAAATACCTGGGCAATGAAGACGAACTTCCTTGATGAGTTGAGATCCGCTCACCATGTTGAACGCATTAGAAAAATCAACAAGCAACATTGACATTTTGTCTGAATGACCTTTCAACTCCAATAAGCGATTTACAGCATGTAAAATACTTTCTCCACCAACAGGCACACCAACTCCGAATTGGTAATCACCTAAATAAGAGGTCATGTCCTTACTGACAGAAAAAGCAGCCACTTTGGAAACCAATCTGCGCCAAACCGTACCAACTGCAATGGGCCTAAGACCACCCCCGGGTTTAAGCAACGATGTCAAAGGTGTACTAGCAATGAAATCGCCTAAGTCCACAGGGCATTTACCAGCCAACCAAAGGTTGAAAACCCCAGAAATCGACGAAAGTAAGTCATCTGCCACAGCTTCCGCTGCCCCACTCAATACATCAACTAAGTGCTGCGCGCGTAAGCCATCACGACCACACGATGTTCCTTTTGGGAAGCTTTTGATAGCTCCCAAAACTGCCCTAGAATCCACCGTAATCTGATCAACTATGACATCATCCAAGTGAATCTCAGGAAGAGGTGCAGGTGGATGTTTATCAAGCAACTCAGAATACATCTTCTCATTACAAAGAGCAACCCCCGACGAAGATAAAACTCGTATTGCAGCGGCGAAATGGCCAGAATTCATCTTCGTCCGACAGGCTGTGATATTGGCCGCACCCTGCTTCTTCACATCTGCCTTCTTGGACCTCAAACAAACAGGATGTTGAAGCATTTTATTCACCAAGACGAGACAACCATTGGGCTCCTTCCAAGCTGAAAGAGCCTGATTAATTGCTGCTACCTGTAAACGCTTCATGTTACCTGATTTCTCTTCAGCTGTGCACCTTGGTTTGAACAGGGTCAAGGTACAGATGGGGAAAAGAATGAGCTGCAACCAGCCTGCCAGATTGGCTGGATTCGCTATAACTCTATTGAGGCAGGACTTCAAAGTCCTCGAGAAGGCAAGCCTGCACTTATGGGGTATACAAGTAACCGTCGTAAACTGTCTTTGTAGCACAACATTCAGCAACTCAGTGGAAAGGACCTCTACAGCGTCACCATCATCCTTCGCAGAAACAACGTAAACAGCTTCACTTGCAACCAAACACTCAACATGTATCTCGTCTGGTTTTGCTAAACCATGAATGAGGAATTCTGCACCTGTGCCATCAAAGGGTCCTGCAATGACATCATGCCCACCTCCAACACGACCCTTGCAAGGTTTCTTCCAAGCGTAAATATGCATAAAGATAGAACCGGCGGTATGGCCGGCCAGCTAGCCAAGTGGGCCCACCCTCACGGTTCCTTTATTATTTTATCTCTTCCTTTTCTTCTTTAATCAGACTTCCAATCCCAGTTCTTCCATGAATGCTCCTTTGAGCATTATCACTAAATACACCCGTGCCTCTTGCTCGTGGCTTACTCGGGACATCCAAATGCCCGAAAGGTAAATACTCGTTACTTTCCATGGAATTCGACTGAGAAAAAGCCATGGATCCTGAATAGATGAATATTTAGGGTCTAATTAGTATATAATTTCTAGGAATTCAATCAGATGAATACTGCGACTAGATTTAATTAATCCATTGCTCTATACTAGCATATAATATGTCTAGGAGCGTTCATACATGATGTGATCAACATCATATATTACTTTGGGTTAATACAAACACCACGAATAAATTCTTAATTCAGATAAAATGTGTAGAATCTTTCAGCTTTTTGATAATGAAATGCATGGAATATTAAAAGTTCTGCCTCAGAAACCCTAATATTGCTATTATATGTTATTACAGCTATGATATTACAGAACTGCGATTCACCCCTTGTGAAGATACAAATTTCTTATGATTCTAATACTGATCAGAGATACATGATTTCCGATGTGATTTTACAAATATGACCTTCGTCAAAAATCCACCATCAACAAGGACCAAGCAATTCCATATGAATTAAATCAAGTGGAGGTTTGGTGACAACATCTTGTGATGACTTATGTGGAACTCTAGCTTGTTTGCCTTTCTGACAAGCACCACAAACACCATCCGCTTTGGCACTAATTTTGGGCACACCTTTAACAAGTTCTTTGTTAATGATCTTGCTGAGGAGGCGATAATTGATGTGTCCAAAACGCTCATGCCAAAGTTGAGTAGATTCCACCTTAGTCAAATTACAACAAAGATTAAACTGAATATCATGAAGATAACAGTTATTTTTGCCACGAATGCCAACAAAAATTACTTTTCAATATTTATCTTAAATATCACATCTTTAAGCATTGAAGATAATTTTATGAACTTTGTCACAAATTTGACTAAAAGAAAGAACCATGAAAGGTCACATGTCATATGCCGATTACATCCACTGTCGAGAAACCATTGAAAGGGTGAAGTTGACTTTAAAGAAAAAGCTCCAAGACTGACATAACTTTTCCTTGGAATATGATCTCTTGTCATGCCTTTTGTAAGTTTTTCAAAAAGTTTCATAGCCTTCCTATAGTAAAACATTGGCAACTTTTAACTTTTGTCTAAAAAGTTTACATGTATGTTAATAATGATTATATCAACCACAAAACATACAAGAGCCTACAGAAGTGGTGGATGCATCATTAGGTCCTTTCGAAAAAAACCCGAGTCACATCAGGTTTAACAAAGCCAAGACCTCGTGTATCTCCTGATTTACGACAATTCTTTAGACAAGAATCAAGAGGAATATGATATAGATTCTTCAAGGAGCCAGACTTTTCTTTTTCAGACTTCAAATCCTCAAGGGTTTTTTCTAAGGTATCCTTTGAATCATCTAACATTGCAACAATATCCTTGTTAATACGAATTTGATCATCCAACTCCCTTTGAAGAACATTTTCTCTTTTAGATACTTCTCTAAGATCATAATTCTTGATGTATAGTTCACAATGAGGTCCATAAATTTTCATTATCAATCGTTGTTTCTCATGACAAAGATTATCAATAACTTTAATCAAATCAATATTCAGATCAACATCGATGGTGTCTAGAACACACTCGGGATCTGCTAATTGACTGCTCCTATCAAAGCAAGAGATCTTCCTGTTGGTTGTTACAGCGTTGGTACACAAACCTGCTATGATATCAATTGAAACGTAGAGGATACCAAACCCAACTTTTTCGTTTTGATAGGAGTATGAACGTATGTAGTAATTTTAACAATCAAAAGATGCGAAAAGGTAAAAAAGCACACACACACACACAATAATTTTTTTAACGAGGAAATAACAATAGCAGAAAACCCCCGGGACCTTGTCCAGATTAAACACCATACTGTATTAAGCCGCTACAGATACTAGCCTATTATCAGACTTCAGACTGGAATGTAGTTGAGACCGAATCCACCCTCCAATTGATTCAGTTACAGTCGCGCTATTTACGTCTCTTGAACCTTGCAAGGTTCTGCGCACTTGATTCCCTTAGCTGACGTCCTTTATATCCTAAGAGTTTCTTCAGCCAAAGTGAAGACTTTTGATACCAATATGCCTATAATAGATAAGCCTATTTGATTTACGTTTATATCAAAGATCAAGGTCTGGAAATCTATTTGCAATAGACAAAACTAGCAAACCTCACAACTCTGAAACTTACGACTCCTGAAAAGCATCCTAGATTCTTAACCACCTCTTAAGAACAATCTTCGAAATATCAACTAAGATCAGTCTTTAGATAAATATCTTGAGGAATCAAAAAGTATGAGACCAAGAGAACTTTGCGATTACTGTCTATCTTTCATAAAAGAGATTACAAAAACCTCGATAACAGAAAAGTAGGATCAGGTTTTACGAACTATCAAGGCAAAGATAGTCGGACCTGGCTTCAGGAATCCCAAAGCGAAGTCTTTTAGACGTAGACCTAATCATATTTTATAGAGGAAACCTAGGTCAATAGAGGACGACTCTAGAATCAACTAAGATACGAAATGTCAGGGATTGATTTTCGCAGTTGACAGAGATGCTCTATTTATAGTTTTCAAAAACCAAGGTTAGCTTAGAATTCAAGATAAGATAAGATAATAGAAGACTATACAAAAGAATCAAGCAACACTTTAGGTCTTCAAAATACAATAGAAGATTATACACATAGGTTCGGTTACGGAACCATGTATAACGAATGTTCGGTTTGGCAAGTTAGCCAAAGAACTGAAAGTTATTTGATGTTCATTTAAACACCTAAAAAATTAATCATGATACAAATACATAAGTGTTTAAGTAATCAATGAAGTCCTAGAAGTGTTTAAGAGAGTTCTAGCAATGCTAAACATATTAACTAATAAGTATTTAAGCATATGCTAAACATTGTCGGGAAAGTTGGTGCAATGGTTTACCAACCATAGGGCGTGTTTACTAGTCAGGGTGCTACGGTTCGTGAACCGGGTTCTCCAACCCTACTAGACTACCAAACTCAGTTTGACCACGGTTCATGAACCGGGTTCTCCAACTGATAGCATATTTATCCAACTTATAAAATTAAGTTCACCACAGTTCGCCAACCGGGTTCGTGAACTGTTCCCAACTGAACTTGCGGTTTGCGGACTGGTTTGCCAACCTCCCTGTATTTCTGTATCTCAGATATCTATGATTTGCGAACTGGTTCGCCAACCTACCCTGAGTAGAAATATCAAAAAGTTCATATTTCTCTCTTATGATGTTTGAAACATTCCCAAGTGATATAATCATTTGCATGGACAATTTTCAATTAGTACAAAAATTAATTCATAGAACTAATATTGTTAGGGACCTTTGAACATCTAGTCGCTAAATCATATTTCGAGATTTTTCACAAGACAAGCTTGACTCGAAACTTCTCATTTATAATTCTACTATAAGTCATGCGATATAGTCTCAATATATAGAACGATGGTATAGTGAAAAAAAATAGAATGGTTAAGTCTTCACATACCTGATACACAAGTTCTCTAAATGTCTTTGTCGATCTTCAGACTTCATGGGTGACCTATGATACTTAACTACAACTCTAACCTATCTGAAACCTGACTTAGTAGACTAAAAATCAAGATATAGTTTTGATCACCTAACATTGATGATCAAATTTTAGATAGTGGTAAATAGGATTGTCGTTCACTCGGACTTTGTTGAGATTGATTATAGGCTTAAATATAGAAAATACTAAAAATATAGAAAATATACAAATTATGTTACAGGATGAAGAGATGACCGGGACTCGGGATTCCACCAAACTTCAATTTCATGCAGTTCAAATACCAATTCTAAACAATAATACCTCATAATATAAAGTTTCATTGACTCTAATTTCATTGCCTAGAGTAGATTTCGAAAGTAATGGTTGTAAATCTAAAGTATGGGATATCAAAACATTTAAGCAAGCATAACCCATCAATTGAAATGACAACTATTCAATGATAATCATAATTCAATTAAATAACTGTGCAATTAGTCATAAAATATAATTACCGCATTCGTGAAATTTGGCTTCCTCCGTTGTCCCGGTGATGGGGTTTAGCTCATTAGGTTGGAGACACACTCAAAAGTTGGTTTCATTGCTCAAAAAGGTATTTACAAGAAGAAAATGTATAAAGTAGTGCGTTTGTAACAGATATAATTGTTATAGAACCCACTGTTACAGAGAAACACTAACAGACTGTTGCGAATTCGAAATAATTGTTACGGAAATTGTTACAAAGATATTGAATTTGGAACTATAGGTAACGGTTTCTGCGACTGTTTTTAAATGTTGCTCTGTGTTCTTCTTCTTCTTCTTCTATGGCAGCAGCAGAAACAACCTCTGCAACTCCCGATTCTCTGCTCTATTCTCACCACTAACACTCCATCCCCCATCCAAGACATCCTAGAATCGTTTATATACCCGCAGGATCAATAAAATCTTCGTCATAACTCCAAATAATCTTCTTTTATTTCTCGGGAATATTTTCCTTGTTTATCTATTTTTCAGCCAACCACGGGTGTAATTCGTCTCTGCACGCGTCTTCTGGTGGAGTACATAGTCCATTCACGTAGCCAACACTATTTGGATCGAGTCAAAACATTTTTATCACACGCAAACCCACCGGAAAACACCCGAGAATATTCACTTCCCCTGTTTTGCTTCAATGTGGTGATTCATCCCTATTCTGTCGAATCTTGAAGATGTACCAATCATTTTTAGCTGTAAATGGACCGTGAAAGTACAAAACCATGATTGAGTCTCGCCCAAACTCCTCAAATTCTCTAACAGAACTTTCCCGGAGAAAATAAACCAGAGAATGATAATTTCTCCAAATCCATGATTACAGCCAATTCTAATCGAAACCAACAATCTTACCAGCCCTGTATCGCTTAGTAGAGCAAACCCATTTGATTTCAGCCGTTGAATCTCCCTCTAACTGTTCCAAAAGTCCAACCCTAATTTTTCCAGTGACTGCACAATTCTTCCCGCCAAATTATGAAATTCAAAATGTTGAAGATGGTTACCCCTTAACCAGAGTGCTTGGGTGCCGATAGTAATTAGTGTACCCCTTATCAAATGAGGTGCCCCTTATCCAAAATTGGGAGTCCGAATAACGCGTGTCCTCCGTTGTCCAAAATTAACTTTTCGAGCAACATTTTCCACCAGAGCTTGTTTCCTTGAAAACACTTAAAACAAGATTATTAGTGATAAAATGAGTCCCAGCTAATGTATTTATGGGTGAAAATGTGTTGCACTTTCGTGCTTATCAAATTCCCCCACACTTACATTTTGCTAGTCCTCGAGCAAAACAGAAAATAGACCCGCTAGGCCGCTACACAGCTGGTCATATTCTTTTCTTCTTTTTTTAGACCCGCTACACAGCTGGTCATAATATATATATATATATATATTTTATTTTTTTTAGACCCGCTCAACAGCTGGTCATAATATGCAATAAAATTCCTGAAAAATAAAAATAAAAAGTTAATAACCACTCCCCCACACTTAAATCTAACATTTTCCTCAATGTTCTAAAGATGAAATTAAAAACATGAACAAGGAGAAATTGTTACTATCTAAAGGAAGTGAGGAAGGATATTACCAGAGTACCGAAAACATGGGTTACCTCCCACCAAGTGCTAAGTTTAAAGTCTTCAGCCATACTAGGAAATGATTAGTCACCTCGCATAATCATATAGCAGTAACCTGAATAATTGTGGGTCATCTGAATCAAAAAGTGTTACCCAAAAGAAGAGAAAATCGCAACAGACCATGAAGATACCGAACATACCCTTATTTAAGTTTTTGTTTAAGACAACAATATCTAGTTGTGGTTCAGGTTCAGGCTCTATAAAAGGGTCTTGATAAAAAGTTTTCCTGGACTAGATTTCCTCAAAGGTAAGATCCCGAAGATCAAGTTGTAGAGTTTGAAAATACTCAACTAAGAACCTAGAGGCACATAACAATAACCTGAATATTTGGGGATCATCTAAGTCAATCAGATTTGACTCACACAGATGACCACAATGAAAGTGGTGGTCTTCCTTAAACAAATGTGTCGACCCTAATCTCTTAAAGTAATTAGGTTTAGTCTCAAAACTTAATAACTGACACAACTGTAACTCAAATGTTCCCACAATTGGAAGAAAAGTTTTTGGTGGGAAAACAAAGTCAATCGAGGTATCGTAGCCTAGGTTAACCACATCAACCATAGGATGGGTTTCTAACAACTGAGATTCTTTCTGGACATCACTATGTTCGGGAAAACGTGTATGAAGATAATCTTGTAAAATGGTTGAGGCACGTATGTTAAGTCCCAAGTGAGGGACTTTTCTAAGAGTTAAAGCACACGGAGAATGATAATCACCCTAAAAATAAGAGTTTTCAGTGTCTCTAGAAAGACTAGTCACAACTTCCCTAATTTCTAGGTCATCAGATTCCTGAAAATGGTCAATTGATTCTTCTAAGTCAGGTTCATCCTCACTCATCTCTACGAATTCATTTTTTTTGTTGCATAAGACTATTGTTTCTAAATCGCTAGACTCAAAATAAACTCGTTCCTCTAAACCATCATTGGCTTCGTAAAAAGGAAATACTACATCGTCTAAAACGGGGGTATTACTAGTCAAATCCTCATCCTTTTGAATAGGTGAATAATTATTAAAATTATTTGGACTTGTACTACAAATAACATTATAAAGCTCAATCGGAGTAACAAATTCCTGATCACTATGCCTACATATTTCAGATTCTTCATCAATACTATCCTCATCACAATCATCATTATAATAACATGAAAATGATCGAACCTCATCTAAACAAGTAGTGTTACCAATTCTAACCTCGTTATCTTGATTATGTGAATAACTATCCTCATTTTCAAGGGTACTATTGGAAACACTATATTGAAAATTAAGCTTATTTCGAGCATTATGTGCCTCTAACAAACGCTTCTCAATCGAATCACATGACTTCCTGATGGTATCATGTATTAAAGGTTCATTATTGGTTGCGGTTCTTTCGTCCATAACTAAGTCATTTGTCTCAGTTGACTTATATGTCGACTCAAGTAACTTACGTGTTGACTCAAGTATCTTACGTGCCGACTCTAGTTGAGGAGAAGTATAAGAATCTTGCTCGTATGACCGGTACACGTGTGGATAGTAATTGGGCTCACCATGGTATGACCCAGATCCTTCAAAAGGTTGGCGTTCCCAACCACTATTCACACTATGGTCATAAAAAGAGTAATGTCCATATTGTTCAGTTGGATATTTGTTGTGTTTGCTATTGTAATACCAGTTTGACATTCTCAATACACAATAAAACCCACTGACAGGGGATTCGTGGGTGGATAGAGTCTTACCTCCCGTACCAGACGGGCGATGAATCGTTGAAGTCAACTCAAGCCACCGACTCCTATGTCAGTGTACGAACCTGAGGGGCCGAGACAGTATAGTAACTGTCGTCCTTCCCTGCAGCAGTTTTATTTAAATTTACCCTTCCTTAGGGTTTAGAAATAATAATGTCCAAAAGTCCAAAAATAAAGTCCAAAAAAAAATGTCCAAAAATAAAAGATTACAAAAATATAACCCTAATTACAGTTTCTAAACATAAAATAATAAAAAAAATCTAATAAAAATAAATTAACTATATACAAAAATATTCTTCTTTACTCCTTTGGATTTCTCTTTTCTTTCCTTCTTTGGCTTCGCTTTACTTTTCAACACTTTCTCTTTTTCATAAGCTCCGCACCAAATCTGAAAGCAAACAGAAAATACCAAAACGCGTAAAAAGGAACAAAATAATAAAAATAAAAATAAAAACTTAAAAACAAATCTAAAAACAAGTCCACGTCGGCGGCGCCAAAAATTGATCAAATTTTAGATAGTGGTAAGAAAGGTTGTCGTTCACTCGGACTTGATGAGATTGCTTTTTATATTTAGATTATAATACTAGCAAATATATACAAAATAATAACAATGCTTCGAGAGGTACTAGGACTAGGATTACACCAAATATTCAAATTCATGCGACTCACCTATTTATTCTAAACCATTATAGCTCATTCAATAAGAATTTTGACTCTATTTCTTTGCCTAAGGTAGATTCTTAAAATATTAATTGTAAAACTTAAGCATGGCATATCAAAAGAATTAATCCTAAGCATAAACCATCAAACGAAATGACAATTAATTAAGAAAAATCTTTTTCTAATTTTAATTTAATGCAAATAGTCATATAAAGAATTAAATGAATTTACCACATGATGAATTTTGGTTTCCTCCGTCGTCCCAGAGAAAGGTTTAGCTCCACATAGTGAAAAACACGCTCAAAATATATATTTTTAGCTCAAATGGTGTTTACAAAGAAGAAAAGGGAGGAAAATAATATAAACCAGGAGTTTGCAACGCTTAGTGGTCGTTACAAACTCACTGTAACAACTGTTGCGAAGAACTATTGTTATATGTTGTTGCAGAAGAGCTGTCGTTTATGGGTTGAATATGTGACAGTCAAGAACGACAGTTCTTATCGGTTTATTGTTCTTAAGCTTCTCCTTCTTTGCAGCAGCAGAGAAATCTGCTATGCAGCTTCTTATTCTTCTCAGTAGCCTCTCCCAACTCTCCATCCTTCTCTGATACACCATCATCCATTATATAGCCAACAACACCAAGAAATATCGCTAAATCACTCCAAAAATTCTTCCATTACTCGGCAGTATTCTCGAGATATTTTCTTCCTTAATTTATCTTCTCTCGCTGTTTTCTCGTGTTGAAACACTCTAAACAGTCTCCGTCAACATCCCATAAGTGGTTAGACACGCTGCAGGCACACACAAACCTCCAAAAATAACTCGGAGAAATCCGAGAATAACCAAAGTACGTGCAAATGCCCTGTTCTTCTTCCACTCCATGTAACTTTCCCTTTCTTTCGAAATCAAGAGACTTACCATCCCCGTTTAGTCATAATATCTCATTTCCAATCAATCTGTTGAAGAAAGTCACGAGAAAATCTCTCCAAAATCAAAACAGAATATCCCGTAGCTTCCCAAAATATAACAACCAAATACTTCCCTGTTTTCTTCAAATCGTGAGAAAATCCTTCCTTTTTTTCGAACCAGAGGCAATTACCAGTCATGTTTGACTTTGACAATTAATTTCTAACCAAAATAAACGAGAGAATCTCAACAGAATCTAACTGAAATCAATCCAGAGTATATCGCAGATGAAGAAATATTTTCCCACCAAATTCTGTCCTTTCTGTTTTCATCAATCGGTGATTATCCAGCCCAATTTAACTGAATCAGAGAACATTACCATCTCTGTTTAGGCTCTAGGAACAAACCCATTTTATTTCAGCCATTTAGTCTCACTCTAACACCTCCAAAATCGAAACCCTAATTCTGCTGCCATTTTCCCGCCATTTTCTGATTTTGAATTTGGGAAGAAGATGTCCTCCCCCTAATCCTGTACGGGTGTCCATTTAGCACTTGCCTTATGGGGTGTAAATAGTAAGGAAGGTGTCCCTTAACCAACATTGAGTGTCCGAATAACACGTGTCCTCCGGGTGCAAATAACATTTTTTCGAGCCAATTCTCCACAAGAGCTTATTCTTCCAAAAACAACTAAAACAAATTTATTAGAGAAATAATAAATTTCGAAAGTAATATAAAGTAGATTTCATTGACTCTAATTTCATTGCCTGGAGTAGATTTCGAAAGCAATGGTTGTAAATCTAAAGTATGGGATATCAAAACATTTAAGCAAGCATAATCCATCAATTGAAATGATAACTATTCAATGATAATCATAATTCAATTAAATAACTATGCAATTAGTCATAAATAGAATTAATATAATTACCGCATTCATGAAATTTGGCTTCCTCCGTTGTCCCGGTGATGGAGTTAAGCTCATTAGGTTAGAGACACACTCAAAAGTTGGTTTCATTGCTCAAAAAGGTATTTACAAGAAGAAAAGGTATAAAGTAGTGCGTTTGTAACAGATATAATTATTACAGAACCCACTGTTACAGAGAAACACTAACAGACTGTTGCGAATTCGAAATAATTGTTATGGAAATTGTTACAAAGATATTGAATTTGGAACTATAGGTAACGGTTTCTGCGACTGTTTTTAAATGCTGTTCTGTGTTCTTCTTCTATGGCAGCAGCAGAGACAAGCTCTGCAACTCCCAATTCTCTGCTCTATTCTCACCCCTAACACTCCATCCCCCCTCCAAGACATCCTATCATTGTTTATAAACCCGCAGGATCAATAAAATCTTCGTCATAACTCCAAATAATCTTCTTTTATTTCTCGGGAATATTTTCCTTGTTTATCTATTTTTCAGCCAACCACGGGTGTAATTCGTCTCTGCATGCGTCTTCTGGTGGAGTACATAGTACATTCACGTAGCCAACACTATTTGGATCGAGTCAAAACTCTTTTATCACACGCAAACCCACCGGAAAACACCCGAGAATATTCACTTCCCCTGTTTTGCTTCAATGTGGTGATTCATCCCTATTCTGTCGAATCTGGAAGATGTACCAATCATGTTTAGCTGTAACAGGACCGTGAAAGTACAAAACCATGATTGAGTCTCGCCCAAACTCCTCCAATTCTCTAATAGAACTTTCCCGGGGAAAATAAACCAGAGAGTGATAATTTCTCCAAATCCATGATTACAGCTGATTCTAATCGAACCAACAATCTTACCAGCCCCGTGTCTCTTAGTAGAGAAAACCCATTTGATTTCAGCCGTTGAATCTCTCTCTAACTCTTCCAAAAGTCCAACCCTATTTTTTCCAGTGACTGCACAATTCTTCCCACCAAATTCTGAAATTCAAAATGTTGAAGATGGTTACCCCTTAACCAGAGTGCTTGGGTGCCGATAGTAATTAGTGTACCCCTTATCAAATGAGGTACCCGTTATCCGAAATTGGGAGTCCGAATAACTCGTGTCCTCCATTGTCCAAAATCAACTTTTCGAGCAACATTTTCCACCAGAGCTTATTCCCTTGAAAACACTTAAAACAAGATTATTAGTGATAAAATGAGTCCCAGCTAATGTATTTATGGGTGAAAATGTGTTGCACTTTCGTGCTTATCAATTGACAACAAGCTTGAGATTGCAAAACTTGTGGGTTCAACCGAATAATTTTCTAACAGTTATGCATTTTCCGAAGTATTGATGCAACATTGTAAAAGTCTATGTGACTTAAAAATGTAAATGTGACTTATTAATATAAACACAATTTATAAATATATACGTGACTTATCTTGTTGTTAATTTTATGGCGGTGCTTTGTCTATGTCTGATCTCGGAGTTCCATTTCCATGGTTGTAGTTGTTTGCTTTAGGACGTTTCGAGGTGATTAGTTGGACGGATCATAATAAATCTATTTGAGGATTTCTTATGTCCGATCGTGGATATCATCGAGCGGGTTTGAACAATATAGTTATTCTCTTTAACTGACTTAGAGCGTTTCAGATGCGGAAGTAATTATTAGTTAGACGGTCTGCATACTGCATCTTAGGAAAACTTTACAAAACTAAACAAGACTAATACAGAATAAAACCGTAAAGACTAATACTTACTACTTCCGTATACGGACTGCCCGTGTTGATCTTTATCTTTTTCATGGTTACTCTAAGCTAATATCTAGACCAGATGCACTTTACTGAAACACCTATGCGCTTTCGGAGTGCTTAACCCACTTTCCGACACAATATGAAGGTATTTTAGAAAATGCGTTTTTCTTGCATGATCTAAACAGTAATAAAATAGTTGGGTACTATTTTGTTGAAAATCTTAACTGACTTATCTACAAGAGCTTTAACTGTGATCTTTGGGGGAGTTTCCACATATGCTCCTCAAACAGATAAGTCACGAAACAACTTCTTTTTCCGTGATCTTACACAAGTTAAATGCATATAAAAGAATCAAAAGAGTTTAAATTTTGTAAAACGACTTGAATAAAAAAGCGAAAATAAGTGTTGTAAAGTAGTACGAAACATAAACTTAAAGAACTGTAAAGAAAATTAAATTTGAAAAAACTACATAACTTTTTTCCGATTGTATAAGGTTGATTCGAAAACTCCCCTTAATCAGCGCAAGATATAGTTCCTTAAAAACTAACCATTATATCCAAATAGATATAAACTCACTACTAAGATACACAAACAAATAAACACTACAGAAATACTCACACTTCATTGATAGAATCTTCAGGTTAAGATTCTTTGAGAGAGAGAGCCAATAATTGGATCCTTATCTTCGAGGCAAAGGACTTGCAGGCTTGAGGGACCACCTTCTCAACGATCCGGTACACCTCAACGGGTACGTTAGCTAAGTTACGTATATTCCAGACTTAGAATTATACTTGGGCTCGATGCCTTTACAAAATACTAGCTCTGTTGTCTAAAGAGAATGAGTAGTTAAATTGGCAACAAATATCGATCAAGTATCCAGAGTGGCCTTTGTTGGATTCATCTACCTCAAGTGAGTCTGCAATCAAATAAAATAGTACAAAAGTGATTGTGAGTCCTCCAAAACTAATTCACGATATTTTTTTTTACAGAACATATTTAAAATAAACTTTCATGAATAAAATCCTAAACAATTATATGGTCGTAAATATCACTTCAGAAATGATTTTATGGATGAAATTCTCATATACTATGCAGCAACCGACAAAACAAAAACATGAATAGTTAATGAATTTTCCAATAGGTATTATTAGCCAATATCTAAATAATTTAATCAAGTTTTAACTTCAAACTCTAGTTTTTCATAAATTTTATCTTCAATTTGAATATTGATTAAAGATAACAACAAAATTATACCGCAATAAAGTATATTTAAACCAGCACGAGAAAGAAAAAAAGATTCTTTAAGGAAAAAAAACATAAATGATCTTGAAAGATTTTTTATCGGTTCTGGCCAGGGGTGATCACTTGTCACCCAGACCTAATCCAGTCCATCCGAATTTTTACGGGTGGATACACAATCCATGCATTAATGATTTGGATGTGGTTTCGGAGTTAAAAATCCGTTGGGAATCCATATCTTTAAAATTAATATTTATTGTTTTTCGGTATACATATCTTGCTCATTAACATTGATATTTGGAGTGGTAGTATATAGTTCTTGACATTATTATATTAGACAAAATTGGAAATGTAATATTAAATGATGTGATGAGTGTCCTTACTACTATTTGATGGGAAGTAATGGAAATTTTAGTAAAAATCGTGTGTATTTGAGTTAATAATAGAAATCATGTTAATGGTAATGGGATGTTAAGTAATTTTTTTTTAATCTTCTAATATATTTTAAATAATAATTACATAAGAAATCCATTTGATCATACGAATCCAACCCTTCGGACGCTAGATCAGATACAAATGTCAAAATTGAAATTCCATATACATTGGATTGGATGTGGATGATTCGAAAACCAGACCAATCTAAACCATACTCACCCTTAACTCTGGTTTCATTAGTTTATGAGTCAGAAATGGAATCATATCTGACTCTAATAAACAAATTAGGTTCTAGACTTTTTTTTTTTAGTCTTATTCCTATTCCGGTGAAAACCAAGAGTAACAACACCTGTTGAGAGTCTTGCATAAAACTTAGCACATCGTCAACCACTTGTGTCTTCAAAATTAGAAGACTTGCGAGCTAGGTGAAAAACCAGGCAATCTTGTAGGATGCTAAACGTTACAAACAGAGCCGATCTTGAGTCTAGAAAGGCCCTATGTGAACTTGATCGTAAAGCCCTGGACATTTAAAAAATAAAATTCCCAGGTAATTTCCTAACAATAATAAAAAAGAGTTTTTGTTATCGACTAACAAGAACAAAAATATGATCAGGAAAACTCAAAAACTGTAACAAAGGGTTATACTATAACAATAATCTGACTCATTTTTCGTTTTCAATAATTAAATCATATATTGAAATTATAAGATTTGACATTGTCCATGGTCTTGGAAAGAACTGGGCCCTGTGGCGTTCGCACGATTCAGGTGTAAAACGTGTTGGTCCAGCACAATCCATCCCACAAGGCCATGTACTCAGCGTGTTGTGTGCCGTGTGTGACGTGCTGTGTTGTGTCAAAAAAAACAACGTGCTCTGACGGGAATAGTTATTTTATGTTTTTCAAAGAATATATTTTCCTAATATTTGGATATTGTATGTGTTGTCATAAAAATTAGTCAACATAACGAAGATAAGATGTGAAATTGGCTAGAGTAAAGACTTTTTTTGTGTGAAATACACGCGAAATATGATGTATTATGCCATGTTGTGTAGTGTTTTATGCATGTTATGACGTGTTTTCTTAACGTGTTGTGGGATATTTTACCACGTGCTTAATCGTGGGGCGTGCTGAATTGTGCCATTATACCGATTAATCTGGTCCAACACATCCCATGAAATTAGCGTATTGTGTTGTGCTGGGCTAGATTGGGCTCTTATTTTGGTGTGCTGGGCTGGGTTGGATTCTTGCGGCGAGGCTCAATTTACACCTCTACGCCTTGCCTCGGGCCGTACCTTCAAGAGTATAATTTATTTTTATTCTCTTGCAAATGATTGCTTGATGTATTCAGTGGCATAGAGATAAGTTTATATATTATACACACAGCTTAATGAAATAATTATATTTTTACCTTCTAGCTAATCATCTTATAATCAATTCAATGATAAGACAAAATATAAAGCATCTTACTATGTATAACTTTTCCATTTCTTTTTTGGATTATAGACCATTGGAACAAATCAAAAGTAAGAATGGACCATTAAGAAAATGACCTAGGAATAAACTAAGTTGACCTTATTTTATTGAGAATTAGATTTCAGTGTCTATAATTTAGTCCATAAAAGAGTTCAAGATTAGGAACAATTTTTCTTTTGACCTTTTTTTTTCTTCCATTCTCTGTTGTTTTGTTACGAGAGAAAAACAAAAACTTTACTTTGATTCCTTTGAAGATTTGAGAGATGGGAGAAGAGATGAAGAAAGCTGCTTTTGGGTGTTCGAAAGGTTAAGAGACAATATGAGCCTTCCAAGTTTCTTCACCACTTCATCACTCTCTATATTGTTTTATGTATCTAAATGGAAATCATCATGCGAATGGTCATCAGTGTAAGGCGCCTTAGATAGTTGATAAATGAATCATGTATGGTGGGGATGAAACAATTTTTTATTCCAAATTATGATGTGACCAACAATCGTACTAATTTGTACGGATTGTAAAGTTTCGTCATTCGAAAACGATATCAACTAGCATAAAATTTCCTTTTTTATATTTGGTTGAATTTGATTTGCTACAGTTTTTCTCAGCTAATATAGTAATTTACGAGGAATATATACTTGTTCTAATGATTGAATTTGGTATTGTTTACTGTTTTGTGTACTAAACAAACTCATAAACTCTTTAAGTGTTAACCATCCAAATCCCGTATCATTAATAAGTGAACGAGGGTGGCTCACGCCTAATGAACTATATTATTCTAATAGGCGCATTATTTTTTTTATAGGAAAACAACAACTTAAATGATGTGTGGGAAACAATTCTATAATCTTTCGGTTTGGATTTGTAAACAATATAATTTTGGTGATTGGTTGTCTACTTATTCTGTCGAATTAGTGCTTTGAATTGAACCGACTTTTACCAATTTGGAAGCTCGTCTTGGTGTGGGATATCGGCAGAGTCACCGTGGGTTTAGAATGAATAAAAATGGTTTTATTATAGTCGAACATTGAAATCTGATTCGTGTGAATCGGATTTTATTTTTAAATGGTTACCAATTCACAGAAAGTTCCTTCAAATCATAAAATTATGGCTGGCTGGAAAAAAAATTAATACATCTCACAAAAAGAGTATTACATTAACTAATTGGAAGCCTAACAAGCTAAGCCAAGGGAGCCGAAGAGTGTGGGGCTGAGATTGTGCCACAAGGGGGGCAAACTAACTCTACCTTCCATGTTAATTTCTACAATATTACGCCATTGGGGGCTCGAACCTGGGACCTCCTGGAACGCATGAAACTTTGGGGAACGGGGATAACCAGCTGAGCTAGGTACCCGCTTTTTATTAAACGGAAGTTTATGGTTTATAGATTTCTCCTCAAGCTTTTTAGAAGAAAATATGAAAGTTCTGAAACTACTCACTACTACTAATTGTTTTAGCTTTCTTAGCTATAATATCAGCAACATAATTACCGTCTCTTTTGACAAAGGTATAGCACCAACATACAAAGTTTCTTAAAAGAAGAAAACAATCTTGGACAACACTATTTCTTATCCCACTTGTCAATAATAGCATTAACCATATTTCTATTGTCTTGTAATTGCCTCCAGAGCTGCAAGAGCTTCTCCATGCTCCTCCATTTATTGTTTTTGAGCTTTTCCCTTTTGATGCTTCAAATTTTCATGCAGTATTCCTAAGGATTAGTCCAAAACCAATAGGCCGATTTTTATTTATGAAAGAAATATCAAAATTAACCTTCATAGCTTGGTCCACAGGTGGACACCGACCTTGCATTTGTAACTCAGGATGCAAGCTACAACGGTTGTTCTCAATAGTTGATAAGGAATTTTCCCAGTATGTTATATTTTGTAAGCGAGTGAAAGAATTCATTAGGTTCAAATTGAGCACAATAAAAAATGATTCGACATCTCAATTTTTAAATTAAACGTACCATAAAGTACAACTAACAAATCTCAACTTCTACTGCATGACATTTTCAGAAAAATGGGTTTGGCATAAATATATCCTGTAACCAGTCAATGAAACAAAATGAAAACAACATTAGTAAGAGAAAAAGCTAAGTGGTTATCCATTGCAAATCATATTTTTTGAGTCAAATAACATTGCATGAAATATGTTGCATGTTTTCATCACAGTTGTTATATATAATCATATTAATCTGATCTCGTTTTTGTAAGGAAGTTATTTGCATTGTTCTCGATGAGATGACATGAAAATTACGAGAGATCTTTGTCATTGTAACTCAAAATCTGTCAAATGGTCCAAATCATGCTTTGTGACCTAAAATCTACATTTTGTGTCTCGATATTCAATGTTGTGACATAAAATTTATCCAGTGGCACATTTTCTTACGAAACCTAAAAAAAATTATGTTGAGAAAAGAACTTGCATGTCACCCGATCTATCTCCTGACTCAAAATATGTGTAACGTAAAATCAAACTTGTCTAATAGCCCAATTTTTTTCCTATGACCCAGAATGTTTCGTTTGATCCAAATATGCACATTAATCCAAAAGCCTACCATTATCACCTAAATAATGCCTCAAGACCTAATATTTGTTTCGTGATTCAAAATTACTTAGTAACCTATAATATGTCTCGTGACTTGGAAACTATTAGGCTTTCAAAAATTATGCCATGTCAATACAACCCAGAATCGGTCGTTGTAATCCAACCTCTATCTTATAGCCCAAATGTTTTTAGTAATCAAAATTTGTACGAGGACCTAATGAAGTATATGCATATTTGGGTACCACAAACTTCTTCATAATTTACTTAGTGCCTCATCAATTCATATGCAGCAGCCTAACTCTGTTTGAGACAATGTTAACCATAAGTGGTTACCTCCTGACACAGATTTCATAAAACTGAACATTGATGCTTTTTATTTTTTAACAACTAAATCAGGAGGATATGGTCTAATATTTAGAGATTTTGCAGGTTCACATGTAGGTTCAAGATGCATCAACTTCAATGGAGTTTTGGGTGCTGAACATTTCGAGAGTCTTGTTGTTTTGGATGGACTGCAGTGGGCATTGCAGTTGGGAATCAAGAAAGTTAACATTGAATCTGACTACTTGGGTCTGACAAAGGCTATCCAAGGAAAAGCACACGATGTATCATGGGAGATATGATGCATAGTAGAAAACATTGTTTACTTATTATCTTCTTTTAAAAACTGGTCTTGTATGCACATAAATAGATTAGCAAATGAGTGTACCGATAAACTAGCTAAACATGATCGAAAAGAGAGCATTTGTAACAATTAGAATGGAGCTCCTCCATATTTCATGTTGAACTGTATTATGCACTAAATTGCTTAGCTGAATTAAAAATTTATTTGCATAAAAAAAAAAAATTTCTTCATAATTTGCTTGTAACCAACCCCCGTAATTTAATGGAGAACAAGTATATCAATCAAAGATTAACTCATATGCTACTAACTTAATTATTACTCACCCGTTTCTAAAAAATAGGTTTGTTTGATTTGCATAAACATCAAGAAAACTAATCATTGTAACCACTTTTTTAAACATTTTCCTAATTTGTCCTTGGTGTCATTCATTTGATATTAGAGAAAAAAAGGGGCAGAGAGAGAAAGGGTCTCCTTTTTGTGTTAAGAGAGAAAAAGAGGAGAGAGAAGTGGTCCCTCTATGGGGTAGATTAGTAAACTAATAACATTTGAATTTCCATTTATGGAAAACAGCCTATTTTTTGACATATCCAAATAAGAAAACCAGCATATTTTTTAGAAACGGAGGAAGTTTAAGATAAAACAATATATGATCCAGAAATAAAATAACAACATAACAAAAGTTTTTTAACGATGAAACTACTGACTGGTGGAAAAATTCTGAAGCTTGGTTTAAGTAGGAATTACTGTTTAATCCAAAAAACCCAGAACCGGTTACTCTGTAGTCCACCACCAGAACAAAATTATCCGCTGGTCCAAAAACATGTTTTTGGACCAGATTTTTTATTCTCTAGTCCAGCCACGTGCGAGTGAAACAAAAGCGTACTTTGAATATACCAAACATACCCTTCTGCAACTTTATATAACGAAGAAATCAAATTCCGGCTCTGTTTCTTTCCTCTCTTTTTTCTTCATCTCAGATCCAATCTCTCGCACTCTGCTGCTGGTAGTGTCTTTCAATTAGGTTCATCTCAGCTTCGAATTAGGTTTATCTCAGATTCGAACAAGGTATTTTTACTATAATCATCTTGATCTGCTACTGTTCTTGAAATCATGATGAATAATTAGGTTTATTCTGATCCGATTTCATTCAGAATAATTGTCTATGATGTACATTGTTGTCTTTCTTTTATGATTTCAGTTTTATGATGATTTACATTGTTTAATTCAGTTTCCGTTTGATTTTTTAAGTAATTTTGTGATTTTTGTGTCTTTCAATTAGGTATCTCAGATTCGAATTAGGTTTATCTCAGATTCGAACAAGGTATGTTACTATAATCATCTTTTCTCTGCTGCTGTTCTGTTTAGTTTCTTGTAATCTGATTTTTGTATTTTTTGAGATATGTTTGTTTCATTTAGACATATCGTGTAGTAATTTTGTTATTTCTTTTGATATAGCTGCAGTTCATTAGCATGCTTTTTGTTGATATGTTCATGTGTCTCAAAATATATGGAACATATTTATTCATAGGAACGGTACATATTGATATGTAGTAAAATGTATGTTATTTATCCTACATTTACATACCAATACGTACTGCATATAGCATGCTCTCTTTTCATCCTACAGTAGATGTCAATACATATCAAAATGTATAACGCATATCCATTCAGAGACTCAGTACATTTCAATACGTAATTCATAGAAGATGTCAATACATATCAAAACGTATAACACATATCCATTAAGAGACTCAGTACATGTCAATACGTAATTCATATAACATGTCAATACATATCGAAATGATACAACACATATCCATTCATAGACTCTTTTTTAGACTCAATACATATCACTTCGTATCATATCAATATGTATATTACTAATAGTTAATTTTTGGATCATTTTTTACAGGGTTAACATGTCTGACGTTGCTCACGATTCAGATACTGCTTGCTACTCTCATGTACACCATAAACAATACAACTTTGGATATTTGGTTACATCGTTTTCGACTTTAGAGGATTTGAAATTTTCCATCTGTAATACGTGGAGCTGGTTGACTTCATCGACTATTGTCGTTAACTATGTCCAGAATGAAGTGATAGTTCCTATTCTTGCCGACGTAACGCTCCAGAGCCTCGCTGCATTACATTGTGCAAGGAAGTCGACTTTATTTGAGTTGCAGGTGGATGCTATTTCAGCTGGCGCATCTAGTTCTTCTAGGCGTATGGAAGTTGACAGTAATGCAGACTTAGTTGTCAGTGAAAAAAACAGTTATTTGAAAGATGGAAAAGAGGTTCCAAATGTGTTTTTTTCAGATGGTTGGGAGGACATTTTGAGGATACAAAATAATTATTCTATGGTGGTGTTGATGCTGTACGTATAGCTTGCCAAAAATATTGCATGAGAACTGGATATGAGGTAAAAAAGTTGAAGAGTGACCTTGGGAGATTCACCGCCGTATGCAGTGTGAAAGGTTGTTCATGGAGGCTTCATGCAACTGCCATTGGTAGTTCTATTGATGTTTTTAAGATAAAGGAATATGTGGTGAGGCACACCTGTGGTGGGGGTTATATGTTGAAGAATCCAAAAGTTTCGAGAAAACTTATGAAAAATTTAATTCATGAGCGTGTCAGGCACAACCCTCTCATAAAGCCAGCAGAGATTGTAGATTATGTTAAAGTTGATGGCGGGATCGACATCAAGTATTACCACGCATATCATGCACTTGAGTTGTCGCATAAACAGATTTTTGGTGATGATGTCAAGTCTTACACTGATCTTGATTGGTGGGTTAATGCAGTTAGGGAAACATACCCCGGGTCATATATTGATTTCGACTTCAATGATGCTACAAAGAGATTCAATAGAATTTTTATTTGCTTTGGAGCTTGTAGAGAGAGCTATAAACTCTGTCGTCCGATGATTTTCTGTGATTGTACATTTCTTACTGGGACTTTTAGAGGAGGTCTCATGGCGGCAACATGTCTTAACGGCAATCAAGGTAACTGGTTTTGTTTATTTTTCATATGGTTTTTTTTTTTCATTAAAAATACAAGGACATACAACAAATACAACTAGTACAGTCTATACAAGGACATATAACTAGTACAACATGTCTTGGCAAGCTAATAATTCCTACAATACTAATATAGAACAAGGACTACATGTTGATAAGTAGTGTCTGGTAGTTATATTACTCATTTACTACAATACCGACAATGAGTATACTTCTACATATTGACCTTCCTGAGTATGAGGTAAACCATACTTCATGTCAATATGTAGTGTTAGCTTTCCACCTAGTCAAGCAGTTGGTTATTATTTTCCTTTTAGCAGAAAAAAGACTACATATCAACATGTTGATATGTACTGGTTGTTTTCCTTTTAGCAGTTGCTTAACATAACTAATAATTCCTTTTGCAGGTTTTTATCACATCGCATATGCATTAGTTTCTGGTGAAACTAATGACAATTGGGAATGATTTTTAAAGAATCTGAAGGAAGCTTTGGATGATGATCGCCCAATCACTTTTATGACTGACCGAGGTGAAGGTTTGGTTAAATATATTCCCAAAATGTTCCCTAATTCTCATCAAAGATATTGCTACTTCCACTTGGACAAAAACTTACCCATCGACGAAAAGTATAAAGAAGTGACTGATTCTTTCCGAAAGGCAACATATGCGCTTTCTCATGCAAGATACGAGGAAGCTCTTCAATAAATGGTAAATTTGGGAAGGCCTTGGGTTGCTGACTACTGCCGCAACATTCCAAGGGAAAAGTGGTACAGTACGTTCTTCAAGGGCTGTAGGTATGGTTAGACTTCTTCAAGCGTTGCCGAATCGTTCAATAATTGGATTAACCGCGAGAAGAAGTTACCTGCATGTGCGTTCGTTGAAAAGATCAGGTTTGCATCAGTTCTCTTAGTCACAGTACAAGCTTATATATAGTCTTAAGATTTTATTAGTTTCTTTTGTAACAGTACAAGCATGTATGTTCTGTTAATCTACGTATAATGTAGTATAATAGACTTGCTGTTTTCCTTGTCGTGTAGGCTACGTATTATGGAGTTGATGTCAGAACGTCACGAAGAGAGTGTCTTGATGAACCCAGAACTGCTAACCCCTGTGTATCAATCCTTGCTTGAACTACACATTCAAATTGCCGTCCCTGGAAAGTTATCCAGTCAGATACTAACCTCTTTGAGGTACATTCTCCAAGGTTAGAATTTACCCCTAATCTCTATCATCTGAATTTTAGTTATTTTTTTTTCTTTTTAAGCAGCATGCTCTGTGATGTGATATCCACCAAACTAGTATCTTAGGTGTACTGCAGATAACATATGAATATGTACTGTGTAGATATTCGGTAGATAATATGGTGTGTTTTGTGTGTGCAGGTCTCATATGGTGAATCTAGAAAAAAAAACTTGTACTTGCCAAAGATGGCGCGTGTATGGTTTTCCATGCTCGCACGGTACTGCATCTATTACTAGATCTGGAGGAAGGATACTTGATTACGTCGAAGATTACTTCAAAGTTACCTATTATCGTGAGCTATATTCAATAGCTATTAGACCTGTTCCTAACCACGACAGGTATGTGTCTTTAAACAGTACATTTTGATATTGTCTTTAAACAGTACATATTATTTGTGTAGTTACGATTCTGTATTTTTTATCACAGGCCTGATGAGTATCACGTAGACGATACCGTTCTCCCACCAGCTGTAATTAGGGCTCCACCAGGCAGGAAAAAAGGAAAGCGTATTAAAAGTACATGGGAGAATAGTAGAAAATCTGTTAAGTGTTCAAACTGTAATTTGAAAACTCATCACAACAAGGCAACATGCACTCTTATCCGTCAGTATGAACTTTCTGAAGAATGATTTGTGACAGGTATGTGTTTCAATCAGTACATATTAAAGATATGTCTTGGGGTAGGATGATATAATACAATGTATTTTTTAAGTAAGTAGTGTTTTGATTTCTCTTTTCTTTTATCACAGGCTTTAACGTGCAGCAGAATGTGATACTGATGATGTTGTCATTCTTTCCACCAGCTATTATTTGAAAAGCTCACCACCAGCTATCAACATGTAGTCCTTGTTCTATTCTACTATTTTTGATTCGTCAGTACCAACTGAATTTGGTTAATAACTATTTCTTTACAGTACAAACATTTATAAGTGTATTGAATTTACTGTTTTTGTTGTTTCTTAGAACTTCTTTTGGTTTTCAAACATTATAAGTCTATCAATATGTAGTTATATTGATCTTTCGAATAATGAAATATGTCGTTAAGTGTCATTCACCATAAATGAAATAGTGATATTGATCTTACATGTCAGTATCTATCACCACATTGTAGTAGTACATATTGATATTACATGTCACTATTGTAGCGTAAGCATCTTCCACTACATACTGATATGTACTTCATTGTAGAGTAACCATCTTCCACTACATACTGATATGTAGTAGTATATTGATAACCATCTTCCACTACATACTGATATGTAGTAGTATATTGATAACCATCTTCCACTACATACTGGCATTTCCATCACTAAAAGAAAATTTAAACCATTACATAAGATTAAGTTTAAACTTCATGGTTTTCCAACTGATTCACCATCTACGGGGGTCGAGGGGGCAGTGCCCCCTCGTATCACCAACAAAAAATCACTAATAAGTTAGACAACATAACAAAGTAACACAATTCAAAAATAACTAATAAAAGGAAAAGAAATATGTAAGATATGTTTTTGAACATTCTTGAACTCATGAAATGTAACCAAGAATAAAAGGAAAAGATATGTTTAACAAAGGATAAACTATTTTTTAACATTCCAAAAGATATGTACTGTCAGACTACTTTTAGCAATTAGGACTCTATTGTGTCAGTTTCCAACTGATTTCTGGTGGAGATGCTGTCAGCAATTTGCATGCTAAAGCGACCCTTTTGTTGCGAATCTTCAATTGCACTTCATCATCATCTCCCAAAGGTATTCCCACATATTTGCATTTCGACTTCATCTTCATAAAATGCATCACAAATAGCAGGCAGTCTGGTGATTTTCCTTGTTAAGGTGCTTCACACTCATTGACTATTACATTCTTCAATGTTTCTTTTTTGTTCTCCAGCGAGTACATGTTGATAGGTTTGAACATGAAATCTGCCATTTTTGTGGCGTTTGGATAACATATTCCTCCCCATTGTTTCTTAGAAGAATTGTAGTGGTTGAACACCATTTTTTAGCAGTCATATTCAAGTAGCGTCCAATGAAGATTGCAATGGCACATTGGTACAAGAATCTTCTTGATACTTTTATCCATCTCCAATATTGGTTTGTAAACAGAATCTTCTCCTCCTCCTTTGAGCTTATCCGGGAACTGGACATTGTACTGAAAACATGGATGTACTTGAAGAGTCATGATTATGCAATATAGATATGTAGTGTACCTATTCCTACATACTGATATGCTGTTGATATGCATTAGAAGTGTAAGTATTTGATAGTGTCTACATATCTAAATAGTAATAAACACTACATATCAATATGTATAGTATCTACATATTGATACATGAGCAATACATCCTGTTTATCCATATTTGATAGTGTCTACATATCTAAATAGGAATATACACCACATATCAATATGGTGTCTACATCCATAAGCAATACTGATATGTATAGTGTCTACATCCATAAGCAATACTGATATGAAGTGTACTTTAACATGAATATGTGGTGTGTTAAATATGCACTGTAAGATAACAAACTTACCCAAGCGGACGGATCAAGATGCAAGACCGGGAAGTATTTTCTGTCTATTTCGTGCTCCGGCTTGTCTTTCAAAAACTTGTTATTAAGCTTGTATTGTCCGTAGTTGAGAAGGTCTTGCTCTAAAGAAGCGTTATGTACAAGGTCCTCAACTGTAGATCCACTGACAAAAAGACCACCTTCTCCCATTCTCCAAGCAATTGAGCTGGAAAATAACGACGAAAAGGTTAGTATTCTTGTGTAACAGAACATATAGATATGTACCCAAGCAAAATATAACAATATGCATGGGTATTGCTTACATATCAAAAGTATATATGGATATCAATATGTTTAAGAACTCACGTTAGTAAGTCTGCATTTTCAAAGAATGTGGAGAGGATAAATTTTTGATCATCCTTCAACTCTTTATATAATGGCGATCTATTCAGTTTCAGGAATACTTTGCGACGCAATTTAAGCTTTTTGTTCTTCTTTAGTGGTATTGCTTCCATTCCTCATGCTTTCGGCTTCTTGGGTTCTTTGTAAGATGCAGATAACTTACTTCCACTTTCGTAAATATCATCTTTCTTTTTTGGAGGATGTGCACGAGTAACGGGTCTGGTAGGTGTGTGCTCCCCCTTTGCAACGGGCTTTTTGTACACTGCTACCCTTTTTTGTTTCTGGCTTGGGGTAACTGGTTCCTGCATTTTTTATCAACATAAAAATATGTAATGTAAAAAGAAAACATAACTGCTAACTCAAGAATAAAACTAAGTATGTACAAATTAACATTCAGTACATATCATTCACCTGTGATGGAACCTCCAAAATATCTTGTGATGGAACCTCCAATGTGTCTTGTGATGGAACCTCTAATGTATCTTGTGAACCTTTCGATGGGATGTGTTCTTGTTGCTTAGCTGTAACTTCACCTGCATCTTTTGATTCACCGGGTTCTTGTTGCTCAGTTGTATCTTGTGGAAATTCTACAGGTTGCAAATCTCTTCCATATAAATTTTAAAATTGTTGTCGTATGTCAATACCAAAAAGACCAAGGTTTTGATCAGTACCACTATCTGGAAGGATGTCTGCATACTCTTCGACGTAAACTCCAATTCCGGAGTTTGCCAAGTCTAAATAATCTGCGATGGAGAGCTGTTTGATCTGTTCCAAATTCGACATCTCAGTAAACAAAGGTATATCCATGATCAGGAAACTTTCCGCCGGCGATCCAACGTTCTAGTTTTCAGATTTCTGTGGCATAACTTCAACTGCAGCCATTATTTCTTGCATAGTTGCAACCAACTCCCTTGCTGCTATCTGCTTAACTTCAAGTGGATCAGTCCGCAAAAAGCAATTGAAACTGTCAACATAAAGCAATTGAAACTGTCAACATATCAATATGTATTTCTATCTAACAGTACCATACCAATATGTAGTGGTAGAAACTTACATTCTTGTAGTGGTATCTACCACTACATATTGGTATGTACTGTTAGATA
This sequence comes from Papaver atlanticum, assembly GCA_023531105.1. NCBI lineage: Eukaryota > Viridiplantae > Streptophyta > Magnoliopsida > Ranunculales > Papaveraceae > Papaver > Papaver atlanticum. The sequence continues at coordinate 2,317,828 of JAJJMB010007708.1, forward strand.
GCAATACATATTGATATGTTACCACTACATATTGATACAGTACATATTGTGAGTTTCATAAAAAAAAACTACAAACTTGATACAGTACAAAAGTGAACGTTACATTTATATTTAGACTACATACTAGATATGCTACTTACTTGTGTGTTTTTTTGGCTATTTTTCTCTTGTATCTTTTTGACTTTTACCTCCAAATTAGATCTAGCCCAGCTTCTAACCTCAGAAATCTGAACTTCAAGACCGCGGGACTTCAATACTGTAGGTGTTGTTGATAAAGTAACTTCAGAGGTTGCAGTAACATTTGTTTGATCTTTCGGAGAAACTAGCATTCTGACTTCAACTGTTGGGTCAACATCCAAATCTTCAGTGGGGTTGGTTTGCGGAGGTGTACATCCCAATCTAACATAATCTTCATGGATGGCTTCTCTCTGCAAAGGGAAAGCTTTCGAGTATATTTCATGCAACATGAGAACAAGCTTTGAAGCGTCAATCGTTGCACTGTCTTGCTGCATTGTGTTCACTTCGTTCCATTTATCAGAGACTATACTCCTCAAATCATTGTATTTAGATTCCCAATCCTCTTCCCCATCTGCTGACTCATCTTCTTCCATTGGAATCCCATTTTCTTCTTCTTTCCCTTCTTCCGATTCAGTGTTGTCATCTTCTTCAATGGGAGTTTCAGCATCTTCTTCCTCTTGAATCCTTCTTGATATACGATTAAGAATTTGTTTTTCATGGTTTGTGTACCCGTCTATGAATTCTTCTTGGAACTACACAATTTATGTATTTTATCAATATGTATTTTGGTTTGTGCACTTATCAATATGTATTTTGTTGACAAAATATGTATGGAAAATTTATTTTTAAGTTCAACTAATAACGTATGTTTACCTCATACTCAGAAAGATCAATATCCTTTAGGAACTCCGTACATATCTTTGTATGATTCCATCTAGCCACTCTTGGCACATACATTCCTTCAGGTTCTGTCACTATAGGCTCTGGCTGCACCAAATGGGTATGCTCCGCAAACCAAGGCTGTAAGTATTGATATGCAGTGTTAGATATACTATCAAAATGCAGAAAACACACAAAACAAGAGAGTTTAAAGTAGAGAAAATCTTACCAACAAATAAACAACACAACCATTAGTATGTTCTATGGTTTCCTCGTTTTCATTCAGCTCCCGCTCTAAGTGAGAATGAATAAGGTCAGGCCATGAAATATTCTTGGCCTTCTCAAGATCAAGAACGAAACCAATATATTTTTCATTCAAAGCGTTTGCATCCTATGTTGTGAAAAATAATGAAGTGCACATAAATAGGCAGATAAGCCTAACAAGATCTTCGGCATCTTCCTCGTCTTCCTCAGATTCTTGAGAAACTTCATGTGATTGATCACCCTTGTCTTCCTCAGATTCTTTATCATATTTTACATTAATTTGTGTTTTTTAAGGATTTTCAAGATTGCCTTCACAATCATTGGCCTAGTCAATTTATCACCACGTTCCATCCCAGCAGGAAAAGTCCTTTTGAAGAATGCCATCCACTTTTTAATGTAAGCCTTAAATCTTGATATTCCCTATTTGGCGTTCTTGGCATCCCATAAACGAGTGCCATTTTTTCTGGTGTGGATACCAGCTCATGTGGTGTGTCGTGCCTTACAAAGCAAAACATAAGCTTGTTTGGCTCTTGACCTCTCTTGTAATATCGTAACATTTTGGTGATTGCATCTTCAAGCTTCAACCAATGTTCTAAATCAAAACCTAAGTTCCATAACATTAGGAACATGTTACCATATGATGCTTCAGCGATCAGCTGCAGCTGCAACTTACTCAACTTAAGTTTTTCTTTGGTCTTAATAGTCTTCACAAGCCAGTACAAGCCCCTAAAACCGGCTCGGTATAAACTTTGTGGTTTTCCAGCTGCTTTCTTACGCTTATTACCACCTACATAATAACAAGAATCTAAAACCATTACATAATATATTGATATACCATATTGATATGTAGTCATAACATCAATATGTAGTTATAATATCTACCATGTACTTAAAACAACTACATGCTGATATGGTACATATCAGATACCACTACATACTGGTATTATAACTACATATTGATACTTATAATATATACTACATATTTCATGTGGTAATATGTAGTTGTACTACCATGTACTTAAAACATCACTACATATTCATAAAACAAACACAACAATGCATCACTACATATTATTAAGAATTACTTTGGTTTTAACACTATAAACACTACATATTAGTATTCCCCTTTGTAATATGTAGTTGTACTACATACCTTTTTTCAGGGGTACATTTGCTTTCTCCCCCTTTGCTTTCCCCTTTGCTTTTGGTGAAGGAGTAGCAACTCTCAGGACAAGTGCTTTCTTCCCCTTTGCTTTTGGTAAAGGAGTAGCAGCCTTTGTCGCCTTTTTTGCTTTTGCTTTAGTAGCTGCTGCTGCTTTTGTTTTGGATTTTTTCCCTGTTGTAAACCAAAAACAATATCAAAAAAATCACTACATATTCATAAACAAACACAACAATGCATCACTACATACTCATAAGCAGGTTTCACACAGTGCATGGAAATATGTAGTTGATATGTAATATTTTTTTAACACTAAAAACACCACATATTGATAGTGGTGCTTATTCTTAACATGTAGTGTTAGATCATAGAAGTATCAGACAACATACTGATATGTAGTACACACTTGTTAGTTGATATGTAAGTATTTTTAACATTTCATATGTATTAGTTTTCTAACACTACATATTGGTATGTAGTGGTGCTTATTTTAGGTTTTGATATATTGCATGTCAATATGAAGTACATATGGACATGTACAGATGCTTTACCTTTCTAACACTACATATTGGTATGTAGCGGTGCTTATTTTAGGTTTTGATATAATGCATGTCAATATGAAGTACATATGGACATGTACAAATGCTTTACCTTTCTAACACTACATATTGGTATGTAGCGGTGCTTATTTTAGGTTTTGATATATTGCATGTCAATATGAAGTACATATGGGCATGTACACATGCTTTACCTTTTTTCATTTAGCATACAAATCGAAAATCAATCACAACTAGGTTTTATTTCTGATCTGCTTACCTTTTTTCTGAGGAACATTTGCTTTCTTTGTTGGTGACGGAGTAACAACTTTACTCATACTTCGTGTTGTCGGTGATTTAGCAGCAGGGGAGGTATCTGTTGGTGAATCATCATCAGTTTTTCTTCTTCTTTTTGCTGGTGAAGGGGTTTCTTCTACAATTTCTTCTCTAATTGTCCGCTTAATTATTCTATTCGTAATCATTTTTTCTCTTCAATTGAATGTAATGAAAATTAGGTCAAGAACTGATGTTTTTTTGATTTCGATTTTCTGTAAATGATGATTTTCGATCTTTTGATTTCAATCTTTTGATTTTCTGTAACTGATGATTTTCGATCTTTTGATTGAGAAGAAAAAGAAGTTTCGAAGAAGTTTATGGTTTCTGCAATTTTAAGTTGCAGAAGAGAGAAGAAAAAATGAAAATGAAAAATGAAAAGGTAACTGTGTAAACCTGCGTATTCATGTGTCTATGGGTAGAGAGGTAATTTCATGTGTTTTTAAACTTTTTTGGACCAGCGGATAATTTTGTTCTGGTGCTGGACTACACATTAATCCGGGTCGGGTTTACTGGACTAAACAGCAAAGTTCTCATGATAATTGCTAAAAGGAATTATTAGTTATGTTAAGCAACTGCTAAAAGGAAAACAACCAGTACATATCAACATGTTGATATGTAGTCTTTTTTCTGCTAAAAGGAAAATAATAACAAACTGCTTGACTAAGTGGAAAGCTAACACTACATATTGACATGAAGTATGGTTTACCTCATACTCAGGAAGGTCAATATGTAGAAGTATACTCATTTTCAGTATTGTAGTAAATGAGTAATATAACTATCAGACACTACTTATCAACATGTAGTCCTTGTTCTATATTAGTATTGTAGGAATTATTAGCTTGCCAAGACATGTTGTACTAGTTATATGTCCTTGTATAGACAATACTAGTTGTACTAGTTATATGTCCTTGTATTGTTAATGAAAAAAAAAGCATATGAAAAATAAACAAAACCAGTTACCTTGATTTCCGTTAAGATATGTTGCCCCCATGAGACCTCCTCTAAAAGTCACAGTAAGAAATATACAATCACAAAAAATCATCGGACGACAGAGTTTATAGCCCTCTCCACAAGCTTCCAAAGCAAATAAAAAGTCTATTGAATCTCTTTGTAGCATCATTGAAGTCGAAATCAATATATGACCCAGGGTTTGTTTCCCTAACTGCATTAACCCACCAAGAAAGATCAGTGCAAGACTTGACATCATCACCAAAAATCTATTTATGCGACATCTCAAGTGCATGATATGCGTGGTAATACTTGATGTCGATCCCGCCACCAACTTTAACATAATCTACAATCTCTGCTGGCTTTATGAGAGGGTTGTGCCTGACACGCTCATGAATTAAATTTTTCATAAGCTTTCTCGAAACTTTAGGATTCTTCAACATATAACCCCCACCACGGGTGTGCCTCCCCACATATTCCTTTGTCTTAAAAACATCAATAGAACTACCAATGGCAGTTGCATGAAGCCTCCATGAACAACCTTTCACGCTGCATACGGCGGTGAATCTCTCAAGGTCATTCTTAAACTTTTTTACCTCATATCCAGTTCTCACGCAGTATTTTTGGCAAGCTATACGTACAGCATCAACACCACCATAGAATAATTGTTTGTATCCTCAAAAATGTCCTCCCAACCATATGAAAAAAGCACATTTGGAACCTCTTTTCCATCTTTCAAATAACTGTTTTTTGCACTGACAACTAAGTCTGCATTACTGTCAACTTCCATACGCCTAGAAGAACTAGATGCGCCAGCTGAAATAACATCCACCTGCAACTCAAAGAAAGCCGACTTCCTTGCACAATGTAATGCAGCGAGGCTCTGGAGCATTACGTCGGCAAGAATAGGAACTATCACTTCATTCTGGACATAGTTAACGACAATAGTCGATGGAGTCAACCAGCTCCACGTATTACAGATGGAAAATTTCAAATCCTCTAAATTCGAAGACGATGTAACCAAACATCCAAAGTTGTATTTCTTATGGTGTACATGAGAGTAGCAAGCAGTATCTGAATCATGAGCAACGTCAGACATGTTAACCCTGTAAAAAATGATCCAAAAATTAACTATTGGTAATATACATATTGATATGATACGAAATGATATATACTGAGTCTAAAAAAGAGTCTCTGAATGGATATTTGTTGAATCATTTCGATATGTATTGACATGTTATATGAATTACGTATTGACATGTACTGAGTCTCTTAATGGATATGCGTTATACGTTTTGATATGTATTGACACCTTCTATGAATTACGTATTTACATGTACTGAGTCTCTGAATGGATATGCGTTATACATTTTTATATGTATTGGCATCTACTGTAGGATGAAAAGAGAGCATGCTATATGCAGTACGTATTGGTAAGTAAATGTAGGATAAATAACATACATTTTACTACATATCAATATGTACCGTGACTATGAATAAATACGTTCCATATATTTTGAGACACATGAACATATCAACAAAAAGCATGCTAATGAACTGCAGCTATATCAAAAGAAATAACAAAATTACTACACGATCTATCTAAATGAAACAAACATATCTCAAAAAATACAAAAATCAGATTACAAGAAACTAAACAGAACAGCAGCAGAGAAAAGATGATTATAGTAACATACCTTGTTCGAATCTGAGATAAACCTAATTCGAATCTGAGATACCTAATTGAAAGACACAAAAATCACAAAATTACTTAAAAAATCGAACGAAAACTGAATTGAACAATGTAAATCATCATAAAATTGAAATCATAAAAGAAAGACAACAATATACATCATAGACAATTATTCTGATAGAAATCGGATCAGAATAAACCTAATTATTCATCATGATTTCAAGAACAGTAGCAGAGCAAGATGATTATAGTAAAAATACCTTGTTCGAATCTGAGATAAACCTAATTCGAAGCTGAGATGAACCTAATTGAAAGACACTACCAGTAGCAGAGCGCGAGAAAAACACAAAAACGCAGCAGCAGAGAAGCGAGAGACTGGATCTGAGATGAAGAAAAAAAAGAGGAAAGAAACAGAGCCGAAATTTGATTTCTTCGTTATATAAAGTTGCAGAAGGGTATGTTTGGTATATTCAAAGTACGCTTTTGTTTCACTCGCACGTGGCTGGACTAGAGAATAAAAAATCTGGTCCAAAAGCATGTTTTTGGACCAACGGATAATTTTGTTCTGGTGGTGGACTACAGAGTAACCGGTTCTGGGTTTTTTGGATTAAGCAGTAATTCCTACATGATAATTACACTTGACTTAATCGTCTACCAAATTCAACCCACAACAGATCCTAATCCAATTTCTATGTTTTAGTGATATTCATATGCCAATAACCTCTTCGAGCCCATGCAAGTGAATCTCAAGGTACTGTACTTGTAACTCCTTTCCCGAGAAAGTCTGGTCTAGAGCTTGGCCTCATAGAGTTGTTTTTTGTTTTTATGTGGCAAGCGTGTCTGACTGCCAACCTTGAGTAATCTTCACCGAAGGCATTCTGTCCTGGATACCCATAATCTGTGTTACCTATGCGGAAATAATGTATAAATTGAAGACTATCTGTTATTTCAATGCCCCTCAGCTTCTCGTGTCTGGAATTACTTTATTAATGTCGTGGGTATACCTAACATTACTCTAAGTTCTGTCAAGGAGATTGTTGTGGATTGGGAAAATTCTCCACTTTCTGCTCAGGGTCTTCAACTATGGAAACGTCTCCCAGCCGCCATTTCATGGAATCTCTGGAAATCTCGCAATGCTATAACATTTTCTGGGAAGATTTTCAACCTACATGAAGTTATTCGAGATATAAAAATCGATGCTTTTAACTGGTCTAAAAGCCTAGATTGTTTCAAGGGGATTAATACGTCTAGTGTAATAGTGGGATGGGAACATTTCATTTTAAACCCCCACAAGTTTTTCTCTCGTTTACGGTTTTTCTTTCAGGATTATTTCTTTTGGCCTGTGTTTCTTTTCACTGTCTGGGTTTCAGTTTGTTTCTCTAGCATCTCTGGTTAGTGGTCTTGTATTCTTTTATTCTTTCGGTATATCTTCATTTCTTTGCCTAGCAAAAAAAGAAAAAGAAAAAGAAAAAAAGAAAGACAATAATTACATTTTGAAAACGTTTCATAATAAGAGTTGTCACACAAATATAAAGGACGGAGCGCGCTCGTATCAAGGGGGTGGAGTAAAAAGTTGTCACAAAAACATAAACGACGAGGTGGAGCTTTCATAAGTGATGACAAGAAGCAAATTTTCCATACACAAAAATAAAATATTCTTTGGCCATCTTCTTGTTATACAACATAACATAGAGCGAGATAATGCTATGATGAAAACGAAAACGCACAGAATCGCACACTAGAACGTACAAAGTATTGAAAGTGATGCATGTATGTCTGTAAGTATAGTGATGAGTTTTGATGCTGAAGTAAATTTAGATCGTTTTTTTGTATCGTGGAATTTGTGGACCCAAATGCTTAAACTAATAAAAACAAAATGGTGTTTTCAGATAAGGTAAAGTAACCTTGTGAACGTGCGTGCTAGCTAGCTAGATGGGGGAGAGAACAAATTTTCTACCTTACATTCTAAGTGTCTTTTCAATGGTTATTCCTGGACCGTACCAACATCCTTCTTGATTCCAAGACTTTGGTCCATTTATCATTAAGAACTGATTAAATTTATTTTGCTTGCATCCAGCGCAAGTAATTAGGCAGATTTCAATATTTAACCAGTTGAAGTGGGAAAATTCTAAAACTTTGACAACAACATATGCCAGATTTAGGACAATTAATCCAGATTTTTGATCATTTCCATCTTCACCCTATTACCAATCTCAATTCTAGAGTCATTCCCATCTTCACCATTAAGATTGTGACACGTCATGTCTCAATTTTGGACTAGCCCCTCCCATCCTGGCTGTAACAAGGTTCGTTGAAGTGATCCGGTAATTTTCACATTCAACTGACTTATCTGAGTTTAAGTTATTTAAATCTGACTTATCACATTAAGGTAATTTTGTATATTTTTTGTTGTAAATGCTATGTGTGGGTAAGACTTTTTTCAACTTAATAGAATCATTTGTAATTTGATCAGGTAATTATTCCATATTATTCCTTTCTCTCTCCTAAAAAACTAAAAAACCTAGAGCTTCCTTCTTCCTGTTCAGATCTAGTCCAAAAAAGGACTATATCAGAGCAATGATTTTTAGTTTTTTGTGAATAAACGCAGTCTAATTTTTAGTTTTAGGTTTTGTTTTTGTTGTTTTTGGTGTCTATTGACACTTTTCTTCGCTATTTGGGCGATATTTTCTTCATATGTAGGACGATTTTCTCTTCGCTCTAATAGCGATTATTTCAAATCTCCATGGTGTTTTTTGGATTGATATTCTCGATTCATCAAGCACATCAATGATTCTGCTTGGATTCGCTTTGGATTCATCTTCAACAAGAGGGATTTAGGGCATCCGAATTCGTTTGGATCTACAAGATTTTGGCAAAATACTCCATTTTATTTGGAGCATCTCTTATTGAAGAAGATAATTATTTTAAATGGTCGGAGTTGATTCCGGTTCACAACATCATTCGCCAATACTACTGGTGCAAAAATTGGATATCTTTGTGGTATATGGCTCTTTCTCTTCGCGATGTATTTGCAATTGGTGTCGTCATTTATATTTGGGTTTTGATTTTCTTGTATTTTGGTGTTTTTGATTATCTTGTAAGCAATCATGTAATCACTATTTTGGTTTTTGAATGAATTGAAATGTGATTTCCATAAAAAAAATAAAAAATCATTTGTGTTTTTTCTTTAAAAAAAAAAAACTTTTGAGTTATAACGCGACAATTTAAACTTATAAAAATTGGTTATGTTAAGAGTCACATGAGTAAAAAAGAACATGCATGTATACATCCTAAACTAGGGCATTGCTACATTGTCACAACAATTGAGAGTGATCCGACTACCCAAGATAGATTTTTTTATCGAAACAGAAAAATATACAGATCAAAAACAAAGGTACATAAGGATTGTACTGCCAACAAATACATAGTAAATTCACTTGAAGCTAATGAAATGGAAAACTATAACTATCCGTGGTGATTGAAAATGCAAAAGCTTTCCACTTCACCATAAATCTTGATATTTTGAAAGTCTCTAAAAACCCATGAGAAAATCGAAAATATTTAACCATGTTAAGAACTTTTTTTTTTTTTTTGATGCAAAGAACTACTTCATTTAAGCCATAATATTACATAACTTCTTTCTAACCTTCCTTTCATCCCTTATCATATTTTCAAATTTTTCAGGGATGTTACACCAAAAGTCAAGGGAAGCATTGTTAGCTATTACATGAGCTATTTTATTAGCAGTTCTTTTTACATGACTGACAGCAAAAGACGAAAAGGAAGTAGATAAATGCCTTATTTCATTTACATATCCTTGGTTAATCTAGTGAACCACCGGATTGGCATTTTTGATATAACTAATTACATTCTGACAATCTGATTCATAGATAATGTTTTGTAACTTCATTTTCTTAGCCCATAATATAGCGTGCTTCATGGCCAAGCACTCCGCCTGCTCTGGATCTACTCCTGCATTGAAGTGTCTGCCCCTGATACCTCTGGCTGTACCTACAGAATCTCTGAGTATTAGACCAATTCCTATTTGCTTAGTAAAGTGATCAAAAGAGGAATCAATGTTCATTTTTAGATGATTATTTGGAGGAGGAGTCCAAGCTTGAGAGTATATCTGCTGAGTTCCTATTATACTGATGCAGATTTTCCGAAATGCAGTGATTGACTAGGTTCCTTATAGCACTACAAGTAAACCAGCAATTGATTTTTTGTTGTTTTGAAACACCTTCATGCATCTGTTTTTCCAGATATGCCAAGCTGTACACATTAAAGTTGACATCCAAAAGACATTATCTTGACTATCTTGTTGACTATGAGTGAACCAGCTAGAAATCCAAGATGTTATATCTATGTGTTGCATCTGAATGTTGGCTACATTGACATTCATAGATAACCAAATAGATCTAGCTTAATCACATTCAATGATCATATGTTGTAGGGTTTCTTCATGTGTATCACAATGAGGGCATTTGCTGTTTATATCTGTTATATAATAACTGAGTTTTTTCCTTATAGGAACTATGCCTCTCAAGCATTTCCAAATAAAGAGTTTCACTTTATGAGGAACTTTAGCTTTCCAGAGATTTTTCCAAACTATTTTTGGAATCCTTTGAGATTGTTGATTCCTTAAGTGAGGATTATGAGTTAAAGCCTTATTGGCTGACTTGACAGTAAATTCCACTGTTCTATTTGGTTCTCATATCATCCTATCCTATCCATGCTGAACTAGATTCATCTAAAGAACTAGATCTGCTATATGATTTGGAAAAAGATCTATAATTAATGTCGTGTTCCATCTCTTGGGATTTTGAAGCATAAGTGCACAATTCTAGCTGGTTCTCTATAGATTTCATTAGGAATTGGAGGAGTTTCCAGTCCTCTAATCCACTTGTCATACCAAACTAAGGTTTTAATGCCACACCTTACATCCCATCTGTGACATTTTCTAACATTCTCAAGCCCTAGCTCAATCCCTTTCCAAATCCAGGATGAGTTTTGATGTTTCTGTTGCAGATGAAGGAAATCACAAAATGGAGAATATTTAGCTTTCATGTTTTTTACCCATGCCTTATCAGATTCAGTACACAACCTCCATGCCAGTTTGGTTATTAAGGCCATGTTATACTGTTCTAAATTACGGAAAGCAAGTCCCTCCATCTTCCTTTGAAAAACAAAGTGAATCCCAAGAAATAAAATTAATACCAATTCTTTTCTGTATGTCCCCACCAAAATTTCCTTTGCAGAGTATCTAACTGTTGCAGAGTATTTTTCGATAGTCTGAAGTTACTCATATAGGGAGCAGGTAGGGAGTTTTAGACTGATTTAACCATAGTTGTTCTTGCAGCTTGATTAAGAGTCTTGGAACTCCAGTCTTGAAATCTATTTTCAAAAGAGTCTTTTATTGAACCGAAGGAATTAGTTTTAGACTTACCAAGAAGAATTAGTTTTAGACTTACCATGTTAAGAACTTGATATGCTGTTTTTTACTTGCCAACCAAATCTCCTTTTCTCTGTTGTTTTGCTCTTTAAGAATGAATCATAGTCCAAAAGAAATAGAAGAAAATTAAAATTGGGGATTTTACCAAAGAGTGCGAGATTGGTGGTTTCTATTGCATTGCTCATTTCATTTATTTTATATATATTCCTACTAAATGAAAGAAAGTAATATGTTAAATCGTTTGGTTTTCCATTCCTTGGTGAGAGATTCTCTCTGTCTCTTCTCTTTTGCTTATCTTAATGTTTAATTAAATGTAGAATTTTAAAAACCAATAGTAATACTAAAAATATCAAAATAAGTTGTTTACTTATATGTAAACTGTAAAAAATTAGAGATGAAAGACGATATCCACTACACGTACCATGAATTAAACGACCAAGATTATATGTGAAAGTGCATGAAGGATGATGAAGGATGTTTTTCAAAGAGCAAAATATTAAGAATTGAGTTATTAAGTTGACAGTTTAACTTCCGTTTAAGAGTCCCACTTCAACTGAATTATTCGTAGTTGGTTCAGTTGGATGAATAATTTACGATTTTTAAGTTCTTTTTTGTTGTTTTTATTATACATATCTCTTCTTATCTTGTAGATATATATACTAGTAAAATCTAAATATAATTGGAATTTGGAACCACTACTAAAGGAGTGCTTTAGAATTCTTCTTTGGAACCACACTTATTTTACTTTTAGTTGACTAGATTACTTATTTTACTAATATATTTACGATCAGAAAATTTCTGAAAACTACTTTTATTTTACTACAAGTTGGTCGTTCCCATGCATATATAAATACCCACCTTCTGCCACTCCCTCATACCCAAGCTTCATTTCTCTCCTTCGACAAATTAAGATATCATACATGATACAACACAGCATTTAAACAAACAGACCGCACATTTTTCCCACTCTTCATACAAATCCTGCTCCTATCTCCCTCAACTTATTTCTCTTTATTGATTTGGCGAGGAGGACGGCTTTTATTAGGGCAAGTACGTACGTATAGAAAGAGGTAGGTGATCAGTAAAATATATACGGGTTAACTGTTTGATAGGTCATAATTCATGCATGTTTAGATATTTTAGCCTTCTTAATTGATGTTAGCTACACTCTTTGATCATCTTCTCAACAAATGAACTAGGAATTAGTTCTTTAGACAATACAAAATAGTTGTATGTTGATTTTGTTAATTCTCAATCTTTGTGTTAATGAAGTATTAATCTGAATTAAGAGCATGCATTCCTTTATTAATTTTCCTTTTTTCAAATAATTTTCAGGCAAACAAGTTTATTCGTCATGGATTCATACAATACAACATGGAATCAAAAAGAGAAGGTAGTGATCATAATGGGTCAAACCGGAACCGGAAAATCAAGACTTTCGATCGATCTTGCAATTCGTTTCTCAGGTGAGATCATAAACTGCGACAAGATACAAGTCTATAAAGGGCTAGACATTATTACAAACAAGGTATCTCATGAAGAGCAAAGTGGTATTCCTCATCATCTATTAGGAGTAATAAACCCAAACGAAGAATTCACTTCATCCGATTTTCGACGTGTAGCTATGCACGCAATCGAATCCATTTTAGCTCGTAAATGTCTTCCAATCATCGTTGGCGGCTCTAATTCGTTCATCGAAGCATTGGTAGATGATGATGAACTTGAGTTCCGGTCGAATTATGATTGCTGTTTCATTTGGGTTGACGTATCGTCGCCATTACTTCACTCTTTCGTATCAAAAAGAGTTGATCAAATGGTAAATTTTGGTCTAGTAACTGAGGTCCGGGAATTTTTTGAACCAAGTGGAGACTATACTCGAGGAATAAGACGTGCCATTGGTGTACCTGAGATGCATCAGTACCTTCAACTTGAATCGTCTGTGGACGAAGAAACTCGCGAGAAATTACTTGAAGTAGCAATAGACCAAATCAAGATTAATACATGTACTTTAACGATGCGTCAATTGCAGAAGATTTATCGGCTTCGTTCCCTACCTGGATGGAACATACATCGCGTCGATGCCAGCGAAGTGTTCTTATTATTGGATGGTAGAGATGTCGATGATGCATGGGATAAGATAGTTGTTGCCCCAAGTACCATGAGGGTCGCTAAATTTCTTTACGGTACTGATGATGATCAAGATCAAACGGCTGACATTGTTGTCCCTACTACTGATTCCTTCTTGAAAAATGCAATCATGGGAATGGTTGTTGCTGCGACGCAGTAAAAAGTATATCAAAGGGTCCCACAAACACAGCACACTACCCTGTCCTACTGACGCTTTGACACGTGGAAAAGGGGTAGTCGTTGATTTTATCTTTTTTACCTTTTTTTTTTGTTGGTTATCTGAGAAATTATTACAACGCACGTATAATTGCGGCCGTACTTTTGAGATTAAATTAAAGCTGAGTCTACCAATAATCGCACTCAGATTTTCCGTACTTACAATTGGGTCCCACGTTGCTGCACGTGTATTATTTTGCTACTGCACGTAGGTTAGTTAAAGTCTTAGATCATTTTCTCCGCATTTTCTACTTTAGGAAAGAAAGATTCACTCGATTAAAAATGTGTGATTTGATTTTTGATATGCTACTTTATGAAATATTTTATTAAATTACTACGAGGACCACTTAGTGGGTTACCGTTATCGAACACTGTGTCATTATCTTCTTTTAATATTACCGCATGGTCCATGGACCTGAAAGTTGTTCCGTCTAAGGCTGCACATGAGCCGGTATGGTCCGGATTTCTTTATGAACCCGGTACCTGTACCTGGAGTTGACCGGTACCTTATTTTGAGGATCTGTACCTGGAGTTGTACGTGTATCTGTAAGACCGGTACCGGGTTTTTACCTGCAACCTAGCATTCATCTAATAATTCTGACAACTTCATTCAGGCAGTCACAAACTCACAACCAGCAACCTAGCATTCATTTACATTAATCACTTATGTTCTTAAGACAAGTTTAAAACAAGTTAAAGTACTTAAGATGCAAGTTCAACATTAAAAAACAGTAAAGTTCAATACTAAATAACAGTAACAACTCCACAATTCTACACCATTTCCACTTGCATTCCATATGTATGCGAGACTGCGACAATGAATATCAAGCTCCCTTTAAGTCCTCTTACCCTTTGTGGTTGAATCTACGCCTCATTACTCGAAGGATTGGGCATTATTGTATATGAAATCTCATATCAGTTGTCCCATTTCGCTTGGCATCAACAACATATACCTTTGAGCAGTGCCTACACTTTGCTCTTGTAGAATCAAGTTTCTCAAAGTGTTCCCATAGATGTCCCATTTAGCAACTCAAGTGATTAGCCTGTTGCAATTGAAAACATAACTCATTATACTAAAAAGCAAAAACAGAAAGTACGCAAAATATGCTGCAAGCCTGCAATTCTAGACTAGAGCCAAAGAACCTGACTCAAACCCATGCTCTCTAATAAGCTCATGAACATATTTTCCACTGAAAATGAACACACGTTAAGAATGAAAGAACCATAACTAAATATCCTAACAAAATAATAATAATCTAAAAACAGCAAGCAACTGAGAAAACATATCTAGTTCATTGCCAGATTCTCTTTGTCATGGTAGTTGAAGAATCAATTTAGTCCAGAGAATAATGCTCTGTTGAGGCCTTTTATCAAACAGCTGGCTAGCAGCATGACTATCACCCTTTTTACCAAACAAAGACACATTTGCATACACAAATAAAAATCAAAACAGTACCCAATCTCTGCAATTATCTCATACACGAATTTGTCACAGTAAGCATCCATGATTACGAACAATCAGACAAGAATTTAGGCACAATCAAACAAATCGATCTCAAATAAAACCCTAAATCATATTCAAACATGCAATCAATTTTTAAGAACCCTAAGTTAATCAAACAAATTTAAACTTACCCAAAATCATATTAATGAATTACCTGTCGTGGAATTGTTGTTGGTAATTGATGATGGTGGTGGTGGTGGTGAAGAAGAAGGTGGTGGTGGTGAATCTGATAGAGACTCAGAGTCAGAGATGGTGAAGAAGAAGAAGAAGGATGGTTCTGCAGTTCGAGAAAAAAAAAAGAATGAATGAGTGATAGTCGATATTCATAGATAGACACCTAGGATCGATGGCCATGATTATTTCTAATCAAAAGATCTACGACTATTAGACACCGGTACTTATGGTCCGGTACAGGCCGGGAATAGGATAGAACCATTCCCTGTACCCATCCCTACACTGGTTCTGAAATCCATTCCCGTTCCCTGTACCTCCGCCCCCGGTTCTGGTGCGGTTCACCGGTACCGGTCCGGTTCTTGTGCTGCCTCACTATCTATACGAAAACTCGAAAGCAGGAAGGAAATGTTTCTATCAACTGAAATCCATGCACTCGACAAAGTAAGGCAAATTGATCTTCAAGCTCCATCAGTGGTGGTAAAGTTACGATAAGATGAATGGTTTTTTTTTTTTGGAAGTGTAGTTGCAGGAAATCCTACAACTCAATGAACATAACATAGGCAAGATAAAGACCATGAACTAGTAAATTTAAATGGTAAAACTCATTTCCATTGATGATGACATATTAATACAAAACAATACCTCTAAATTATATGAATCTCTGGAAATTTTAGCAGAGTTTACCCTAAGAGCCCTAAAAATCCCCACTGATTTCTCTCTTTTCCCCTCCTTTTATACAGATTAGAAATGGATGACAATTAATAAAGTCCCCGACGAACCCCGTATCTTGCGCAACAATTCACTTCGTTACCAAACCCTTTTCTTGGGAAACAATCCATCTTCGTTACGGCTCCCCTTTCACTCTTCTTCTTCTGAACTTAGTTACTCGGAGGATTATCTTCGCTATCAATCTTATTTCGTCAATGGTGTTGTCAGTCTTTTAATAAATGATTTGACCCCTCTTTTCGCTCATTAAATGCGCATCTACTCATTTGTTCTGATCCGCCAATCATTCGTCAATCCTTTTCATGTGTCATCATTTCTCCGAATAAGTAGATATCCCGAAAATGGGTAAAGTGTTTTACGTGTATTTCGCCAGTTCTCGTCATGAATATTCCTCACAGGTATTTGAGTCCTCAGATTCATCCACGTGGTGGCGAGAGTTTCCTGCCCACACATTTTGCTTATTCTCTTATCATCCGAACAAGGGTAGGATGGGAAGAGAACCTATTTAGTTTCCTAACTGTCACCACGTCCTCGTGATTCTCGCATAACCATCGCGATGCGTGATTCATGTTTTCTGAAATTGACACGTTTTTAATAACTTCCCACTTTTAACCTGTTACTGCTTCAGCCGGTCGCCTGCTATAAATATATCCGGAGAGAGATTTTTATACCAAAATTTTTATTAGCTTTTATTCTCTTCCTTTTCTTCTTCCTCTGCAAAAATCTAAAACTCTGTCACTGTAATCTCTGATTCTTCACCATTATTTTCCCAAGGTAAGGTTTTTATCGGTTTTTCTTTTATCATTATTTTACTCTTAATCTTTGTTTCATCTATTTGAATGCTTGGGTTTTTTATATTTCTTAAGTTTCTGATTCCCTCTTTTTCTCCTTGCCTCAACCGCCGATTTCTGATTTTCTTCAGTTTAATGGAACCCAAAAAAGTGTTGGGTGCAATAATCAAAAACAAAGAAAAATAAAATAAGCAAAAGTTATTGATACTTATGTCCTTTATAATGGAAGTTATCGATTTGACGAAACGAACGAGCTTCCCATATCTCCACAACATCAACAAGGCAATTTTTTTGAAAAACAGAGTGAGTCACGTGTTCAACACGTTATCCTTAAGACATTAGCGCCCGGCTACACTCAAGAGTGATGCTATATCCCTCACAGGGCGGATATCTCCAGGATAAAACACCCTAATACACCTACTACTAGCATATGTAGTAGATGCTCAACTTGAGCTTAGAAACTCCGAAAAACCCTTAAAGAAATCGCGAACGCTAAAGAAAACAATATAAAATATTTTCCCTTGGGGGTCTCTCTAAATCATAGAGAAACCCCGTTCCCATAGATTTTACAAAAGTAGATAATTTGTTTATATAATTGAATAATACAACTTAAAAAGAGGAACTCCCCGATGTGGGACTAAAAAGTTCATTCACAAAAGAAAACAATAAGTTATTATTTTTCTTAAAAACTTTAAAAATTAATTTTCTATTAATTTATTTCCAACAATCCCTCACATGAATGAAAACCTCAATAGAACATGAAAAACACAGATAGATCTTGGTAAATCAACAACCCAACCTCACGATCTTGCCTGACTGAACAGACATATGGACCGTCTGTGTGTTGAAATCATACTAGTCATTTCTACGTCCTCTCCCTCACACAAAAGTGTGTTGACCCAAGGGTCATACTATGGATTGCATAAATCATAATAGTGTAGCTAGAGAGCTTTCATCTTTATTTTCTCACAGGTGAGAATAAAGGTTTCTTTCAGCAAAGTGAAAAAGCATGAACTAGTGAACCCTTAGTGACCCTTAGGTCCTAAGTTCCAGTAGTAACAAATCCATCAAAACGAAAATCACATAAAAAACGCAGGAAATACCATTTTAGGCAGAGGTGTCCATAAGGTCTTGAACTTTTGCTTAGTGAGATATTACCGGAACTACTTGCTAGAAATAGTGAACGCGATGTCTTGAACTGCTAGCGTTCGATGTAATTCGCGATAACCACCACGGATGATATCCCTAAGGTTGCTGCCAAGCTCGTGTCATTTTGTCCAATTTGGCCCTGGACATATCCTGTTTCTCAATATGCTCTAGAGAATCAAAGCTCATATTCTCATAGGAAGCGGCCCCACTTCCTCATTCAGATAGGTGAGTTTCCATAAAGAGTGTTACTGCTACACCCAACTTCAATCTTAAATTGAAACTATAAAACTCTTTAAGACTTCTTAAAAGTACTCCTTCACATGCAGTCACACTATCACGTCTACACCATAGGGAAGGGACAGAGAATGAAAATCTCTGATAGTGTTTACCTTTACCCACCATAAATTAGTTGTCTCATTTGAAACCTTGATCTTGGGATCTCCAGTCAGCAAGGTTGAGTATCCTTCATGGAAAGTTTAATTTATGAGCTTAAGCCCCATCCCCTTTGATGCATTACTAACTATCTCTTTAGACAAACCTTTCGTCAAAGGGTCTGCGATATTCTCCTTGGACTTTATCCAATCAATGGAAATAACGTCTATTGAGATTAGTTGTTTTTATCTTTCGCTATTTACAGATTGGCTAACACAATGTATACATATAGCTGGCACATGCCTATTCAAGAGATGAATGCCTTCTAAAAAGCATCTTAGGCACTCATCCCCCTCTCTTTCTTTATCTAACGCAATACTCTTAGATTCCATAATGAATTGAGCAATATATGTCTGTTTGGAAATATTCCAAAAACAAACCCTCTTGCTTGAGTGAAAACATATCCACTCGTAGACTTAGACTCCTCTGAGTCAACTATCCAGTTTGCATCACAAAGTCCCTCAAGCACAGCAACATACCTTTCATAAATTAAACAAAAGGTAATAGAGCATTTTAGGTACCATAATACACTACTAAGTGCATCCCAATGCTCTTGCTCTTGACTACAAGTATATCTACTTAACTTACTCACAATATAAACAATTTCTGGACTCTTACAGTTCATTAAATTCATCAGACATCCTATAACTCTTGAGTATCCAAGTTGAGATACTCCATTACCCTTATTTTTCTTGAGTCTACAAGAAGAATCATACGGAGTACAAGCAGGCTTACAATCAGACTGATTGTCTCTTAAGCACAAATTCAACATAATGAGAACGACTAAGACTATAAATGTTTGATTATCTTCTAATCCTCATCCCTAAGATTACATCAACAGGGCCTAAGTCTTTTAAGTCAACATTCTCATTCAGTGCATGTTTTTAGTGGAATTAATCACATCTTTGTTTGTATCAAGTATAAGCATATCATCAACATACAAGTATACAATCACACAAGCATCCTTAACAAGTTACTTGTAAATATACTTGTCAGATTCATTAACTTAAATCCACTACACATTATCACATGATCAAATTTTCCATGTCACTGTTTACGTGCTTATTTGAAAACCATACACATATTTGTTCAGCTTACAAACTTTGTCTTCATAACCTTTCACTACAAAGTCCTAAGGTTGGTCTATGTAAATTTCTTTATCTAATTCACGGTTTTAGAAAAGCTGTCTTAACATCCATCTGATGTATCTCCAAGTTGTTTATGGCAGCAATATCAATTAGCATCTCAATAGAAGTAATTCTCGTCACAAGTGAATAAGAATCAAGGAAATCTACACCTTCTTTTAGTTTATAGCCTTCAGCTACCAACTTAGCCTAATATTTTTTCATAGTTTCATCTACCCAATGTTTCCTCTTAAAGACTCATTTACATCCCATGGTCTTGCTCCCTGGAGGTAAACTAGTAAGCTCCCAAGTCTGGTTCCGACGGACTGAGTCTATTTCACTAAATGAAGATTCTTACCAGAATGGGGTTTCAGTAGATGTCAAGGCTTCTTTACAAGTTTGGGGCTCAGACTAAGCTACGCATGTTATGAAGTCGGCTTCATAAGAATTCTCAAGTCTAATTGTTTTACTTCTCTTAGGCTCAACCGCAACTTCTTCTTCCTTTAAGATAAGTTCTGACTATTTGAAAATAAATCTAGGGGATCAACAACACATCTCTAATGAAGTACAGGTTTAAGAATAAACATGTTCAAAGAACTCAGCATCCCTAGATTCCGTAATAATCTTCACACCAAAGTCTGAAAAATCAGAACACACAACCAAAAATCTATATATAGAAGTATAATCAGCATACCCTATATGAAGACACAGTCAACATTTTTGGTTTCTATCTAGTTCTTTTAGGAAGAGGAATGACAATCTTAGTCAAACACCCACACTTTGAAGCATTCATAAGAAGGTCATCTACTTTTCCATAAATCATATGGAGTTTCATCCGATCCTTAAAAGGGTACTCTATTCAGGATATACTAGTTAAGAGGACCGTCTCCCCCCACAAGGCCGCATGTAATCCTGAACTAATCAACATGGAAATTATCATCTCCTTAAGGATACGGTTGTTATGTTCAAGTCTTCTAATTGGTTTTCTACTTCAAGTTTATACATCTTAAGGCTTCTAAGGCATCATCCTTATCCCTAAGCAATTATACAAGATAGTACCTCATACAATCATCTACGAAAGTTATAAACCATCTTTTACCACAGTGGTTTTGGGTTGAACTCATGTCAACTAGGCCTAACTGAATTAATTCTAAGGGCTTAGAATTACTCTGAACATTTTTGCTAAAAGGTTTTTATAACATATTTTGGTTCTACACAGATTTCACTTATTTGTTCAAAATCCAAACTAAATTTTGGTATGCAGCCCATGCTAGCCAGTTTATGCACTGACTTATAAGTTTACGGTTCCAAGTCTACCACGCAAAATATTCAATCACACAAAGAAAGCACAAGAATCAACTATGTTCACTTCATCAGTTTTTCCATTAAGCTTATATAGACTCAAAGTCCAATCACTCTTGCCTAAAAAATCACTGCCTAGTTACAACAAGTTTTCCAGATTCAATTAAAATCTTAAATCTTCCACCATCTACAACAAAACAAGATACAAGATTCTTGCATATGCTCAGAACATGAAAACTTCATTCAATGTGAGAATATTACAGATATGAGCTTCTGCTCGACCTTTTCCTTTTATGAAACTTTTTTCGCAGATGAGTTACTCATAAACAGTTTCTCGACATCCCCTATCCTATGATAGGAGGTGAACAAGTCTCTGTTTCAACAAACATTCTTGGTGGCTCCAGAGTCCACCTACTGGTCTCTCACATTGGTTATTAAAATAACTTCCGACATCATGCCACTGAACTCGTTCTAGTTTGTTTCAACTAAATTAGCATTAACTTTCTACTTATTAAGGCTTTTATGTTGTCTACAATTTACTGCCGTGTGGCCAGGAATTTTACAAACATAACATTCACCCTTAATTAAAGTAATGCCGGATTCAGCTTTACGAAACATACCTTTCTTATGAAGACTACGCTTAGAGTTGTATTTGATGTTCTTTCCTTTGTCATCTTTGGAAGACTTGTGTTCTTCCCCCTGCGCCTGGTAGCCATGTTCCTTTTCAATTTCATTTCACAATCTTCGTTTATACTTTGACCACGAACACGGTAATTTCCCAATCACCTAATACACCACATCTCACAAACCTTAGTTCTGAATCGGAAAATAAAATATGAGTTTTGAAGATAACATATAGATCTACAAACTTCGTTTGAATCACCATTTCAAAAAACTCATGGTTACACCATAAAAACTACTTTAGTCAACAACAAATTTCTGCTCGTCAGAATTTTTCAGAAACGTTTCTCTGTTTTGTAAATATTAAAAAAATACTTTTACAACTTCAAAAATTCTGAAATTTTATGTGGGTAACTATCAGGATGTCTACTACATTAGGTCCAAAGGGTTCATCGAAATTCCTTATAGGTTAAGAGATAAACTCGAAACTCTACATCTGACCAAATATTCGTTTTTGTTTTTCACTCCACAATTAACATCTATGATTCACAAACTAACCAACCATTTTCGATTATTACAAATATTAATGTATTAAGATTGTTGGGTGCAATAATCAAAAACAAAGAAAAATCAAATAAGCAAAAGTTATTAATACTTAGCTCCTTTATAATGGAAGTGACCGATTTGACGAAACGGACGAGCTTCCCATATCTCCACAACAGCAACAAGGAATTTTTTTTGAAAAACAGAGTGAGTCACGTGTTCAACACGCTGTCCTTAAGACATTAGCGCCCGGATACACTCAATAGTGATGCTATATCCCTCACAGGACGGATATCTCCAGGATAAAACACCCTAATACACCTACTACTAGCATATGTAGTAGATGCTCAACTTGTGCTTGGAAACTCCGAAAAACCCTTAAAGAAATCGCGAACGCTAAAGAAAACAATATAAAATATTTTCCCTTGGGGGTCTCTCTAAATCATAGAGAAACCCCTTTCCTATAGATTTTACAAAAGTAGAGAATTTGTTTATATAATGGAATAATACAACTTAAAAAGAGGAACTCCCCGATGTGGGACTAAAAAGTTTCATTCACAAAAAAAAAAACCAATAAGTTATTATTTTTCTTATAAACTTTAAAAATTAATTTTCTATTAATTGTTTTCCAACAAAAAGTATCTTCTCAAAAACCTTCAAAACCTCTTGAAGATTTCGTTAAGTAACTGGGTCAACGAGGATTTAAAATCTATATTCCAAAGGATTCTAAAAAGGATATTGAACTCTATTATCGGTGGATGACAATTGAAGACTGGAATCACAACAGAGTTATCATCACTCTTGGGTAAATGAGAGTTGGTCTACCAATATCTTTATATGATCCCAACAACTCTCTCTTCTATGAGGTTTTGACGAAGATAAATCCCACACCAGGAGTATTTCAACTGTGTGGAAATGTCATTCGCCTACTTAATGAGTTATTTTCTCGCTCACGAGGCTCTGGTATTTCTACTTTACGTGAATTCGCCAAAGAGTACGATCCTGCGAAGTATACTGCCGAGTATTTTCTGACTAACTACTAATCTTGACTTGTGAAGTGTGAGGGTCAAGAGTGGGGTGTTTGCTTCACTGGACAAGTATTGATGACGAGGATAAACCTCTGCTAGGTTCCCTGCCATCTCATTATAATTTTTCCCTTCTTGTTTTCCAATAAAATGCCCTCAATGGTGCTCCTTTCATAATAATAATAATAAAAGGTGTTGGAGCACAGCTTGTTGCTAGGCTTCCCAACTATTTTTTTATACAACATTATGCATCTCTTTTATAATTAAATGCAGTTTTTCATAATAATAATAAAAATAAAAATACGGGTAGCTACCTCAGTTGGTCATCCCCGTTCCTCAAAGGTTTGATGCGGTCCAGGAGGTCCCATGTTCGAATCCGTGATGGCGCAATATTCAAGAATTTGACATGGAAGGTAGAGTTAGCTTCCCCCCTACGACATAATCAACCCTGAAAAGACGAGGGTACCCAAATATACCTCAATCTAAAACTTTTCCACCTATAAGTCTTTTTCCGAAAGTGATTGTCTATGGACTAAGTCGAGACAATACAACTAATCGGTTCACACTTCGTGTGATCGTCTATGGATACGAGATCGAGACAATACAACAACGAAGTATGTTTACTTGATAATAGGTTCGGACTTAACCAAACTCTAGGGATTGTCTATCAAGTAAAATAGGAATTAACGTTTGTGCAATTTACTTTAAATTATAATAAACACAATTATAATTGTGGAAAATAAAAGTAAATGACATAGCAAGATTTTGTTAACGAGGAAACCGCAAATGCAGAAAACCCACGGGACCTAGTCCAGAATTAAATACTCTCAGAATTAAGCCGCTATACAAAATCAAACCAACTTCGTATAGTTGAGACCAAACAACTAAACCTATAGTTCACCTAGTTTCCTCAGTATCCCTGCGCCTCCAACTTGAAGTAAGTCACGCACTTGGAACAATTCCTTTGGTTCGTATTCCAAACAGTAAAGGAACAACAAATCTGTTTGGTAACAACTCTTTTCAA
This sequence comes from Papaver atlanticum, assembly GCA_023531105.1. Classification (NCBI taxonomy): domain Eukaryota; kingdom Viridiplantae; phylum Streptophyta; class Magnoliopsida; order Ranunculales; family Papaveraceae; genus Papaver; species Papaver atlanticum. Next base: position 2,341,874 of record JAJJMB010007708.1, read on the forward strand.
ACAAAGTGATATGAGTTTGACAAAGGCTATTCCGTTTAACCAATAAACTCCTTTGTCTGTTCCTTAGATCAATTTCTCAACAACTACCGAAGTACTTGTTAGACTATGCAATCAATACTATTAATCACAAAGAAGTGTATTGATGCCGATATACTCAACTAATCAATCTAATCTATCACAAGGATAAACCGATTATAGTTGGATCCCTTTCCAGCCGAAACAAGTATTGTGCACACCAAAGATTATGAACCCAAAAAGTATTTTTGTCTTCAAATCTTCTTTAATCTTCAATCAGCACCTGCACACAATCAACTTGAATCTCTTGTGATCAATCACACATAGAACGGAGTATGTTAACGTTGGATTATCACAAGACGTCTTTAGATCTACAAATAGTCTAAAGATCCCTGTCGAAACTTCGATCTAGTTTGAGTGAATCTTATTTCATAAGAGAAGATTCCCAAGCATAAACAAACTAGGTGCAATCAAAGTTCAACCACCGTTAGTCAATCAAATCAATCAAAAACTAAAATAAACTGCAATTATCTAGTTTCCCACCAACGGTACAAATAGAGCTTCTCAATCCCAAAGAAGTCTTTAAACTGAGTGGCCGTAAGAGATTTCGCCTAATTAGGTTACTTTCCTCTCCGAATAAGCGGCTCCACCAGTAACAACACAACTGAGGTAGTTTTGCTGGCTCTGAGGATTAGTTTGCTAGGAATGAAAACTTAAGTATTAATAGACAAGGAAGTTTGGACACCAAGGAATTTCCAAAACCGAATATTCTCAAAGATATGCAATAAACACAAAATCGGTTTTCATAACTCCTGGAAATGCACTGTCCAAATATTAACCGAAATCCCAATAGAAAAATCTATAATCAGTAAATGCACAACACTAATTATTATTTTCTAAAGATATGCATTTAATTGCTGGAAATTAAATAACATATAAAACCTAAGAAACCTTAATTAAAAGATTCTCAATTTATTTTGATCCTGGGATTCTCCTTTAGCTATTAAGGAATATCTTTGAACAATTAATGATAAGAGTTACTGCACATGTTCAAAGTGTGTCGACATCTTTACTTTGCAAGTCCTTTTTCATACTTACAATCTTTGAAACGATTTTCCACACTTCCAAACAAGTTTAGAATTGGTTCGTCTGAATTCCAAGAACTATGTGATTGATTATCCTATCAAATCACCAATCATGGGTTTCACAGTTCTACCAAAACAAGTTCAGTTCTACCTCCATGTGAGTACTGTGCATAGTCACACTAGTTACCGGTCCGTCACAGTTGGTATCAGAGCAAGTTCCGAGAAAACTCTAGGTACTGTGAGTAATGGAATCGTCAAGCGATTACTTCCTTTTACGGAAAATTTAAATTGGAGAGTAGGCCAACTTTTGTGCGGAAACGGTTTGTCACTGCTATGCCAGTAACTTTGCGAATCAAGTTGAGCTTATTTAAGTACTATGAGTTTTCCTTGCATAAATGGCACCCCACTTAAGAGTCGAAATCCGGAAGACCGTTTGGGACGGTAGGAGACAATGGGACTGATTATCCCCACACGTTGGCAACTAGCCAAGGTTGTGCGTTGTCAGGCCTTGCTAGTATCCCACTTACGAGTGGCAACCTGGATGACCGTTAGGGACAGTGGGTAACTGGACCCTGTTCTACAGAATACTGCGTTAGGATTTCTCATGTAATTTCGATAACACCTTTAAACTTGTGAAATTCAGGGATGCCCCTTTGGATACCTGGTTGAGACGCCCCTTAGGATACCTGGTTGAGATATGGGATGCACCTTAGGATACCTGGTTTAGATATCGTTTGGCAACTGGCCAACTCGATATTCTCGGTAACGTTGTGGGCTCTTTTGGATCCCTGGGAAGGCGGTATGGGAAGGTTGTTCAGAAGGTCTAAATTTGATATTCACGACAACTTGAAGAAACTCGTGATTTCTGAGCATTTGGTATGAGACTTTTTCTCAGGAATCCAAACCGAAGAGATTGTCCATAATAGTTTTTGTTTTGAATTCCGGGGACGAAATTCTTTAAAGTGGTGAATAATGTAACACCCCGTGTTTTTAGCATGGCTCATGCTAAAAGATGCGCCATGGCTAGAGATGAAGCTTCATCTCAAGCTTCAGTTGCGTTAAGAGGAATATTGGCCTAGAGCCAATGTTGCATCATCATGATGCATTAGGCCAGTTGGGTAAATTGCCTTGGGCGTTGTTGCATAATCATTGCGCATTAGGAAGGCCATTGGCCTAGATCTGATATTGCATAATTATTGTGCATCAGGCTAGAGAGGGCTGGCCAAGTGAATATTGCACAATCGTTGTGCAATACGTCAGAGTAAGTATTGTGCAACAGCCGGAACGAGTGTTACACAATCATTGTGAAACATCCAGAATAAGTGGTGCGCAATCATTCTGCATCACATAACAGAACTTAGCATTCATTGTGCATCAGGCCAGAGAGGGCTGGCCGAGTGAATATTGCATAGTAATTGTGCAATACGCCAGAACGAGTATTGCGCAATTATTATGCAGAAGATAGAACCAGTGATGTGCAATCATTGTGCAACAGCCGGAACGAGTGGTGCATAATCATTGTGCATTACAGAATTGGACTTGGTGAATGTACATTCTCTCCCCTTTCCAAAGTTGTAGAAATTGCAAGTTAACATATATAAGGAGGGTTAGTTGGTTGAAGTTGCATATACAGATTATGTACCAAGTAAGCTTAAGGGCTTAGCCTAAAGAGTATAGATGATGTGTAAGCCTCATTTATAGCTGCGTAGCCTTGCCTATGGGGCATATTATGCGAAGGCATCACTATGCCATATTGCGGACCTGATAATGCACAATCATTGTGCATCTTGACGGAACGGCCTATACGGACTAGGCCATTATCATTATTGCTAGGACACGGCCTTGCAAACGAGTTTGGCTTAAGTTGTTGTCCCTTCGACGACGAATCACGGTCTGTGCTTGATCCATTTAAAGTAGGGAAGGGTACGTAGGCAGTCGGAATGAGTTGCAGCATTGCCGGTCCAGCACTTTGTCGCTCATATCATCTATTTGGGTGATGATTGCGGCACATTGGCCTCTCATATCATCTGGCTCGGTAGCTCGACACATGAGATGATTGTGGCCAAACTTGATGAGACAAGTGATGCAGATGAGAAAGTTATAGCCTATCTGGAGGCTAAAATCCTCATTGTTGTAATTTAGCTCAGGACGGGTCTAAATTGATTAGAAACGTCCCAACGATCAAGACGTGATCTACGCATCAAGGTCTTAGAATTTTAGCCAAATTCCATTGTTTAGAGCCTCAAAAGGCCGTTTTTGCCGCTCTAAGAAAGTTTTTATTTTCTTAATAAACCCTTTGCGGAACAAGGGTAAGTAGAAACAATGTGGAAGCTAATTTTGCTGCATCATGCTCCACGAGCATGCTAGCAAGGGAAAATGAACGTGCATTTTCCTAGTTTTAAGGCGCGGTAAGTATCATCATCATGGCGCATTGGGGAAGTTATGACCTGCGCGCCCTGGCGTGCTAGGCGTAAATTTTCCGGTCCTTCACAGTTGGTATCAGAGCAAGTTCCGATAAAACTCTAGGGACTGTGAGTAATTAGCTCGTCAAGCGAGTACTTCCTTTTATGGAAAATTTAAAGTTGGAGAGTAGGCCAACTTTTGCGCGGAAACGGTTTGTAACTGCTATGCAAGTTACTTTGCGAATCGAGTTGAGCTTATTTAAGTACTGTGAGTCTGCCTGGCCTAAGTGGAACCCCACTTACGAGTGGAAATCCGGAAGACCGTTTGGGACGGTGGGTAGACAATGGGACTGATCATCCCTACACGTTGGCAACTGGCCAAGGGTGTGCGTTATCAGGCCCGGCTAGCATCCCACTTCCGAGTGGAAACCTGGATAACCTTCAGGGACGGTGGGTAAATGGATTTTGTTCCATACAGTACTGCGTTAGGATTTTTCGATGACACATTTAAACTTGTGAAATTTAGGGACACCCCTTAGGATACTTGGTTGAGACGCCCCTTAGGATACCTGGTTAAGATATGGGATGCCCCTTATGATACCCGGTTGAGACTCCCCTTAGGATACCTGGTTGAGATATGGGATGCCCCTTAGGATACCTAGTTTTGATATCGTTTGGAAACTTGCCAACTCGATATTCTCGGAATGTTGTGGGATCTTTTAGATCCCTGGGAAGGCGGTATAGGACAGTTGCTCAGAAGGTCTAAATTTGATGTTCACGACAACTTGAAGAAACTCGTGATTTCTGAGCATTTGGTATGATACTTTTGATCAGGAATCCAAACCAAAGAGATTGTCCATAATAGTTTTTGTTTTTAATTTCGGGGACGAAATTCTTTAAAGGGGTGTATAATGTAACACCCCGTGTTTTTAGAATAGCGCATGCTAAAAGGTGCGCCATGGCTAGAGATGAAGCTTCATCTCAAGCTTCAGTTACGTTAAGAGTAATATTTGCCTAGAGAAAATGTTGCATCATCATGATGCATTAGGCCAGTTGGGTAGATGGCCTTGGGCGTTGTTGCGCAATCTTTGCGCTTTGGGAAGGCCATTGGCCTAGAGCTAATATTGCACAATTATTGTGCATAAGGCAAGAGAGGGCTGGCCAAGTGAATATTGCATAATCATTGTGCAATACGTCAGAGTAAGTGTTGCACAATCATTGTGCAATAGCCGGAACGAGTGTTACACAATCATTATGCAACAACCAGAATGAGTGGTGTTCAAACATTGTGCATCACATAACAGAACTTAGCCATCATTGTGCATCAGGCCAGAGAGGGCTGGCCGAGTGAATATTGCCCAATCATTGTGCAACAGCCAGAACGAATGGTGCATAATCATTGTGCATTACAGAATTGGACTTGGTGAATGTACATTCTCTCCCCTTTCAAAAGTTGTAGAAATTGCAAGTTAACATATATAAGGAGGGGTAGTTGGTTTAAGCTGCATATGCAGATCATGTACCAAGTAAGCTTACCCGAAAGAGTATAAATGCTGCGTAAGCCTTATTTATAGCTGCGTAGCCTTCCAATGGGGCATATGATGCGAAGGCATCACTATGCCATGTTTCGGACCCGATAATGCACAATCATTGTTCATCTTGACGGAACAGCCTATACGGACTAGGCCATTACCATTATTGCTATGCCACGGCCTTGCAAACGAGTTTGGCTTAAGTTGCCGTCCCTTCGACGAACTACGGTATGTGCTTGATCCCTTTAGAGTAGGGAAGGGTACGTAGGAAGCCACAATGAGTTGCAGCATTACCGGTCCAGCACTTTGTCGTTCATATTATCTATTTGGGAGATGATTGCGGCACATTAGCGTCTCATATCATCTGGCTCGGTAGATCGACATGGGGGATGATTGTGGCCAAACTTGATGAGACAAGTTGATGCAGATGAGCAAGTTATAGCTTATCTGGAGGCTAAAAACCCCATTGTCGTAATTTAGCTCAAGACGTGTCTAAATTGATTGGAAACGACCCAACGATCAAGACGTGATCTATGTATCACGGTCTTGGAATTTTAGCCAAATTCCATCATTAAAGCCTCAAAAGGCCGTTTTTACCGTTTTAAGTAAGATTTTATTTTCTTAATAAACTCTTTGCGGAACAAGGGTAAGTTGGAACGGTGTGGAAGCTAATTTAGATACATCATGCTCCACGAGCATGCTTGCAAGGGCAAATGAACGTGCATTTGCCTAGATTTAAGGCCCGGTAAGTAGCATCATCATGGTGCATCGGTGAAGTTATGGCTTGCGCACCATGGCGCGCTAGCCGTTAATTTTCCTGTCCGTCACAATTGGTATCAGAGCAAGTTCCGAGAAAACTATAGGGACTTTGAGTATTGGACTCGTCAAGCGAGTACTTCCTTTTATTTGCCTGGCCTAAGTGGCACCCCCACTTGCGAGTGGAAATCCGGAAGACCGTCTTGGACGGTTGGTAGACAATGGGACTGATCATCCCCACATGTTGGCAATTTTCCAATGGTGTGCGTTATTAGTGATACAGGTGTATCTGTACTCCTTTAGGGAAATTAGTTAACCTCAAGCTAAGTTGAGGGAAGAATCATATTCTAGGCAAGAATCCTTGTTTAGGCAGAATTCCTAATTAGGGAAGAGTTTTGTTTTAGGCAATACTCTTAGTTTAGGAAATAGATTCATAATAGAAGTCCTTGGTCGGCTGAGTACGATGAAGGTTATAAATAGAGGGTTTTGGCTAATAGCTAAGGACGGAGACTAGACATAGAAAACCTAGAGAAATCTTGGAACAATACTCTTGCGATCTTAGCAAACAGTTTAAGGTTAATCCACTGTTTAGAGAAGATTGTGAGTGTAATAAAGAGAGAATTGTAATCATTTTCTTGTTCATAATCTAGAGGAGATATTTTCTTCGAATTACTACTTGTATTCTGTTTTTTCTAAGTTTCTCGTCTATTATTATTCTGAATTCCGCCTTTATAGTAATATCTACCAAGGTATAGAGATCAATACGTATCAAATTGGAATCACGAGCGAGGTTAGTGTTTAGGGTAAATCCTTGTGGTTTATGGTTTTCACTAGATCTCTCTACATAAAGCTTGGTGAGGTACTCGAGAAGATAGAAGACGTTAGGAGAACAAGGGGATCAAGGATAACAAAGTCAGATGATGAACCTAAGCATAGCGAACCACAAACTATTGAAGAAAAGGTGGCTACGCTACAAACATACATGAAGTCGATTAAAACCACCCTTGAAGAATTGACTGAATGTATTCGTTCTCATACACCCAATCCGAAGACGAAGAAAAAGATTACACCTTCACCTGAAGCTTCGGAAAAAGATGATTTGGAAGAAGAAGAAGAAGAAGAGCAAGAAGAAGATGTGGATGAAGAAAAGAAGAAAGGTGAGTTTCTTAAAAGTCCTACATCAACTAAACCTCATGGTAAGAATCTGAAAATTGATTTTCGTGTTTATATTCCACTTTACGATGTGAGTGTCGATGTAAAAAAATTGGATGATTGGATTGAACGCCTAGAGACGTATTTTTCTTTCTTTGAATATGGTTCAAAGTAAAAGATTGCTTTCGCGGCATTGAAGCTACAAAAGCATGCTCTAACCTGGTGGAAAGCTTATCAAATACAAAACCTAGGTAAGGGTGTATTGTCATGGAAAAGATTCAAGGCAGTTGTAAGGAAAAAGTTTTATCCGGTTGGCTACCTTGAAGAGAGATGGTTCAAGTGGTACAACTTGAAGCAGACTTACAACCAAACCGTGCAAGAATATACTTCAGAATTTCAGAATCAAGCTATGATTTCGGATTTAGACTTGGGATATTATGTTATCTATATGAAATATATATCCGGGTTCCATGAGTATATACGGAAGGAGTTGAAGATGTTCTCTGTGGATACTATCTCCGAAGCAAGTATAAAAGCTAATGCCATTGAAGGCAGGCTTAATAAATCTGATTCAAAGGGAAATACTAAGGTAAAATCTGGAGGTACCACTGTGAAAGGAGGTGAAAGGAGAAAAGAAGAAGGGCAGTCTAGTGATAAGGAAGGTTTGATTTGCACCCATTTCAATCAAACAGGTCACGTTGTCGACAAGTGTTGGGTTAAGAACCCTCATCTAAAGCCTAAAGGTTTGCAGAGGAAAGAAGCCAAGAAGGCAGCACTATTCGCTCAAACTCCAAAAGAAGTCCATGGACTAACGGAGCCCAATTCAAAGATCTCTCTTATGACAGGGGCAAAAGGAAGACCTTCAAAAGATGATCTTAGGGAGCGAATCTTCACAGTGAAGATGCAAGTCAAAACATCACAAGTTGATGTTGTTATTGACCCGGGAAGTCAGAAGAATTTACTTTCACATTCTTTGGTGCAGAAGTTAGGATTGAAGACTATCAAAATTCGAAAACCATACCCTTTAGGATGGATTCAAAAAGAAGGGGGCTTACAAGTTTCACAGCAGTGCACGTTCAAATTTGCTCTAGATGAGTCATATATTGACGAAGTTACATGCGACGTAGTTCCTTTGGATGTCTGCCAGGTAGTACTAGGTAGTCCTTATCTATGGGATAGAGATGCAACTCTATACAGGAGGGAACAAAAGTACACCTTTACCAAAGATGGAGAAAGTTTTGTGATTCGGGCTATAGATTCTCCCCTAGAGGGAGCAAGCTTTATTATAGCTACTCAGGCTAAGCGGTTGGTGAATGTTAGCACGAAGTTCATTCTCCTTGTAATCCGTTTTTTTTAGAAGAAGCCGAGTAGAGTTTGTTTGGCATCCTTGTCTGCACAACAAGAAGGCGACCTAGAAAGGTTGAAGTTGAAGTATAAGAATTTATTTTCAGATGTCACGGGATTACCGCCAAAGAGGAGTGTGGAGCATGAGATCATGTTGACCGAAGAGAGTTATCTTCCTAATATAGGTATTTATCGCACGACCGTAGAGGAATCTAATAAGATCAAGAAACAAGTCCATGAAATTCTAGAATTAGGAATGATAGTGCCAAGTGTTTCACCTTGTGGATCAGCGGTATTGTTAGTACCAAAAAAAGATGGAGGCTGGCGTATGTGTATTGATTATAGAGCATTAAACAAGATCACTATCAAGAATCGTTACCCTCTACCTAGGATAGACGATATGATGGATCAGTTGGAAAAAGCTCGAGTCTTTACAAAGTTAAATTTCAAATATGGATATCACCAGATGAGAGTTCGAGAAGATGATACATGGAAGACTGCTTTCAGAACCAAACAAGTCTTGTTCGAATGGTTGGTGATACCTTTTGGTTTGTGTAACGCTCCAGCGACGTTTATGCGTTTGATGAATGATTTAGTACGACCTTTTATAGAAAATTTTATGATTGTTTACTTGGATGATATCCTAATATACAGCAGAACTTGAGAAGAGCATATCGTTCATGTTGAGAAGGTGTTTAAAGTGTTATATGAAGGCCAGCTGAAGTTGAACGGAAAGAAGTGTGAGTTTGGAAAAGAGGAGTTGGTGTACCTCGGATTCATTGTTGGTGGTGGACAACGGAAGATTGATCCAAGGAAGGACGAAGTGATCACGAAGTGGCCTAGACCTAGTACTGTAACTGAAATCATGAGTTTCTTAGGGACTTGCACATATTTGCGTAAGTTTATCCGGCATTATTCGAATATTGCAGGACCATTACATGGTTTGAAGGGAGCTAAGGCAAAGTTTGAATGGCAGCAAACCCATGAAGACGCTTTTCAGTTACTAAAAAGGAAGATTTCATAAGCACCGGTATTGGCATTGCCTAACTTACAGCGTACTTTTGAAGTTAAGACCGACGCTTCTAACTATGCAATGAAAGGAGTGTTGCTACAGGATGGTAAACTAGTAGAGTACCATTCAGAATTGTTCTCATGTGCTATCAAGAACTACGCACCTTATGATAAAGAATTTTATGCTTTATATCAATGTATCAAGCATTGGCGAGTGTATCTCTTAGGTAAAGAAGTAGTGGTACATTCAGATCACAAACCATTGGAGTATCTACACGTACATACAAAACTACAACAAGCCCGACACATGAATTGGATGTCTTACTTGATGAGTTTCAATATTCTCATTAAGTACATGAAGGGAGTAACAAACAAGTTGGCAGAAATGTTGTCTCGTCCACCAGTCCGAGCATTAATGGTGGCCATGAGAATTCAGCCGATTGTTCCTCAAGAGTGTGCAGAGTCATATACATCTAGAAAAGACTTCAATAAGGTATAAAGAGTGGTTTGAAAGGCGAGTTTGAACTCCGATATGGATTGTTATACAAAGGTCAGTTACTTTGCATTCCATAAGATGGAGATCGTTTACAATGGTTGAGAGAGGCACACACATCTCGAGTTGTTGGACACTTTGGGATGAATAAAACTCTTCTTAACCTTCTTCGTTATGTCTTTTGGCCAAAGATGCAAGATGATGTGGCTAAGTTGGTTAGAGGGTGTAAGTTGTGCAGCACATCTAAACCTTCCAACAGAAAACATGGGTTATATCTACCATTACCAGTACCATCAAGGCCTTGGGAGAGTATTTCTATGGATTTTCTTGGTGGATTACCGAAGACCAAGTCTGGTTATGATTACTTGTTCGTTGTGGTCGACCGATTCAGCAAGATTATTGCATTAATTCCATGTACAAAGATGGTAACGGGAGCCGGTGCAGCAAAGCTCCTCTTTGAGCATGTGTGGAAGCATTTTGGTTTACCTACTTCGATTATTTCTGATAGGGATAGTCGATTCCTTAGTCATTTTTGGGATTCTTTATGGAAGATGATGGACACTAGGTTGAAGAAGAGTACAGCTTTTCATCCAAAACAGACGGAAAAACAGAAGTGGTCAACAGGACTATGGTTCACATGTTAAGGGGATATAATTCCAAGAATCATAAAACTTGGGATGAGAGTTTACCATATCTACAATTTGCATTCAATAGAGCAGTTCATAGTTCTTCGGGAAAATCTCCTTTTGAGACGTGCTATGGTTACTTACCACCTAGTCCTTTTAATCTAGTATTTTCCAGTGACACCTCAATGGGGGGAAGGGAGGAAGTGAACGGCAAAAGGCACAAAAGTTCTTGGAGAAGATATCTCAGATTCATGCAACTGTTGAAGCACAATTAAATAAGTCATAAGCCAAATACAAAGCAAAGAATGACAAGCATCTTGTGCCTTGTAATTTCGGTGTTGGTGACTTGGTATGATTAAAATTAGGTAAGGAACGACTGAAGGGGGAAGGTAAGAAGTTGAAGCCATTGAGGTATGGATCATTTCGTATTCTCGATCAGATTGGTGACAATTCCTTTCGTATGGATCTGCCACCTTATCTAGGAATGTACTCGGTTATAAATGCCGAATACTTGAAATTGTTTGAACCACTGTTACTAGATGATGACGGTGACGACACTATGATCTTACCACGGGTAGAAGACTTATAGTTTGATAGAGAGGAACCACTCAAAGAAGACTGCGTATTGGAGCGAAGAGTGACTAAAACACGACAAGTAGAGAAAGAAGCTTTTCTAATTGGATGTGAAGGTAAATATCCCAGCAAGGCCAAGTGGTTTAACAAGGAAAAGGGGGCTCTCGAGTTCCCTAACCTTCATTTTTAACTCTCACAGGAGTTCAAGTTCTTAAAAGGGGGACCCATGATACATGTGTATCCGTACTCCTTTAGGGAACTTAGTTAACCTCAAGCTAAGTTGAGGGAAGAATCATATTCTAGGCAAGAATCCTTGTTTAGGAAGAATTCCTAGTTAGGGAAGAGTTTTGTTTTAGGCAATACTCTTAGTTTAGGAAATAGATTCCTAATAGAAGTCCTTGGTCGGCTGAGTACGATGAAGGTTATAAACAGAGGGATTTGGCTAATAGATAAGGACGGAGATTAGACATAGAAAACCTAGAGAAAGCTTGGAACAATACTTGTGCAAGCTTAGCAAACAGTTTAAGGTTAATCCACTGTTTAGAGAAGATTGTGAGCGTAACAAAGAGAGAATTGTAATCGTTTTCTTGTTCATAATCTAGAGAAGATATTTTCTTCGAATTACTACTTGTGTTCTGTTTTTTCTAAGTTTCTCGTCTATTATTATTCTGAATTCCGCCTTTATAGTAATAGCTACCAAGGTATAGATATCAATACATATCAATCAGGCCCGGCCAGCATCCCACTTACGAGTGGCAACCTGGATGACCGTTAGGGACGGTGGGTAACTGGATTCTGTTCCTCACAGTACTGCGTTAGGATTTTTCATTTCATTTCGATGACATCTTTAAACTTGTGAAATTTAGGGATTCCTGAGTGGTGGTATGGGACGCCCCTTTGGATACCTGGTTGAGATATCGTTTGGCAACTGGCCAACTCGATATTCTCGGTAATATTGTGGGCTTTTTTGGATCCACGGACAGGCGGTATGGGACGGTTGCTCAGATGGTATAAATTTGATGTTCACGACAACTTGAAGGAACCCGTGATTTCTGAGCATTTGGTATGGGACTTTTGCTCAGGAATCCAAACCGAAGAGGTTGTCCACAATAGTTTTTGTTTTGAATTTCGGGGACAAAATTCTTTAAAGGGGTGAATAATGTAACACCCCGTGTTTTTAGCATGCCGCATGCTAAAAGGTGCGCCATGTCTAGAGATAAAGCTTCATCTCAAGTTTCAGTTGCGTTAAGAGGAATATTGTCCTAGAGCAATTATTGCATCATCATGATGCATTATGAAAGTTGGGTAGATGGCCTTGGGCATTGTAGCGCAATCATTGAGCATTAAGAAGGCCATTGTCCTAGAGATAATATTGCATAATCATTATGGATCATGCCAGAGAGGGCTGGCAAAGTGAATATTACACAATCATTGTGCAATACGTCAGAGTAAGTGTTGCGTAATCATTGTGCAATAGCCAGAATGAGTGTTGCACAATCATTGTGAAACAGCCGAAATGAGTGGTGTGCAATCATTGTGCATCACAGAACAGAACTTAGCAATCATTGTGCATCAGGCCTTTACCATTATTGCTAGGCCACGGCCTTGCAAATGAGTTTGACTTAAGTTGTTGTCCCTTAAACGACGAACTACGATCTGTGATTGATCCCTTTAGAGTAGGGAAGGGTACGTAAGCATCCGCAATGATTTGCAGCATTGCCGGTCCAACACTTTGTCGCTCATATCATCTATTTGGGAGATGATTACGGCACATTGGCATCTCATATCATCTGGCTCGGTAGCTCGACAGAGGAGATGATTGTGCCAAACTTGATGAGACAAGTTGATGCAGATGAGCAAGTTATAGCCTATCTGGAGGCTAAAAACCCCATTGTCGTAATTTAGCTCAAGACGGGTCTAAATTGATTGGAAACGGCCCAACGATCAAGACGTGATTTATAAATCACGGTCTAGCAATTTTAGCCAAATTCAATCGTTTAGAGCCTCAAAAGGCCGTTTTTGCCGTTCTAAGAAAGTTTTTAATTTCTTAATAAACCCTTTGCGGAACAAGGGTAAGTTGGAACGGTGTGGAAGCTAATTTAGTTGTATCATGCTCCACGAGCATGCTTGCAAGGGCAAATGAACGTGCATTTGCCTAGTTTTAAGGCCCGGTAAGTAGCATCATCATGGCGCATCGGGGAAGTTATGGCCTGCGCGCCCTGGCGCGCTAGGCATAAATTTTACGGTCCTTCACAGTTGGTATCAGAGAAAGTTCCGAGAAAACTCTAGGGACTGTGAGTAATTAGCTCGTCAAGCGAGTACTTCCTTTTATGGAAAATTTAAAGTTGGAGAGTAGGCCAACTTTTACGCGGAAACGGTTTGTAACTACTATGCCAGTTACTTTGCGAATTGAGTTGAGCTTATTTAAGTACTGTGAGTTTGCCTGGCCTAAGTGGCACCCCACTTACGAGTGGAAATCCGGAAGACCGTTTGGGACGGTGGGTAGACAATGGGACTGATCATCCCCACACGTTGGCAACTGGCCAAGGGTGTGCGTTATCAGGCCCGGCTAGCATCCCACTTCCGAGTGGCAACCTGGATGACCGTCAGGGACGGTCGGTAACTGTATTCTGTTCCATACAGTACTGCGTTAGTATTTTTCATGTCATTTTGATGACACCTTTAAACTTGTGAAATTTAGGGACACCCCTTAGGATACTTGGTTGAGACGCCCCATAGGATACCTGGTTGAGATATGGGATGCCCCTTAGGATACCTAGTTGAGATGCCCCTTAGGATACCTAGTTTAGATATGGGATGCCCCTTAGGATACCGGGTTTAGATATCGTTTGGCAACTGGCCAACTCGATATTCTCGGTAATGTTGTGGGCTCTTTCGGATCCATGGGCAGGAGGTATGGGATGGTTGCTCAGAATGTCTAAATTTGATGTTAACGACAACTTGAAGAAACTCGTGATTTCTGAGCATTTGGTATGAGACTTTTGCTAAGGAATCCAAACCGAAGAGATTGTCCATAATAGTTTTTTTTTTGATTTTCGGGGACGAAATTCTTTAAAGGGGTGAATAATGTAACACACCGTGTTTTTAGCATGGCGCATGCTAAAAGATGCGCCATGGCTAGAGATGAAGCTTCATCTCAAGCTTCAGTTGTGTTAAGAGGGATATTGGCCTAAAGCCAATGTTACATCATTATGATGCATTAGGCCAGTTGGGTAGATTGTCTTGGGCGTTGTTGCACAATCATTGTGCATTAGGAAGGCCATTGGCCTAGAGATAATATTGCACAATCATTGTGCATCAGGCCATAGAGGGCTGGCTAAGTGAATATTGCATAATCATTATGCAATACGCCCGAGTAAGTGTTACACAATCATTGTGCAACAGCCGGAACGACTGTTACACAATCATTGTGCAACAACCAGAATGAGTGGTGCGTAATCATTTTGCATCACATAACAGAACTTAGCAATCATTGTGCATCAGGCCAGAGAGGGCTGGCCGAGTGAATATTGCACAATCATTGTGCAATACGCTAGAACGAGTGTTGCGCAATCATTATGCAGAAGATATAACCAGTGTTGCGCAATCATTATGATATAGCCGGAAAGAGTGGTGCACAATCATTGTGCAGAAGATAGAACCAATTGCACAATTATTGTGCAACAGCCAGAACGAGTGGTGCACAATCATTGTGCATTACAGAATTGGACTTGGTGAATATACATTCTCTCCCCTTTCCAAAGTTGTAGAAATTGCAAGTTAACACATATAGGGAGGGGTAGTCGGTTGAAGCTGCATATGCAGACCATGTACCAATTAAGCTTCATAGCTTAGCCGAAAGAGTATAAATGATGCGTAAGCCTCATTTATAGCTGCGTAGCCTTTCCAATGGGGCATATGATGCGAAGGAATCACTATGCCATGTTGTTTACCCGATAATGCACAATCATTGTGCATCTTGACGGAACGGCCTATACGGACTAGGCCATTACCATTATTGCAAGGCCACGTCCTTGCAAACGAGTTTGGCTTAAGTTGTTGTCCCTTCGACGAACTACGATATGTGCTTTATCCCTTTAGAGTAGGGAAGGGTACGTAGGCAGCCGCAATGAGTTTCAGCATTGCCGGTACAACACTTTGTCGCTCATATTATCTATTTGGGAGATGATCGCGGCACATTGGCATCTCATATCATCTGGCTCGGTAGCTCGACACAAGAGATGATTGTGGCCAAACTTGATGAGACAAGTTGATGCAGATGAGCAAGTTATAGCTTATCTGGAGGCTAAAAACCCCATTGTCGTAATTTAGCTCAAGACGGGTCTAAACTAATTAGAAACGACCCAACGATCAAGACGTGATCTACACATCACGGTCTTGGAATTTTAACCAAATTCCATCGTTTAGAGCCTCAAAAGGCTGTTTTTGCCTTCCAAAAAAAGTTTCTATTTTCTTAATAAACCCTTTGCGGAACAATGGTAAGTTGGAATGGTATGGAAGTTAATTTAGCTGCATCATGCTCCACGAGCATGCTTGTAAGGGAAAATGAATTTGCATTTTCCTAATTTTAAGGCCCGGTAAGTAGCATCATCATGGCGCATCGGGGAAGTTATGGCCTGCGCGCCCTGGCGCGCTAGGCGTAAATTTTTCGGTCCGTCACAGTTGGTATCAGAACAAGTTCCGAGAAAACTCTAGGTACTGTGAGTATTGGACTCGTCAAGCAAGTACTTCCTTTTATTTGCATGGCCTAAGTGGCACCTCACTTACGAGTGGAAATCCGGAAGACCGTCTGGGACGGTGGGTAGACAATGGAACTGATCATCCCCACATGTTGGCAACTGGCCAAGGGTGTGCGTTATCAGGCCCGGCTAGCATCCCACTTACAAGTGGCAACCTGGATGACCGTCAGGGACCGTGGGTAACTAGATTCTGTTACACACAGTACTGCGTTAGTATTTTTCATGTCATTTGGATGACACCTTTCAACTTGTGAAATTTAGGGATTCCTGAGTGGTGGTATGGGACGCCATTTTGGATACCTGGTTGAGATATCGTTTGGAAACTGGCCAACTCGATATTATCGGTAACGTTGTGGGATCTTTTGGATCCCTGGGAAGGCGGTATAGAACGGTTGCTCAGAAGGTATAAATTTGATGTTCACGACAACTTGAGAAACCCGTTATTTCTGAGCATTTGGTATGGGACTTTTTCTCAAGAATCCAAACCGAAGAGGTTGTCCATAATAGTTTTTGTTTTGAATTTCGGGGACAAAATTCTTTAAAGGGGTGAATAATGTAACACCTCGTGTTTTTAGCTGACGCATGCTAAAAGGTGCGCCATGGCTAGAGATGAAGCTTCATCTCAAGTTTCAGTTGCGTTAAGAGGAATATTGGCCTAGAGCCAATGTTGCATCATCATGATGCATTATGCCAATTGGGTAGATGGCCTTGGGCCTTGTAGCGCAATCATTGCGCATTAGGAAGGCCATTGTCCTAGAGCTAATATTGCATAATCATTGTGCATCATGCCAGAGAGGGATGGCCAAGTGAATATTGTACAATCATTGTGCAATACGTCAGAGTAAGTGTTTTGCAATCATTGTTCAACAGCCGGAACGAGTGTTGCGCAATCACAGAACTGAACTTAGCAATATTTGTGCATCATGCCAGAGAGGGCTGACCGAGTGAATATTGTACAATACGCCAGAACAGTGTTACACAATCATTGTGCAGTAGTTTGAACTAGTGTTGCGCAATCATCGTGCAACATCCAGACCAGTATTGCGCAATCATTATGCAGAAGATAGAACCAGTGTTGCGTAATCATTGTGCAACAACCAGAACGAGTGGTGCACAATCATTGTGCATTACAGAATTTGACTTGGTGAATGCACATTCTCTCCTCTTTCCAAAGTTGTAGAAATTGCAAGTTAACATATATAGGGAGGGGTAGTTGGTTGAAGCTGCATATGCAGACCATGTACCAAGTAAGCTTCATCATATCTTAGCCGAAAGAGTATAAATGATGCGTAAGCCTTATTTATAGTTGCGTAGCCTTGCCAATGGGGCATATGATGCGAAGGAATCACTATGCCATGTTGCAGACCCGATAATGCACAATCATTGTGCATCTTGACGGAACGGCCTATACGGACTAGGCCATTAACATTATTGATAGGCCACGGCCTTGCGAACGAGTTTGGCTTAAGTTGTTGTCCCTTCGACGACGAACTACGGTCTGTGCTTGATCCCTTTAGAGTAAGGAAGGGTACGTAGGCAGCCGCAATGAGTTGCAGCATTGCCGGTCAAGCACTTTGTCGCTCATATCATCTATTTGGGAGATGATTGATGTGCATTGGCCTCTCATATCATCTGGCTCAGTAGCTCGACACAGGAGATGATTGTGGCCAAACTTGATGAGAGAAGTTGATGCAGATGAGCAAGTTATAGCCTATCTGGAGGCTAAAAACCAGATTGTCTCAAGATGGGTCTAAATTGATTGGAAACGGCCCAACGATCAAGACGTGATCTATGAATCACGGTCTTGGAATTTTAGCCAAATTCCATCGTTTAGAGCCTCAAAAGGCCGTTTTTGCCGTTCTAAGAAAGTTTTTATTTTCTTAATAAACCAAACCCTTTGCGGAACAAGGGTAAGTTGGAACGGTGTGGAAGCTAATTTAGTTGAATCATGCTCCACGAGCATGCTTGCAAGGGAAAATGAACGTGCATTTGCCTAGTTTTAAGGCCCGGTAAGTAGCATCATCATTGCGCATCGGGGAAGTTATGTCTTGCGCGCCCTGGCGTGCTAGGCATAAATTTTCCAGTCCTTCACAATTACATTGTCAATATCAGTATTATTGGTAGATACATGAAAAATCAACTTGCCATACAGTTGGATCGATGTCTGATATTGGAGACACTAAAGAAAAAGACATTAATATGAAATGGATTGCCAACTTTAAATAGTGCACAACATGTGAAGTGTTTCCCGTCAAAGAAGATATAATCAAAAAAAATGCACTGACATGTCTTTCTTCGAGAATCATATATTTGTGTTAAGAATCAAGGGACCAATTCCTTCTTATAATTAAATAGAAAATCCCAGTCATTAAATAGGTACTGATATCTAATATGACAAAACTCAAAAAAAATCATGATATTAATATAAAATATATTGTCAACTCTAAGTAGTGCAAAGCATATGAAGTGTTTCCCGTCCAAGAAGCTGTAATCAAGGAAATGCACATGTATATTTTCTTCATAAATCATATACTTGCGTTAAAAATCAGCGGCCAACTCAGCGGCCAACTCAACTGCTTTTCCAGGATCCAACTTCTTATAGTTAAATGAAAAATTAAACCTATTATATAATGATAATGGTACTGATATCTGACATTAGAGACACTAAAAAAAACACAATATCAATATGAAGATTGTCAGCTATAAATAGTGTAAAGCATACGAAGTGATTCCCGTCAAAGAAGATATAATCAAGAAAATACACTGATATATCTTTTTTCAAAAATCAATTATATTTTCTTAGTGCCGGAGTAAGGCTTTTATTGAGTTCCTCGCTGAAAGAGATACCCAACACTAATATCAGTAATCTAGTATACGCACCAGGTACAATGGGAATTGGTCCTTACCCGACCCAGAAGATGTCTCAATTAACAACTGCATTGTACAATAAAAACATCAATTATCATTTATTAAATCACTAATCACTAAATGAAACAAAATTTACCTATTACGTACTGTTTAAATAACTAAGAAATCCATTTAAAGAAATTAGTTTTGAAAATTATACAACAACATAAATCAGCAAGTAGTTCATGACATTGCCAAAATCAGTACTCTAAATATAATTGATAGGATACATTTGAAGTCTTCTAAGACGCAAGTCCTGAGAGGTATTTGAGCTTTTAAATTCAAAAACTCTTTTCTTTTCATAAGCTGTGAAGAATCCCGTTGTTCTCTTTTTTTGAAATCAGATATAAAATAAAATAATTTGTTTACCTTTCATCGGCATGTCCTTCCTATTCACTGAATCAAGCGAAAGAATCGCAATAAGAAATATATAAATATAATAACAGAAAAAACAAAGCTAGAATGTGGCTACCTTCAAGAAGCTGTCCAAATAAAGAAAACGCTTCCTCTTAGTGTAATGCTACCTTTACCGATGATTTCTCCCGATAAATAATCCCGATTGAGAGAACAGTGGGACCCACCATAACACCATTTATAATCCCAATGTAGAGAAGCATTCCCAGGACCACACGATCCTTTGTCGAGATTTTATTCGGGAGAAATATCGGTGGGGTATCACTTCCGCTTCTTATTAGCTTTTCAATGTTTTCTTCTATGGTCTCCTTGAAAGACATGTGTAAAGAGAATAATAAGGTCACAGTCGGTATGTATATAGAAATATAGTCGGTATGTATGATATGGTACAACAATCTGGTAAAAATACGCTAACACGCGTGAATGGAAGCTACTACAATTGCAACGTAAATGTAGAAATGAAGCCTAACGATTTATGATCCACAACACTCAATAATTTATTCGTAGGATTTCCATCAAAATCCCATTGGGGACAGTGATAATATTACAAAAGATCAAGACGTTTCTCTCTATGAAGGAAACCATTTCTCCTGCAAATGTTATCTAATACATGACTCTTAAATAAATGCATACAGTTATAAACTCGGGGAGTTGGGGAGTCAATGTGTTTCCCCGGTTGAGATATTTATGTACATTACATCTATATTAAAGATTCAAACCAGCATTCACCAAAACTTGATATCTCACAACAGGGAACCAAGAAGGATTGTGCTGGATATTATATGTGCTTGTATTTTGCACCATTGGTCGTTGTTTCTTTCTTCTACTTTTTTTTGATAGAATAACACAGTTACAAATAAAAAAACCATTAAGATGTCAATAATAAGATCACCAACACTGCCATGTTTATCGGTTTCTTATTCTCTGCTTCAGAAGCATCGTAAAATAACACTAAAACCACATTTCAAGTGTTTTTTTCGGTCCAACCTGGTTATAAATCACCATACAACAGAAAAAAAATATTAAATCAAATTTAAAAAAAAAACAGAAAAAAAATGTAACTTGTTTGTCTTCAATTCTCCCACCGTAGAAAAAAAAAAACTCCAGCTAATATATAAAGAGACAAATGGTAAAATTGAATTTTTGCGTATAGGAAGGTCCAAAAAATTACCAAAGGCATGTAATGAAATAAGCCTAATATATTTGTTCCTGTCGGAGTCGGACAGTTATTAAATCCACCAATTCACACTTAAAGTTTTGGCTGCACCTAAGCAATCTTCACTTTGATTAATCAAGGGGTTGTAGTATGCATACCTCTGCAATTGAAAACACAAATTGGGTGTAGTGTGAAAACAAAGTCATGTCGTTTACTAAGGTTACCTCCTGTTTCACATATTCAGTAGTTTCATATATTTAGTAAAAATAAAAAATAACCATTACCTCTGCAAAGTCTTGGTGCACCAGTTACACCAAGGAATAAAGAAAACTTCTATATTAATTCCGGACATTTATAATTAAAATCCGGAAAAAATCGATTCAACATATTTATGGAATTAAAAAAAAAAGATATATATTTTTTAAATCTTTTATAATGTAAAAAATCCAAGAATTACTATATTAATGATAGAAAACCTAAAAAATGCAGGATGTTTTTTTGGTAAAAAAAAAATATCTGACAACATCTAAAAATTACTATATTAATTGATATTTGAAATTAATACTTTTGTTTCGAGAATCTAAAAAAATCTGATTATTTACCCGAACACAATCTTACAAGTTCCATTAATATCGTTAATTTACTAATATAAACAAAGCAAATGGAAATCTCAGATTAATAAAGTAAAGTTTGTACCCATTGTTCAAGTCACATTAATTAATACCGTATTTATGTGTTATATTTATATTGCCGAATAACGGGAATTAATTCCATGGCAAATCTGATGGTTTTCTTTGGAAAAAAGTTTCCGACATTTATTTAAAGGATACAGATCATTCTTCATCTCTACACAAACCCACGTACTTTCAATTTCTGTGGGAAAAAAAGGTAGCGAAAAGGAGATATCGACTATGACTTTTGAAGAAAATCACATTAAAGAGGGAGCAATGGCGGTTGATTTCCAAGGTATGTAAACCTATTCATGTGTTACAGTAAATCTATTTCTGTATTATTGACTTATTGTGATAGATGAATCTTTTGTTCAAATATTTGGATATGCATCTATAGGGTTCCTAGGTTGCTGTTTTTTTTTCTTAGCAATTTTTCTTTGTAACAAGCAAATGCAAAATATGGTGTGTATATGTAGGAAAGAAACCTTCAAGGACAGTTTATATCCCCTACAAGCGCCTGGTTAGGAATCAGACACATCAGAAAGTCGTGCAAGCATTGGTTCTGAAAAAATAGAGATTTGAAAACAAAAAAGTAGGCTAATTATGGAGTCTCGATCTTCACCTCATTGACCAAGAGGTGAGTTAGTCGACTTCTAATGCATATTCTCGGTAAAAGTTAATTCTTTTTTATTAATTGTGGATTTAACATCTTGTAATATGGTGCATTTAGCTGTTCAATATTATTTTTTTAAGGTACAGTTGATTACAACAAGATCTTCTTTTTTTCCCTAACGTACAGTTTATAGAGTGGTGTTGTGTGTTTTAAATCTGTTCGTGGTGTGTTTTGTATTTTTCCTTTCTAAACAGAAAAATCTGGATTAATACATCAATTTTCTTTATTTTTAGGATTTTTATAATAAATACGTGAAATTAATATATTAATTTTTAGATGTTGTTAGATTTCTATTTTTTACCACATAAACATGCCTGGATTTTTTGGATTTTTTATCATTAATATTCAAAATTAATATAGTCGTTTTTAGATTTTTTATCTTATAAAAGATTCGAAAAATATAAATCTTATTTGTTTTATTCCATAAATATGTTGAATCGATTTTTTTAGATTTTAATCATAAATATATGAAATTAATATAGTAGTTTTCTTTATTTTCTGGATTTTTATAATAAATACATGAAATTAATATAGCAATTTGTTTATAAAAATTTGACGGTCGTGATTTTTAAAAAATCATGTAAACTCGGTGTAATTATACGTAATAATTTTAGGCCGTCCAATCAAAGATCTCCGCCATCTAACGGTTAGACATATCAAATAATGGGGACCGTCCGTCGGGTGTGTACCAACCACCTACCCAATCTACACCGCACATTGTCAGATCAACGCACCATATTTCACGAAATTTCATTCGATAAATACGAATGGTTTTTCTCCGAGCCAATGAGAGCGTGCGGTTACGTTCACCAGCCAATGGGAGGGAGGGTAAGCTTCACCAGTACTACTTTTATTCTGGATTGAGAGATGGGATTGATTTATTAAATCCACCAATTCACAATTAAAGTTTTGGCTGCACCTAAGCAATCTTCACTTTGATTAATCAAGGGGTTGCAGTATGCATACCTTTGCAATTGAAAACACAAATTGGGTTTAGTATGAAAACAAAGTCCTTGTCATTTACTAAGGTTACCTCCTGTTTCACATATTCAGTAGTTTCATATATTTAGTAAAAATAAAAAAATAACCACTACCTCTGCAAAGTCTTGGTGCACCAGTTACACCAAGGAATAAAATTGGCAATGGTTCTCCATTTTTCTGTTTAGAAAGGAACAATACAAAACACACCACGAACAGGTTTAAAACACACAACACCACTCTATAAACTGTACGTTAGGAAAAAAAAAAGATCTTGTTGTAATCAACTGTACCTTATAAAAATATGATTGAACAGCTAAATGCACCATATTATAAGATGTTAAATCGACAATTAATAAAAAAAGAATTAACTTTTATCGAGAATATGCATTAGAAGTCGACTAACTCACCTCTTGGTCAATGAGGTGAAGGTCGAGACTCCATAATTAGCTTGCTTTTTTTTTCAAATCTCTATTTTTTCAGAACCAATGCCTGCACGACTTTCTGATGTGTCTGATTCCTAACCAGGCGCTTGTAGAGGATATAAACTGTCCTTGAAGGTCTCTTTCCTACATATACACACCATATTTTGCATTTGCTTGTTACAAAGAAAAATTGCTAAGAGAAAAAAACAGCAACCTAGGAACCCTATAGATGCATATCCAAATATTTGAACAAAAGATTCATCCATCACAATAATACAGAAATAGATTTACTGTGACACTTGAATAGGTTTACATACCTTGGAAATCAACCTCCATTGCTCCCTCTTTAATGTGATTTTCTTCAAAAGTCATAGTCGATATCTCCTTTTCGCTACCTTTTTTTTCACAGAAACTGAAAGTACACGGGTTTGTGTAGGGATAAAGAATGATCTGTATCCTTTATATAGATGCCGGAAACTTGGTTCCAAAGAAAACCATCAGATTTTCCATGGAATTTATTCCCGTTATTTGGCAATATAGATATATCACATAAATACGATATTAATTAATGTGACTTGTGGGTACAAACTTTACTTTATTAATTTGAGATTGCTATTTGCTTTGTTTATATTAGTAAATTAACGATATTAATGGAACTTGTAAGATTGTGTTCAGGTAAATAATCAGATTTTTTTAGATACTCGAAACAAAAATATTAATTTCAAATATCAAATAATATCGTAATTTTTAGATGTTGTCAGATTTTCTTTTTTTTAACACAAAAACATCCTGCATTTTTTAGATTTTTTATCATTAATATAGTCATTCTTAGATATTTTTTTTTTAAAATACTAAAATAATCTTAAAAAATACATGAAACAAGAGGTCTTTTACAAGTCGGTGGTAGGAAGCTTAGCAACAAGCTGGGGCCCAACCCCTTTTTGAATAACGATACCTAATTTATGGAAAAGGGCACCACCTATCTTATGATTCACATCATAGCTAGTAAGGCAGTTCCTTAACCTTTTCAGAAAAGCAATTGTGTCATCACCTAATTCCCCTAGAGTAGAAAATGCGAGCACGCCAAAGCCATATCCATGTGTGGAGCATTTTTCAAGGTACTTGTTGCGTTTTCGAGTGATTGCCATGGAAATTGCATGTCCAGGCGTGGAGCTACGGGTACTAGCACTGGTGAAGAGAGAGACACCTGTGACATCGAAGCAAACATCCTTCCCCCCCTTCCCAATTGAGCACAAGGATGTCAGCTGGCTTTAGGTCCTTGGCCGAGTTAGATCGAAGTCCTAAGGAGGCTTCTTTACGTTATAAAAGATTTAAAAAATATATATCTTATTTTTTTATTTCATAAATATGTTGAATCGGTTTTTTTCGGATTTTAATTATAAATGTCCGGAATTAATATAGTAGTTTTCTTTATTTCCTGGATTAATACATCAATTTTCTTTATTTTTTTGATTTTTATAATAAATACGTGAAATTAATATATTGATTTTTAGATGTTGTTAGATTTCTATTTTTACCACATAAACATGCCTGGATTTTTCGGATTTTTATCATTAATACTCAAAATTAATATAGTCGTTTTTAGTTTTTTTACCTTATAAAAGATTCAAAAAATATATATCTTAATTGTTTATTCCATAAATATGTTGAATCAATTTTTTTAAGATTTCAATCATAAATGTATGAAATTAATATAGTAGTTTTCTTTATTTTCTGGATTTTTATAATAAATACATGAAATTAATATAGCAATTTTTTTAGAAAAATTTGGCGGTCTTGATTTTAAAAAATCATGTAAACTCGGTGTAATTATACGTAATAATTTTAGACCGTCCAATCAAAGATCTCCGCCATCTAACGGTTAGACATATCAAATAATGAGGACCGTCCGTCGGGTGTGTACCAACCACCAACCCAATCTACACCGCACATTGTCTGATCAACGCATCATATTTCACAAAATTTCATCCGACAAATACGAATTATTTTTCTCCGAGACAATGAGAGCGCGCGGTTACGCTCACCAGCCAATAGGAGGGAGGATAAGCTCCACCAGTACTACTTTTATTCGGGAGTGAGAGATGGGATTGAGTTTTTAGGTTGTTGATATACATCTAGTTCGCTAGAAGAAGGGTCCCGGGGTAACTCCACCGGATGTTGAAATTCTAATTCAATATGTAATTATAGATTCAAACAAATGCATTTCCCATCGGACACTGTGGATGCTTGTTGGTGACTCCGCCACGAAGTAAAGCTTATTTGCATCCTCTAGCTCCTCATTCACGGAATGCTTATAATTCCGTTCAAGTATGACATCCCTCCTCCTCATTCACCACAAATATTTTCGTATCTATACCTAATTAGGCACCTCTAAAGACGCATCACCAGAAACGGTGGCCTCTGCTTTCTTCTTGCGCTCACCGATAATCACAACAATATTATTAAAAGCATCAATACTCAAAGAATAAGAAGGCGGAGACTTCAATAACTTACCTAAAATAAAAAACGAGAAATGAGTTTGTTAGAGCACTGCTCGGTCTAACTTGCAAGTTTGTTATCTCAAGCTTGTTGTCAATGTTATATGAACAAAACTATATCTTGATTTCTAGTCTACTAAGTCAAATCTCGGACTAGGTATAAAAGTTGGTAGTTCAGTATCAGACATCTCCCTCGAAGACTGAAGATCGAGGAAGGCATTTGGAGAACTTCATCAATAAGGTATATGAAGACCGAACCATTCTATTTACTCACAAGCTTTACCATTCTATCTATTTGAGACTATGTCGTGTGACTTCTAATAAATTTATTGTAAAGAAGAAATTCGAGTCAAGCTTGTCTTGTTAAACATCTCGAAATATGATTCAAGCTATGGATGTTCATTGGTCCTTAGCAATATTAGTTCAAAACAATTTATTACTCATGAATTAATTTTGTGGATCATTTGAAAATTGCCCAAGCAATGATCTTATTAGTTGTTAAGGTTTCAAACATCAAAGAGAGAAATTCAAAACTATTGTAATTCGGCTCAGGGTAATGATAGACGCATTTATGTGTCTATTTGTTCTCAATTGTATATATTAATAGTGCTCGATTTTGTACTTATTACGGGTGCTTATATCTTTGTAGGTGTTTTTGGAGAAATACACATGTGCGGAGAAATTGGCTCGAAAAGTGGAATTTGCAACCCAGAAAGATGTACTACAGGCACCCCGAAAGTACGTTGGAGACACCCCAGGAAAATGTTATTGGCACCCGGAAAATTTACTAAAGGCACCCATAGAACAACTGCTAAAGGGACTCTCACCTTGGATAAGGGGCACTCCAATGGATAAGGGGTACCCCATTTGCTATTTACACTCCTGGTTTGGTTAGGGGAAACCATCTTCATCGTTTCAAAAGAAGAAAAAGGCGGGAAATGTCACTTTCAAAAGCTGCTCACCTGCGAACTTCTGGATTGGATTTTGGACGTGATTCTGATAGAATCA
Organism: Papaver atlanticum; assembly: GCA_023531105.1. NCBI lineage: Eukaryota > Viridiplantae > Streptophyta > Magnoliopsida > Ranunculales > Papaveraceae > Papaver > Papaver atlanticum. The sequence goes on from JAJJMB010007708.1 coordinate 2,368,353, forward strand.
ATCACTAAATTATGTTGGGATGGATTTGTATGGTATGAACAGAGTCAGCATGGGTATTTTACTCAAACAAATTGGGCTGGATCATCGACATGAAGTTAAACAGGGAGAAGAAAAGATATCGGAATTTTGTGTTATTCCGGGAAATTACGACAAGAGTTTAAAGGATTTTGGGGTCTGATTCAGTTGGGACCGTATTAGCAGAAAGAACGACGTGTTTTGAGAGCTAAAATAAGAAGCAAATCTTCGTATATTTGGTATAAATTTAAAACAGGGAAGGAGATGTTATACACGGAAACAGGGAGAGAATTGTGGTCATATTTTGATTCAATATGGAAATTATGTGTAATACCTGTGCTGGATTTGATTGTATAAACTGAAAAGAAAGTTTTTGAATGGCCAGAAGACACGTAAAGAAGACTTGGGAAGAAATTCTCGGAGCTTAGCAGGGAAGAAAATAAAAGATTTTCTCGTTATAGTTTTGCACCTGTTAGCTATATAAAGGCTTGTACGAGTGCTAGGAAGGGAATCGAGAGTTTTGGGAGACTTTGGGGTAGAGCAGGGGTCGGAGAATCGAAGAATCAGAAGTTGCAGGAAGCAGTGCTGCTGCTGCACAGCTCAAGAACACGAAGAACTTTAGACCTAAAAGAACTGTCGTTAAGCTACAGTGGATGCGACAAACACTTGTTATCGTTTCTGTAACAGCTAAGTTTATAACAAATATAACTGTTACAAACCCAGTTTTAATTAATATTTCTCCCAATCATTATTTGTGGACACCTTTTGAGAAATGAATTCATATTTTGAGATATTGTTTACCATGATGAGCTAATTCCCTCGTAACCAAGGCAATGGATGAAGCTACTTACGCATGAATGATGAGTAACTATTTTATTTTCTCTAGTTTTATTATATATTTCACTTAATCACTGCTTCTGCAGAGTTGTATATTGTTTGCATGATTTTCCTAATTATTTGTCATTCAATTTGATAGGTTATGCTTTGTTAAGTCCATTGATAATCTATGCTTAAGGTTTACAATTAATATTTGAGAATCTGTCTGATTTTGGTGGGTTAAAAAAAAAAAGGACTTGAAAGCTGACTAGAGTTTTGAAATCATTATCATTCAATCATGAGTAGTAGTGGAATCCAAAGTCTTGGTTATTTCTAAAACCCTGATATCACTTTCAATTGAGTTTTCTTTATTTTAGCATTAGAAATTATTCTGAAACCAAAAATCTCTACAAGTCTTTGAATGAACTTTTCTTACCACTATAAAAACTACATCAATTTTTGGCGCCGCCAATGCGGACTTGTATTTAGATTTAGGTTTTAGGTTTATTTTATTTTTAGGCTTTGTATTTTTATTTTATTTTTAAATTTTTTTTAGATTTTTTGTTCTATTTTACGTCTTTGGTATTTTTGTTTTTATTGTGCAGGATTAACTCGAAGCTAAAAGTGGAAAGTCGAACTTGCCATAAAAGGAGAAAGCCGAAGATTTTATTTTTAAGAAATTTTATTTATTAGTTTTTTTTATTTCCTTTTGGACTTGTAATTTTCTTTTATTTGGTTGTTTGTTAATATTTTATTTATTTATTGAGAAAAAAAAACACTTGCACACACCAATTGCATTTTCGTCCGGCACCGATTTTAAGAAAACAAGTGGTTTAGTAAGGTGAACCCTCTGGGCGTTATCATCCGAAACACCACAACCTCAGCCTTGTACATGTGACCAGTCTTTGACTGTAGGTATATTTTGTTGTAGGTAACCCAAGCTTACCTAATTTAGTGAGCCCAACATTTGCATGTGCACAGTTTTTGTTGAATTCTTGTATGCCTGAACGTAAGAGAGACGCTCTAGGACGGTTTATGCGTGAAAAACCTAGAAGTGATATTTTAGGAAACAAGAATCTTGATTACCTTAATTTAGAGAGGCCTATTTTTGGACGTTCTTATCACATTGAGGAAAATATCCCTAGTACTCCAATAGTACCAAAAATGGCAACTTTGAAAGCTTTGTTGAACCCCAACTAGGACCACTCGTCCATCATGTATCAAGTTAGCTGACACTGAAGCCACCTATGAACTGAAACCTGGGACCTTACAGATGCTCCCAATTTTTTTAGGGAAAGAAAATGAAAACCCTTATTTCCATGTTAGGGATTTTGAGGAACTTTGTAGTACCCTAAAAATTAGAGGCCTTGATGATGATGCTTTGAAACTTAGGATATTCTTCTTTTCCCTGAAAGATAAAGCCAAATCGTGGCTGTATAGTTTGACTTTCGATTCAATTGAAACCTATGAACAACTGACATCTGCCTTTTTTTAATAAGTTTTTCCCTAGGCACAAAACATCGTCTATTAGGACGCAAATCTGCACATTTGCCCAGCAAGAGGGAGAATCGTTGTATAGGTATTTGGAAAGGTTCAATGATTTATTAGCCCAATGTCCTCATCATGGTTTAGAAAAGGTTAGGCTAGTTCAGATCCTTTATGAGGGTTTAGATTATTCGACAACAACCATGGTTGAGTCTCTGTGCACTGGTGGGATTGAAAACCAAACTGTTGATGCGGCGGTGGAATTTTTGAATGAAATCGCCGAAAAAACCCAACAATGGGAAAATAGTAGGGAACCCAAGAGAAAAATTCTTCTAAGTGAATGAAACATTAATAGGGTCGAAGGAGGCTTGGAATCAGATGCGAAAATTGCAACAATAGCTAAAAGGTTAGAAGCTTTAGAATTGGGACACACTAGTGGTAGAGTAGAGCTTTTTTTGGGAAGGACAGACTATTGAAGAGCAAGCCAATGCACTTTATAATAATAACACTAGATTCGATAACCATCAGAAATTTGACCCATATTCAGAAACTTATAATCCTGGTTGGAGAAACAATCCGAACCTATCATGGTCTAAGGACCTGAATCAAAGTGAGTTTAGTAATTCGAATACTCCCTCAGGTTTTGGCTATACTAAAAATCCTTCAGGATCAACTCAGTTTCAGAATCAGTCTGATAAGAAAATTTTAATCCTAGAGGAATCTCTCGCCTTGTTAACCCAACAAACTGCAATTTTTCATCAATCGATGATACAAGGTTTAGATGAAAATAAATAGATGGTCCAGGATAATTCTCAGGCTATTTCCGAGTTAAAAACCCAGGTTAGTTTGATAAATGAGTCTTTGAGAGAAAAAGATAGGTTCCCTAGTCAAATAGAACCTAACCCTAGAGGAGTTCATGAAGTAAGTGCAAAACCATCACATCAATTGAATGCCATTAGAACCCTTAGGAGTGGTAGAGTTGTAGATAATAAGGTAACCATGCCTGATTGTGAGCATACTATAGTTCACCCCTCAGGACCATCCACAGCTGAGGAGACTGATAAAATCTCTGATGATGCCAATTCGGTTCCTGAGAGGCCCTATTTTATGCCTAGAGCCCCATTTCCACAGCTACTAGTACCAACAAAGAGTGAATCCAACTTTAATGGCACAATGAAGGTTTTTAAAAAGTTACCATAAACCTTTCGTTACTAGAAGCAATTAGGCAACTTCCTGCCTACGCTAAGTTCCTTAAGGATATCTGTAACACCCCGTGTTTTTAGCATGGCGCATGCTAAAAGATGCGCCATGGCCTGAGATGAAGCTTCATCCAAAGATTTCGTTGCGTGGTAAGAAGCATATTGGCTTAAGCCAATATTGCGCCAAAATGGCGCATTGTGTTTGGAATTTGACCAAGGGCCAAACATCGCATCAAATGATGCATTAGGACAGTTGGGTAGATGGCCTTAAGCTTTCAGCGTAATCATTGCGCATTATGAAGACTATTGGCTTAGACCCAATATCGCACAATCATTGCGCATCAGGCTAGAGCGGGTTAGCCTAGAGAATATTGCATAATCATTATGCAATACGACAAAATGAATGTTGCGCAATCATTATACGTCAACATTGTGCGCAATCATAGTACGCAATTATTACGCGCAATCATAGTACGCAATCATTACGCACAATCATTGCATATGAATAGTGAAGCAGGCATGTCAATATGCTCTCCTTTCCATACTTGTAGAAATTGCAAGTTAACATATATAGGGAGGGGTAGTTGGTTGAAGGTGCATATGCGGACCATGCACCAAGTAAGCTTCATAGCTTCGCCGGAAGAGTATAGATGATGCCTAAGGCTCATTTATAGTTGCGTAGCCTTGAGAAAAGGGCATTTGATGCTTAGGCATCACTATGCCACGTCACGGACCCGATAATGCATAATCATTGTGCATTATGACGGAATGGCCTATACGGACCAGGCAATTGCCATTATCGCTTGGCCACTGCCTCACAAACGAGTTGGTTTAAGTTCTCTGTCCCTTCAAGATGAACTACGGTCTGTGCTTGATCCCTTTAGAGTAGGGAAGGGTACGTAGGAAGACGCAATGAGTTGCAGCATTTCCGGTCTAGCACTTTGTCGCTCATATCATCTATTTGAGAGATGATTGCAGCACATTGGCCTCTCATATCATCTAAGCTCGGTGATACGATGCAAGAGGTGATTGTGGCCAAACTTGATGAGGCTAGTTGCATGCCATCCGGTGGATGCTCATACTTCCTATCAATCCGTTCGACTTAGGCATGTACCAATGGCGTATTGGGCATGGCCTCGAAAGTAAGCTACATCGATATGCAAGTTAGCGGAGCTTGCATAAGCCTAAGAAAAGTATGGCATGAGCCTGATTGATGTACCCTTGGCACGAGCAAGACAAGTGCATGCTCTCAGCAATTCCGAAGCTTAGTGAATAGGAAGTGCGACGGTTTCTCAGCTAGACAGGAAATTCAGTGATGAACTTCCTACGTTGAGGCAAGGCACTCGGAAGCCAGAGATGCATGTAAGGTGCATTGGCCATAGCCTTCAAGGCTTAAAACCCTTTGCAGAGCAAGGGTAAGTCATAGACGCATTTATGTATCAATTTTCATCTATATTGTGTATAATGTTAGTACCCATTTTTGTACTTATTTTGGTATTTTATCTCTTTGTAGGTGTTTTTTGGAGAAATAAGCTTTTGCGGCGAAATTGGCTCGAAAAGTTGATAAGTGCAACCCAAGGGACGAGTGTTATGCGGATTCCAGCAACGGATAAGGGGCGACCATTGGATAATGGGTAACCTTTCCCCTTCACGTTCAAATTCTGAATTTGGGCGGGAAACAGAAAAGGTGAAGGTTGTTTTCTGGCAGTTTTGGTGGTTGTGATTTGGAGGAGTTTAAGGTCGATTAAACCTCTGATTTTCATAGGGTAGACTCCTTATGGGTCTAGGAATCTAACATGGGTGTTGAAAACAATTAAACTGGGCTCAATCGACGGGTTTTCATCTCAACAGCAAAATATGGAAAGTCACGTGTGTGACCGATTTTAGGAAATTTTAGAGAGATTAAATGAAAGATTTTCTTCCCAAAGCTTAATATCTATCTAAGGAAGAGTTTAGAATCAAAAGGAAAGCCCGGATATGCGTGGAAATTCTAAAACAATAAATTGCCGCAACTTTGCCGTGAAGAGAAAGAAAGAGATTTCAGAAGATTTTGGAGAGATTTAATCGCTCTTTTTGATATAAATAGATTGGTTGGGTCATATAGAAAGGGTGTCGAGAGTTTGAGGGGCTGAGAAGGGCTGGGGAGTGAGAAATCAAGACGAACAGAAAGCTACCTGCTGCTGTTTTCTGCTGGTGCGGAGCTGAAGAACACGAAAAACATAAGACGCACACGGAACAGTCGCGAAGAACACGAAGAACTTCGACCCACATTGAACCGTCGCAGAAGCAGTCTTATATTCAACTACAGAAAGCTGTTATCGTTTTTGACTGTCTTTGCTTAATACTTTCAGCGAACATTACCTTCCTTACAACAAGCTTTCTGTAACTATAGCTCGTCCTTTCTAATAAAAACACCTTATTTGATCAATGAAATCAACTTTTGAGCATATTTCTAATATGAGGAGCTAAACCCCTTAGCCGAGGCGACGGAGGAAGCCATTGTTCCATGAAAAGTGGTATAATTCTATTTTAATTATTTTTGCAATTTCTTATATGATTATTTGCTTTGATTGAGAATTGATTGAATGATTTTTCTTAAACAATTATGATTTCTCTTGATAGATTATGCTTAGACTTATGTTTTTGATATTCTATGCTTCGAAATACACTTGTTATTCCAAAAATCTACTTTTGCAAAATATTAGAATCACTTTAAACGTAAAGAGTTGCATGAATATTGGTTAGATTATATCACTTAATTGGTTAATGGTGGAATCCAGAGTCTCGGTGTTTTCTTATTATTGTTGAAACAACTTTATTTAATTTTCAAAAATCCTTCACAAGCCCGAGTTGAACGACAATCTTACTTACCACTTTAAAATCACATCAAATTTTTGGCGCCGCCGACGCGGACTTGTTTTTAGGGTTTTAGATTATTTTTTTATTTTTTTATTATTATTTCGTTCTTATTTTACGTTCTTTGGGTATTTTTCTATGTGCTACAGGTTTTGGAGTTTGGATCGAAAAGAAAAAGAAGTTGTCAAGGAGTTTGGTGATTTCATAAAGACTTGGAGCTAAAGCTTAAAGCGAAAAGAACGGAGAAAAGACGAAGATTTTTTTTTTCACCCCTCAATCACTATCTACGCAGAATTTTTGGCGCCGCCGATGCGGACTTGTTTTTATGGTTTTAGATTTATTTTTATTTTTATTTATTTTTGTTCTATTTTACGTTTTTGGGTATTTGTCTTTTGTCTACAGGTTTTGGAACGTAAAGAAAAAAATTGAGCCAAGGAGTTTGGTGATTTCGTAAAGATTTGGAGCAAAAGATTAAAGCGAAAAGAACGGAAAAGAAGACAATTTTATTTTAGTTATTTTTTATTTTATTTTTAGTTTTTATTTTTTTTATTTTTTTTAGGGTTTTGTTTTTTTTATTTTATTTTAGAAAAAAGAAAGAAAAAAAATTGTATTAGGGTTTCTTTATTATTTTGTAATTTTTTTTTTTTTTTTTGGACTTTTTGGACACTATTTTTATTTTTTATTTTTATATACCCTACGGAAGGGTATCCTTAAATATAAAAACTGTTTGCAGAGAAGGAGGACAATTACGATATTGTCTCTGCACCTTGGGTTCGTACACTGACACAGGAGTCAGTGGCCCGAGTCGACTACAACCGATTCATCCCCCGTCTGGAACGGGAGGTAAGATTCTGAACACTCGCGAATCCCCTGTCAGCGAGTTACTTTCTTCCTTCGTATGCATATATGCTGAGGACAGAATACGGACATTTATTTTCCTAGTAAAGGGCAAGGCCTGGCCATATAAGATAAGGGTTCGGATTTCATCACCGTTCTCTTCTTGCCCGCCTTAGGAAAACGATACCGAACGCGAACCCAAGCTTAAAATATTGACTAAAACGAGACCGGTAGGGTAACGAGCTTATAGGAAAGTCGTTCAAAAGGATCGTATTGGGTATCTTGTTAGCATAACTCAAAGTTCAGGAAGATTACTGTAAGTCGATTAGAGCCGCCTTGTAACCCAGGGAAGCGTTGCCAAAGAGGTGGGGGTATCAAAGCTCCTCTGAGCTTCTCCTACTTCTCTCCGACATACTTTATTCGGATTGTCCTACGAGGTTTGCTAAAATTATACCCAATTGCCTCTTAGAAGAGTAGAAGCTGGTCTAGAAACAATCTAAGTGGAGCCATCATGCTTTTTGTTTGCTAGAAATCAATAGGGTTGATTTGGTTGAGTCGTCCTTGATTTGCGATTGATTATCCTTCCAATTTAGGGAATTCTTGTATGCCTGAACGTAAAAGAGACGCCCTAGGTAGATTTGTTAAAGAACAACCTAGCAGTTCTAAGCATATCGATTACCTTGACCTAGAAGGTCCGATTTTCGGAGAGTCCTGTTTTGAACGTACTCCTTTTACTGAGGAGAGAATCCCCAATACTCCGATAGCACCAGAAATGGCTACTTTGAAAGCTTTATTAAATCCGACTAGGACTACTCGTCCCTCGTGTATTAAGTTAGCTAACACAGAAGCCACCTATGAACTTAAACCTGGGACCATACAGATGCTCCCAATCTTTTTAGGGAAAGTAAATGAAAACCCCTATTTCCATGTTAGGGATTTTGAAGAAATTTGCAGTACCCTAATAATTAGAGGCTTAGATGATGATGCTTTGAAACTTAGGTTATTTCCTTTTTCCCTGAAAGATAAAGCCAAATCGTGGCTGTATAGTTTGGCTGCTGAGTCAATCGAAACATATGAACAACTTACATCTGCCTTTTTCAATAAGTTTTTCCCTAGGCACAAAACATCGTCTATTAGGACGCAAATCTGCACATTCTCACAGCAAGAGGGGGAATCTTTGTATAGGTATTTGGAAAGGTTCAATGATTTGTTAACACAATGTCCTCACCATGGTTTAGAAAAGGTTAGGCTAGTTCAGATCCTTTATGAGGGTTTAGATTATTCCAAAATAACCACGGTAGAAGCTTTGTGTACAGGTGGGTTTGAGAACCAAACTGTTGATGCGGCAATGGCATTTTTGAATGAAGCCGCCGAAAAGACCCAACAATGGGAAAATAGTAGGGAACCCCGGAAAACGATTCTTCTAAACAGAGGAAACGTTAATAGGGTAGAAGGAAGTTATGAATCAGATACCAAGATTACAGCGATAGCTAAAAGGTTAGAAGCTCTAGAAATGGGTCGCACTAGTGGTAAATTGGAGCCTTTTTGGGAAGGCCAGAATAATGCAGAGCAAGGCAATGCTCTTTATAATAACACTAGATTCGATAATCGTCAGAAATTTGACCCATATTGAGAAACCTATAATCCTGGGTGGAGAAACCATCCGAACTTTTCATGGTCTAAGGGCCAGAATCAATGTCAGTTTAGTAACTCTAATGCTCCCCCATATTTTAGTTATGCTAAGAATCCTTCAGGGCCAGCTCAATTTCAGAATCAGTCGGATAAGTGAATCCTAAGCCTAGAGGAGTCTATCGTGTTGTTAACTCAACAAACTGCAAAACTTCAGCAATCAGTAGAACAAAGTCTACAAGTTAGTAACAAGATAGGACAAGAAAATAGTCAGGCTATTTCCGAGTTGAGAACCCAGATTAGTTTGATAAATGAGTCTTTGAGAGAAAAAGGTAGGTTTCCTAGTCAAACACAACCCAACCCTAGAGGAGTTCATGAAGTAAATATAAAACAATTGAATGCTATTAGAACCCTTAGGAGTGGTAGAATTGTAGACAACAAGGTAACCATGCCCGATAGTGAACCTACTGTAGTTCACCCCTCAGGATCTCACCACTCAAGACCACCCATAGCTGAAGAGACCGATAAAGTTTATGATGATGTAAATTCGGTCCCTGGGAGGTCTTATTTTGTACCTAGAGCCCCATTTCCACAGCTACTAGTACCAACAAAGAATGAATCCAACTTTAATGACATTATGGAGGTTTTTACTAGAAGCAATTAGGCAACTTCCGGCTTATGCCAAGTTCCTCAAGGATATGTGTACGCTAAAGCGAAAGCTTAGTGTCCCTAAAAAAACCTTTTTAGCCTGTCATGTAAGTTCGATCATTCAGAATACCACAACTCCTAAGTATAAAGACCCAGGTGCCCCTACCATTGCTTGCACGATAGGAAAACACAGGGTAGAAAAAGCTTTACTTGACTTAGGAGCTAGTTTGAACTTACTTCCGTACCATGTGTACTTACAACTGGGACTTGGTGAATTGAAACCCACCAAGATAACACTGCAGTTAGCTGATAGGTCTATTAAAATTCCTCGTGGTGTGATAGAAGATGTTCTTATTGAGGTCGACAAGTTTATTTATCCTGTGGATTTTGTAGTCCTAGATACACAACCTGTCCCTGACCCAGAGAATCAAATACCGGTGATTTTAGGTCGCCCATTTTTAGCCACGTCTAATGCCGTTATCAACTGTAGCACCGGACTTATGAACATATCCTTTGGTAATATGACCACTGAACTAAATGTCTTTAATGTTACTAGACAACCTTCTGATGATTTAGAGAAAGTGAATATGATTAGTACTTTGGTTCAGGATCTAGTTCAGGATAATTGGGACGACACTTTGTTTGGTGATTCTTTAGATGAATTTGATGAGACAATTATCTTAGGTAAGATAGATGACCAAACTTTAGAACTAGAAGAAGCTCTCGAATATTTCAAGGACTCTACAGACCCAGAAATTCAGTCACTAGTGTTAGGTTTTTCTGTGAGTAATGATGACTCTAAGTTTGGGGGTAGAGAACTGGAAGAAGCTCTTGATTATTTTAAAGACTCTGAGGATCCGGAAATTCAAGCAATAATTAGAGGTTTGTCTGAGAATACTGACTACCCTAATTTTGGGGGTAGTGATGGTCAAGTATCTTTATTAGAAGTCCCTAACTTGGGACTCGAGTCTAGTGTGCCTGAGGTATTACTTGAGTCTGTCCCGACTCCACAACCTGATCCTCCTGATACCGTCTTGGAAATGGGAACTCATAGTTCGGAAAAATATGTTTGTCAAGACACTCACATGAAGCCTAAGAGGGCGTCACAGATAAACCTAGTTGTCTTGCAAGAAAGTTTAGATCAGGTTGTGCTCCGTCTGTTAATTTTTATAATCCTGTGCAGTTGTCTCATATTAGTGGCAGTGCTGTTTGGTTTTGATGACCCACAGTTATTTCGACTACTGATATATGATTTGAAAAGTAATTAGCAATTTTATGGTACTTGATGTCTGGCTGAAGACCTGAAACTTAGCACTTCTTGGGAGGTAACCCATGCTCACGGTAATATCTTTCCTTAACTCTTTTGCTTCAAATGGTAACAGTTTCTCCTTGTTCATGCTTTTAATTTTATATTTAGAACATTGAGGACAATGTTAGATTTAAGTTTGGGGGTATGGGAGAAACTTTTTAGTTGCGTTATAAACTCCAGAGCCTAGAAATTTATGCCTATTAAGGATGGCACTAACCAATCTAGTGGATGGAAGCATTTTGGTATAAGAGTTGAGGGACCAATCTGATTAGATGGAAACATCTAAAAGAGTCTATTCATAAAAGCACAGAGCTCAGGTGTTAGAAATATCATGATAGTTTCGCCATATCTCGTTGAGTCCTTTTCATTTCTATTTTTATTTTCATTTCTTTTAAAAATATGTTTCTCTAAGTGATTAGGTGGGGCTCACGATTCAAGTTGTTACCAATGCTAGGGTGAAATAGAGTGATTGATATACAAAAAAAAAAAAAAAAAAAAAAAAGACCAGACCAATTAGACCAATCGGAATAAATTTTAACACTTGGATAGCAATATGTGTGTGTTTTCCCTGTCTCCGTCGCCTAAACAAGCGTGGAACGCAGGATCCACGGGAATTACCATGTAATCTGCTGACAAGAGGCATGCGCTTGGATCCACAAGATCTAATCATGTCGTTAGTTCTATAAAAAATAAAAAATAAAAAATAAATGTGTGTTCAATAAATCGACCGCTGGTTCCCTTATATATGCCAGACGAGTTGATCTAGAATTAGGATTATCGACCACTGGTTCCCTTGTATATGCCAGTTGATATTAGTCAGAATGGTATCTCAGTCCATTATGATAGGTTCATCTTGGTGGATGCCTTCAGACAGATATGAGAAAACACCGTTCACCTAGTCAACATCATAACCAGCTATGTTTTTCTATATCCATCTCTTAATCTTTCCATGTGATTTGTTGACTCCGGATATTGATGTCCATAGTGCAACTATCTTAGTAGAGCTATGTCACTTATATATGAATTTTAGTATGCTTGAGTGCAAACTCGTATACAACAATTGGAATTTCGCATCAGGGTACTTCCTCCCGTAATTAATAAGTATGCCAACCAAGGAGGTTATTTAGTGCATTCCAAGGTTCTGCGTAGATAGCTAGGGTCATGAGTAAAGGTTTTGTGGGTATATCTCTAGTAAACCCTCCCAAGACTATAACTCGGCCACTAGGGCCACCTAGGGGTTTAAAGGCTTGTTGTACATGCTAAGTGCAATCGACGATGCCTGCGACAGTGAGTTAGGATTTTATTTTGTAGTTTTGATTTGCTCGGGACTAGCAAATAATAAGTTTGGCGGTATTTGATAGACGCATTTATGTGTCTATTTTCATCTCTATTGTGTATAATGTTAGTACCCATTTTTGTACTTATTTTGGTATTTTATCTCTTTGTAGGTGATTTTTGGAGAAATAAGCTTTTGCGGCGAAATTGGCTCGAAAAGTTGATAAATGCAACCCAAGGGACGAGTGTTATGCGGACTCCAGCAACGGATAAGGGGAGACCATTGGATAAGGGGTAACCTTTCCTCTTCACGTTCAAATTCTGAATTTGGGCGGGAAACCGAAAACGTGAAGGTTGTTTTCTGGCAGTTTTGGTGGTAGTGATTTGGAGGACTTTAAGGTCGATTAAACCTCTGATTTTCATAGGGTAGACTCCTTATGGGTCTAGGAATCTAACATGTGTGTTGAAATCGATTAAACTTGGCTCAATCGACGGGTTTTGATCTCAACAGCAAAATATGGAAAGTCACGTGTGTGACCGATTTTAGGAAATTTTAGAGAGATTAAAGGCAAGATTTTCTTCCCAAAGCTTAATATATATCTAAGGAAGAGTTTAGAATCAAAAGGTAAGCCCAGATATGCGTGGAAATTCTAAAACAAGAAATTGCCGCAACTTTGCCGTGAAGAGAAAGAAAGAGATTTCAGAAGATTTTGGAGAGATTTAATCGCTCTTTTTGATATAAATAGATTGGTTGGGTCATATAAAAGGGGTGTCGAGAGTTTGGGGGGCTGAGAAGGGCTGAGGAGTGAGAAATCAAGACGAACAGAAAGCTACCTGCTGCTGTTTTCTGCTGGTGCGGAGCTGAAGAACACGAAGAACATAAGACGCACACGGAACAGTCGCGAAGAACATGAAAAACTTCGACCCACATTGAACCGTCGCAGAAGCAGTCTTATATTCAACTACAGAAAGCTGTTATCGTTTTTGACTATCTTTGCTTAATACTTTCAGCGACCATTACCTTCCTTACAACAAGCTTTCTGTAACTATAGCTCGTCCTTTCTAATAAAAACACCTTATTTGATCAATGAAATCAACTTTTGAGCATATTTATAATATGAGGAGCTAAACCCCTTGGCCGAGGCGACGGAGGAAACCATTGTTCCATGAAAAGTGGTATAATTCTATTTTAATTATTTTTGCAATTTCTTATATGATTATTTTCTTTGATTGAGAATTGATTGAATGATTTTTCTTAAACAATTGTGATTTCTCTTGATAGATTATGCTTAGACTTATGTTTTTGATATTCTATGCTTTCGAAATACACTTGTTATTCCAAAAATCTACTTTTGCAAAATATTAGAATCACTTTAAACGTAAAGAGTTGCATGAATATTGGTTAGATTATATCACTTAATTTGTTAATGGTGGAATCCAGAGTCTCGGTGTTTTCTTATTATTGTTGAAACAACTTTATTTAATTTTCAAAAATCCTTCACAAGCTCGAGTTGAACGAACTCTACTTATCACTTTGTACAACAACTACAAAGCACATCAGTAAGTTGGAACGGTGTGGAAGCTAAGTTAGCGGCATCATGCTCCACGAGCATGCTTGCAAGGGAAAATGGACATGCATTTGCCTAGGTCTAAAGCCCATATCGTAGCATCATCATGGCGCATCGGTAAAGTTATGGTCTGCGCACCCTGGCGCGCTAGGCGTAATTTTCTAGTCCGTCACAATATGTGTACGAGAAAGCGAAATCTTAGTGTCCCTAAAAAAGCCTTTTTAGCTAGTCATGTAAGTTCGATCATTCAGAACCCCATAACTCCTAAGTATAAAGACCCAGGTGCGCCTACCATTGGTTGCACGATAGGAAAACACTGGGTAGAGAAAGCTTTACTTGACTTAGGAGCCAGTGTGAACTTACTTCCATACCATGTGTACTTACAGCTAGGGATCAGTGAATTGAAACCTACCAAGATAACACTGCAGTTAGCTGATAGGTCTGTTAAAATTCCTTGTGGTATGATAGAGGATGTTCTCGTTGAGGTCGACAAGTTTATTTATCCTGTGGATTTCGTGGTCTTAGATACCCAACCTGTCGCCGACCCAGAGAACCAAATACCTGTGATTTTAGGTCGCTTATTTTTAGCTACATCTAATGCGATCATAAACTGTCGAAATGGTATTATGAATCTATCTTTTGGTAATTGATAGACGCATTTATGTGTCTGTTTTCATCTCTATTGTGTATATTGTTAGTACCCATTTTTATACTTATTATGGTGTTTTATGTGTTTGTAGGTATTTTTGGGAAATAAACATTTTTGGAAAAATCGGCTCGAAAAATTATGCGGAGCACCCCTGGAGGATATTTGTTATTCGGACTCTCAGTTTGGATAAGGGGCACCTCATTTGGGCACCTGCTATTCGCACCCCCGGCTTGGTTAGGGGGACACCCTTCTTCTTCACGGTTTAAAAAAAATTGGCGGGAAAATGTAGGTTCAAATTTTGTTCACCTGCGGAGTTTTCTGTTTTGAATTTGGAGGAGCTGTGGCGAGATTCAATCACTCCAATCGACTTCTTACAGCCTGTTACACTCACACAGGACTGGTAAGTCCTTCATATTCGAAGAAATTTGGCTATAATCATGGTGGGACGAATACAGGGAAGTTCGTGTATGCAGAGAGAGATTCTCGGGATTTCTGGCTATTCTTGGAGCAATGAACGAGTCTACAACGTTGTCTACTCATTCTGGAACGTGTTTCAGTCAATTTGGAGTGTGTCAGTTGAAGATTTTAGCGAGCAGAGATATGATATCGTATCTTGCATGGGAGTAAAAGAAAATATGTTTGATTGATTTCCGAGATTATGATTTATTCTCGGTCCAAATGGGTATATATACGCTTCTGGGGATTCTGAGAATGGATAGAGAGAGTTGGGAGCACTTAGGAAGAACCAGAGAGTCGAGAAATCAAGTGGCAGAAAAAAAACTCCATTTTCTGCTGCTGTGAAGAACACGAAGAACATTGGACGCAAGGTAACCGTCGTTCTTCAACAGTGACAACGACAACTGTTTGTGGGTCGTATTGCGACAGTGTCAACAACACTTCATTTTTATCGTTCTCTGTAACAGCTCGGTTTGTAACGAACAAAAGTGTTACAAACCCGGTTTTTATCAATTTTTCTCCTATTTCATCATTTGAGAACCATTTTTGAGCATTAATAAAGATGAATTTTGAGCATATTTCCATGATAATGATAAGCTAATTCTCGCGTAACCAAGGCATGGAGGAAGCTATTGTTGCATGAATAATTGGTAATTATTTTACTTTTCTCTAATTTTGCAATTTATAATTCATTCAAATTACTGCTTTGCATAATTTTTCCTAATTAGTTGTGATTCAATTAGATAGGTTATGCTTTGGTTAGATAATCTATGCTTAAGGGATACAATTAATGTTTGAGAATATGCTTGATAATTTGTGAATTAAGAAAAAGAGATTTTAAAAATAATTAGAGTTTTGGAATTTTTATCATCATTTATTCATGTGTAATAGTGGAATCTAGTGTCTTGGTTATTTTCACTCTAAAAAAACAAATTTGGATTAAAATTTTCTCTACTTTTAGTTTAAATAAATCTAGCTTTCACAAGTCTTACGAACTCATTCTTACCACTATCTAAAATTACATCAGTAATATGACTATTGAGTTGCATATTTTTAATGTCAATAAGCTACATTATGAGCTAGATGACACGTGCATTAAAGAGGTGAACATGATAGGAACCTTAGTTCAAGAGTCATTACCAAAAATCATATCGGAGGATCCATTAGCGACTTTTCTGTCCCATTTTAGCCTGAATTTCGATGATGATAGAAACATTGAACAAGTAAATGCTCTGTTGGATTATATTCCTATGTTAGATACTGATAGATGGAAAGCTAGGTTCGAACCATTACTAGCTTCCGAGTCTACCTTAATCCCTTGTTTAGAGGAGCCTCCTAAGTTGGACCCTAATTATGCATTTTTAGGCCCACCTGAGACTTTGCCTGAAATTATAGATTCCGATTTGGATAGTGATCAGGAGAGTAGGCCAGTGATTATGCTTCAAGACAATGAGGAATCTTTAGGGTGGACCATAGCGGATATGAAGCATACAAGTCCTACAGTTTGTATGCATTAGATGCATTTAGAGGATGAACCACTTGATTATAACTTAGAGAAATCAATTGACCTTTTTCAAGAACCTAATGGTCTAGAAATTAGGAATATTGTGACTAGTCTATCTAGAGACACCAAAAATTCTAAGTTTGGGGGTGGACTTGAAGTATGTGCCTATACCATTTCACAAGAGTATCTTCATAGAGAAGTTCAATTGTTAGACACACATCCTCTGGTTGATGTGGTTTACCCGGGATATGATACCCAGATTGAATTTGTTTTCCCGCCAAATATTTTTCTTCCAAGAGTGGGAATGTATGATTTTCAAATGTGTCAAGTATTAAGTTTTGAGACTAAGCCTAAGTACTTTAGGAGATTGGAATTGACACATTTGCTTAAGAATGACCATCACTCTCATTGTGGTCAAATGTGTGAGTCAAACCTAATTGACTTAGAGGATCCTCAATTATTCAGGTTATTATTATGTGCTTCTAAGTTCTTATTTGAGTTTTTACAGAATTTACAACCTGATAATTCGGATCTTACCTATGAGGAACACAAGCCCAAAGAAATTTATCTAGGCCCGTTTATAGAGCCTGAACCTGAACCACAACTAGATGTAGTTGTCTTAAACAGGAAACTAGAAAAGAGTGTGCTCTGTTTATTCACTTTCTTGGCATGTTGCAGTTCCCTTTTATCTGTGATAATACTTTTTGATGCAGATGACCCACAGTTGTTCCGGTTATTGCTTTATGATATGAGGTGATTAATTCTTTCTTATGTGTGGCTGAGGATGTTAAACTTAGCACTTCTTGGGAGGTAACCCATGCTTATGCAACACGGTAATATCTTTCCTTAACTCCTTTTCTTCAAGTGGTAACAGTTTCTCCTTGTTCATGCTTTTAGTTTCATCTTTAGAACATTGAGGACAATGTTAGATTTAAGTTTGGGGGTATGGGAGAAAATTTTTATTTGCATTATTAAACTCTAGAGCCTAGAAATTTATGCTTATTAAGGATGGCAGTAACCAATCTAAGTGGATGGAAGCATCTTAGTTGTAGGAGTTGAGGAACCAAGCAGTAGAGTCTATTCAAAGCACAGAGTTCAGGTGTTAGAAATAACATGGTAGTTGTCACCGTATCTCGGAGTCATCACCATATCACTTTCTGTTTTTATTTTTGCAAACTTATATGTTTCTCTAAGTGATTTTGTGGGGTCCACATATCGAATTGTTACCACCGCTGGGATGAAGTAGAGTGATTGAGTTGCTAAAAATAAATAATAAAGAGACCAGACCAATCAGACCAAACAGAATAATTCTCAAAAAAAAAGTTAACACTTGGATAGCAATATGTGTGTGTTCTCCCTGTCTCCGTCGCCTAAACAAGCGTGGAACGCAGGATCCACGGAAATTACCATGTAATCTGCTGACAAGAAGCATGCGCTTGGATCCGCAAGATCTAATCATGTTGTTAAAATAAAGTAATAAATAAATGTTTATTGTTAATGTTAATGTTCAGTGAATAAATCGACCGCTGGTTCCCTTGTATATGCCAGACGAGTTGATCTAGAATTAGGATTATCGACCACTGGTTCCCTTGTATATGCCAGTTGTGTTGATATTAGTAAGACCAGTATCTCAGTCCATTAGATAGGTTCGTCTTGGCAGTGGCCTTCAGACAGATATGGGAAACATTGTTGATCTTAGTCAACATCATTGCAACCATCTATTATCTCCATATCCAACTTCTTAATATTTTCACATGTGATTATGGTTTGTTGACTCCAGATATTGATGTCCATAGTGCGACTACCTGAGTAGAGCTCTGTCACTCAAATCAGGGTACTTCCTCCTGTAGTCAATGAGAGTATGCCAACCAAGGAGGTTCTTTAGTGCTATTACAAGGTTCTGCGTAGATAGCTAGGATCTGGAGTAAAGGTTTTGTGGGTACACCTTTTGTAAACCCTCCCGAGACTGTAACTCGGCCACTAGGGCCACCTAGGGGTTTAAAGGCTTGTTGCACGCGCTAAGTGCAATCGCGATGCCTGCGACAGTGAGTTAGGATTTTGTTTTATTTTAGATTTGCTCGAGGACTAGCAAATAATAAGTTTGGGGGTATTTGATAGACGCATTTATGTGTCTATTTGTTCTCAATTGTATATATTAATAGTGCTCGATTTTGTACTTATTATGGGTTTTTATATCTTTGTAGGTGTTTTTGGAGAAATACACATGTGCGGAGAAATTGGTGAAAAGTGGAATTTGCAACCCCAGAAGATGTACTACAGGCACCCCAGAAGTATGCTGGAGACACCCCAGGAAAATGTTATTGGCACCCGGAAAATTTACTAAAGGCACCCGGAGGACAGCTGCTAAAGGGACTCTCACCTTGGATAAGTGGCACTCCAATGGATAAGGGGTACCACATTTTCTATTTACACTCCCAGTTTGGTTAGGGGGACACCATCTTCATCGTTTCAAAAGTAGAAAAAGGCGGGAAATGTCATTTTCAAAAGCAGCTCACCTGCGAACTTCTGGATTGGATTTTGGACGTGATTCTAATAGACTCAATCACTAAATTTGGTTGGGATGGACTTGTATGGTATGAACAGAGTCAGCATGGGTATTTTACTCAAATAAATTGGGTTAGATCATCGAAATGAAGTTAAACAGGGAGAAGAAAAGATATCGGAATTTTGTGTTATTCCGGGAAATTACGAGGAGAGTTTAAAGGATTTTGGGGTCTGATTCTGTTGGGACCGTATTAGCAGAAAGAATGACGTGTTTTGAGAGCTAAAACAATAAGAAAATCTTCGTATATTTGGTATAAATTTAAAGCATGGAAGGAGATGCTATACACGGAAACAGGGAGATAATCGTGGTCATATTTTGATTCAATATGGAAATTATGTGTAATACCTGTGCGGGATTTGATTGTATAAAACTGAAAATAAAGTTTTTAAACGGACAAAAGACACGTAAAGACTTAGGAAGATATTCTCGGAGCTTAGCAGGGAAGAAAATAAAAGATTTTCTCGAGATAGTTTTGCACCTGTTAGCTATATAAAGGCTTGTACGAGTGCTAGGAATGGAATCGAGAGTTTTGGGAGACTTTGGGGTAGAGCAGAGGCCGGAGAATTGAAGAATCATAAGTTGCAGTAAGCAGTGTTGCTGCTGCACATCTCATAAACACGAAGAACTTAAGACCTAAAAGAACTGTCGTTAAGCTACAGTGGATGCGACAAACACTTGTTATCGTTTTCTGTAACAGCTGAGTTTGTAACAAATACAACTGTTACAAACCCGGTTTTAATCAATATTTCTCCCAATCATTATTTGTGGACACCTTTTTAGCAATGAATTCATATTTTGAGATGGTCTTTACCATGATGAGTTAATTCCCTCGTAACCAAGGCAATGGATGAAGCTACTTACGCATGAATGATGAGTAACTATTTTATTTTCTCTAGTTTTATTATATAATTCACTTAATCACTGCTTCTGTAGAGTTGTGAATTGTTTGCATGATTTTTTCCTAATTATTTATCATTCAATTTGTTAGGTTATGCTTTGTTAAATCCATTGATAATCTATGCTTAAGGTTTACAATAAATATTTGAGAATCTGTCTGATTTTAGTGGGTTAAGATTAAAAAAAAAAGGGACTTGAAAGCTGACTAGAGTTTTGAAATCCTTATCATTCAATCATGAGTAGTAGTGGAATCCAAAGTCTTGGTTATTTCTAAAATCCTGATATCACTTTCAATTGAGTTTTCTTTATTTTAGCATTAGAAATTATTCTGAAACCAAAAATCTCTACAATTCTTTGAACGAACTTTTCTTACAACAATAAAAACTACATCAGGTAGGTTAGCGAACCATCTTGCAAACCATAGATATCTAAGTTTCTAGAATACAAGAAGGTTGGCGAACCAGTTCGCAAACCTTAATTTTATAATGGGACAGTTCACAAACCGTAGTGATTTTAAAATTGGTGAAAGGCTAAAGGTTGGCAAACCCATTTCACGAACCCTAGCGCCATGAGTTCACGAGTTATTAATGGTTGGCGAACACGTCTCACGAACCGTAGCATACAGACTCATGACTATTTAACGATTCACGGACCGTTTCACCAATGGTCCTAGTGGATATTTGGTAGATGCTCAAAGACTTATTTTTTAAATATGGTTAGCATTTCTAGGTCTCTCATAATAAACACCTCTAAGACATTTATGATCTCTAAAACACTTTGTGTATGTGCATTAAGATTAAATTTTCAAGTGTTTATAATAAACACGATATTGTTTATTAGTTCGAATGGCATACTTGCCAAGAACTATCATTATACAAGGTTCATGTACTCGGAACACTGTGTATATTCTTCTATGTGATTTCAAAAAAAACTTCTCACATGCTTACTTGAAACCCTAATTAGAGTTTCATCTAAACATAAAACAGTGTTTGCTTGAATCTCTAGTTATCTTAGCTTGAATTTTAAACAATCCTCAATCTTGAACATCAATATATAGAGATACTCTTTCAACTGGGAAATTTAATCCCTGACACTTTGTGTCCTAGTTGATGCTAAAGTCGTCCTCTATTGACCTAGGTTTCTTTTGAGAAACATAATTAGGTCTACGACTTAAAGACTTCACTTGGGGTTTGGGAATCCAGATCTGACTATCTTTACCTTGATAGTTTGTGAATCCTGATCTTGCTTTTCTGTTATCGATGTTCTTTTAATCTCTTTCAGGCAAGATATATAGGAATCACAAAGTTCTCTTCGTCCCAGACTATGTGATTGCTCAAGATAGATATCTAAAAACTATTCTTAATTGATTAGTTTACGACTTTTCTTGAGAGGTGGTTAAGAATCCAGGATTCTCAGCTAACTGAGTGTAAGTGTTCCAGATTTATGAGGTATGCTAGCATTGTCTATTGCAAACAGATTTCCAAGCCTTGATCTTTGATCTAGAGGGAAATCAATAGGCTTATACGTAAGAAGCATATTGGTATCAAAAGTATTTACTTAGGTTGAAGTAACTCTTAGGCTGTAAAGGATGTCAGCTAAGGGAATCAATTGAATAGAGCCTTGCGAGGTTCAAGAGATATAATGAGCGACTGTAACTGAATCGCTTGGAGGGTGGGTCCGGTCTCAACTATATTCCAGTCCGAAGTATGATAGTAGGCTAGTGTCTGTAGCGGCTTAATATAGTTTGGCATTCAAATATGGACGAGGTCCCGGGTTTTTTTTTCCTATTGAGGTTTCCTCGTTAACAAAATATATGGTGTCTTGTGTTTTTCCTTTTCCGCATTATATTGTTTATCTTTATAATAG
The DNA here is from genome assembly GCA_023531105.1 of Papaver atlanticum. Classification (NCBI taxonomy): domain Eukaryota; kingdom Viridiplantae; phylum Streptophyta; class Magnoliopsida; order Ranunculales; family Papaveraceae; genus Papaver; species Papaver atlanticum. Next base: position 2,389,928 of record JAJJMB010007708.1, read on the forward strand.
GATTCACACAAGTAGTACGTATTCAATTCAAGTATATATGTCCATTTAATTAAGATAAAATACAAGGCTCGTTCCTTTTAGAATTCGTATCTACAAATATAGATAACAAGTTTCATACTTGGCGGAATTTGGATATGAATATATTGGATATTGAACTTGGATATTGATTTTTGAGATCATCCAAGTACTCTTCTTAACAATCAGGTTCACGAACTCCATTGTATAGACTTTCTGATTGAGAAGTAAAAGAGATATAAACCATATATACATATTGTCAAGGATCATTAAGCTGGTCTACTTGCAATTGTATTAGTTTTTGTCTATACAGGTTGCCGAACGAAAAAAGTTGGTAGTTGCTGATGGGTAAAAAGGATTTACTGGTTTATGAGTAAAAATGGAAAGTTGTGGAGTAGGCGGATACTCGATTAAGAAAATCGTCAAAACCCCTTAACAGATGTACTGAAAAGGAGCACTTGAATTTGAGAGATCAATCTGTATAACTCCGGCCTAAACCAAGAAATGGTCGTTCCAGAGTCAATTCGCTCACAAAGAGGGATGGGGATCGATCTGTAGGAGGGAAGCTAAGAATGTGTGAGATCAATGATAATTAATAGATTGTGGATGTGTTGAATTCTTTGTATTAGACAGAGAGAAAAGCTTATGTGTGTTTGATAATGATAGACTGTCGTAAATTGGATTACGGTAAGTTTTCCTTGAGTTCAGTTTTGTTAAGTTATCAATTCATAGGTTAAAAAACCTATTTATTGCATAAGTAGCTGACACATTGATCTCTAGCAAGTGGTGACGGTTGAATAAGAGTGGAAGAGTGTGGAAGTGGGAAATCGTGGTTGAACCAGTTTCGCATTACGAGGGAGACTTGGTTGATTGTCCATCAACTACTTCATTTACTCTTTCAACTGCCATCACGACTTACCCATTTTCTCGCCATGGATGTATTGTTACATCCCACATGTTGTAGACCGCCAGACCAAAACCCTAGTGAATTTCCCCCATGTGACATAATTGATGTCTCATGTGAAGTCTGCTTTGCAGACGAGTATTTAGTTGGTCAGTTGTTGACTTGGCTAGTCCGTGAGTCTTAGATTTGATGAGTAAAATGACGAGGGTACCCAAGTACGCCACAATCTTTTCGTTTTTAACTATAAGTCCGATACCAAAGTGATCGTTTATGGACAAAGTCGAGACAAAACGACAACAAGGTATTCACTTGATAATAGTTACGGTACAAGACCGATTAACTATAGGATCAATGTCAAGTGATTAGGATTAACGTACTAGTGTATTTACTTTTAATTATAATAAAATATTTATAATTTCAGAAAGTAAAAGTAAATCACACAACAAGATTTTAGGATAGTTTGCAAGAAATGCAAACTCAACTATTTATAGACCAAGGTTGTTTGGACAACAAGAAAATTCCAAAAAAATAAGTACCTAATTTTGGTTTTCATATTTCCAACTAATATCCAACCTGAAATTCTGAAATCTGTCATTAGCAAATATCTAATATTAGTTTAGCACTTAACTAATATAACTTTCTAAAAGATATGTTTTGATTGCTGGAAAATCAAGAACATATAATCGAAAATCTTATTTAAAAGATTCTCAATATTTCGGTTTGGGTTCACCTTGAGTATCAAGGAATATCTTTGAATAATAAAAGTTAAGAATTATACACATGTTCAAATTATGTCGACATCTAGAACTTTCCTATTTAGCAAACCCTAATTCCAAACTCACACAAAACCGTAAGTAATATGCGAATGTTGGAAATCAGCTTTTTCTCTTGGGACCGGTTCTACCATGACTCCTAACATAGGTTAAGATCGGTTCTACCAAGTCTCCAAATATAGGTAGGGATCGGTTCTACCATGACTCCCAACATAAGCTGGGATCGGTCATACCATGATTCCCAATATAGGTAAGGATCGGTTCTACAAAGACTTCCAACAAAAGTTAGAATCGGTTCTGTCATGTATCCCAATATAGGTAAGGATCGGTTCTACCAAGATTCTCAACATAAGTTAAGATCGGTTCTATCGTGTATCCCAAACTAGGTAAATATCGGTTCTACCATAACTCTCAACATAAGTCAAGATCGGTTCTACCAAAGTTCTTACCTAGGTTCGAATTGGTCATCCAATAGATCTTCATTAAAAACCGGACCAAAACGCCTATTGATTTCATCTCGAGTACAAAAAAAGTTTCGTATATGTACTTCCTTTAAACATATGTAATCAAACATAGTTTCCTAGGATGAAATCACACCTATATCCAATACACAATCAAGTAACAAGTTACATAGATTATGTCGATATCGCATTTACGAAGTTCAAAAGATAAACGTTATACTTCATAGTCAAATATTCTTCCTTGACACTTTGATCATAAAAAACTGACCAAGTCTAATACTAGAGTTGTAATACCCAGAATTTTTAGTTACTGTTTCTGTCGAGTTATACCCGGATTAGTTAACCTTGTGGCTTAGGTTGTTGTTCATTAGCGTTAGCCTAGGTGGGGTTGATTGAACTAGAAAGGCTACAAGTTATGGTGGAAATAGAATAATTAATAATAAATAAAATTAAGGAAAAATGAAAGATAAAGAAAATAGTAAAGAAAAATAATAAATATGTTTATGTGTATTTATGTTAGTATTAATATATAGGTTTTCTATTAATATAAATAGAAATAATATTAGAAGTTACGAAGAAAAAAAAGGCTAAGAGAAGAATAGGGAGATGGAGATAGATTTCTTTTAGAGAATAAAAGTATGGAGAATCAAGAGGATGAAAGGAATTAAGGTATAATGTTAAATCCCCTCTCTCTTTTTCTTTCTTTGTTATACTTGATCTTATTTCTTATATCATTAGGTTTCTGAAATTTATCTGTATAATATTATATATCCGATTGATGATCGGACTTTTAATATTGATAGATAACATGATTATGAATATATGGTTAAAATTTTAAGTTAATCAACCGTAAATTCACCGTTGAATATTTGTTTGGATTTGGGTGATAGTTTCTGAATTTTTGGACAGTTTCGTTTTTTCATAGTTTTGGCTATCTTAGGTAACCTAGATGATACTAAAATGATTAGATCAAAGAACAAAAGTTGTATATTTGTGATTTATCAGTGTGCTTTGAATTGGGTTAATTTCAGATTATTATGAATTTACCATGAATTGTTTGCTAATAACATGTAATCTGCCAATTTTTAGGATGCCATTATAAATTCAATATCTTTTTTTTGAGCCGTTGGTTTTATGTGAATTTTGGATACACTATTTATTATTAATTCACCTATACTCCTAATTTTTTTAAGATGATCAGAGTTTGTTATCGTTGTGAAACATATTATAACATATGACTGCAGTTAGCTTGTTTGCATAAATGCTCAAAAGAAACTCACGTTGTTTGTCATATGTTGTAAGCCATGGTTGATTGTATTGTTTGTAAAAAATTGATTTAAAGGTTATAAATGAGTTCATGTTTTATCGTTAGATGGAATATGGTTTCATGCTAACGGCGGGTAATGATCCCCGAGAGTTAAATGGGTAATGATCCCCATGTAGGAACTTGTGTTTCCTGACTATTGATGGCGGTTGTTCGTGCCGGATAACGAAAATGAAACGGGTAATGATCCTCGAAAGCAAATGGGTATGATCCCCATAGGATCTTTTTTGTTCCTGGCCATCGATGGCGGCTGTCCGTGCCGATAAACGATAAGTGGGTGCACGAACCAAGGTTTTCGTACCGTGAACTCATGGTCTGTTGGTGACAATATTAATTTGTGAATCATGTGTGAAATCTTATTGGATGAATTGTATGAAAATATTATTGGTTTCATGAACTCATGTGTTAAAATCTGAATATTATGATTTGTTAGAAACCTTATTGGTGTTGTGAACTTATGGGTTGATTTCTAGATTAGAAACATTATTGTTGTTGTGGATTGATATGTTGAATCCTAAATGAATGATTTGTTGAAATATTATTAATATTTTGGAGTCCTGTTTTGAAATATTAATTAGATGATTTAGTGAAAATAATATTTGTACGCTAATCTTGTTGGTTGGAAATATATATCATTGATTAATCGAAATCATGTCGTACTACTTGACTCATTGACATTGTTACGCATGTTTGAGATTGGAAATGCATTCTACTGAGCTGTCATCTCACCCCAATTGACATCCTTGCAGATTTCATGGAAAGTGAAAGTGGAAATTAGGAAGTTAGATATCTTGGTGATTGCGTTGTATTTCTTTTATTTGTTTGAAGTGTAATTTGATTTTAATATTTTGTTGAAAATGTTGTTAGTGGATTTATATAATCAATTAAATTCATTTATAAGAATAATTCCTCAAGCTTAGTGAAATAATCATAGAAAATAAAACTTTTTAGTTTCTTTCCGACCTGTAACGCTTCGAGTTCGGATCTCCATACGGGTTTGATCCTGGTCCGGAACCCGAGATGTTACATGCATATTAAAATATAACCTCACATGTTAAGTTTTCAATCTTAAACGACTTGAAAGTAACGATAGGAATGGAAACAAGTCAAGTCAGTATCATTAAACTCAAGTGGAAGGATGATGTCTTCATTATAGTCAATACGTCTTTACGATCTTCAGGTCTTCAAGGTAATACTTGTATGTCTCAACATTCCTAGACATTCGAGTCTAACCTAAGCGAAGTTGAATCTAGTACATTTAATCAAGCGACTCTTAATTGAGTTTTGTTACTAAAATAATGACAACCAAACTTGACATACCAACGCTTGGTGGGTTCAACCGAGCAATGCTCTAAGAATGAGTCGAGCATAACTCTCAATGAAGAATATGACATGCTCTGTGAATCATCATTATGATGGATTAAGCATAAGGTGTCTGCTGGGATAATAATGATGCTTAGACGTTGAGTCTAATAAACTGTGACATATCATTATGCCAGCCGAGGCAGCAATAGTACTCGAATAATTTGGATTGATGAATGTCGGTCTGATGAGATCGCTGAAAAGGAGAGGGTACCAAGTACAGCACCAAAAAAATTGTTCGACAACCTATATGGGAAAAACCTAATACAATTTCAAGTGGAACAACTTAATGATCCTTGACAATACATATGTAAATTTTATATCTCTATCTCTTCTAAATCAGTATGTATAGACTAAGGATTCCGTAAACCTGATTGTTAAGAAGAGTACTTGGACGATCTCAAAAATAAATACCCGAGATCAATCTATTTATATCCAAATAATCAAATCGGAATTTTTCCAAGTAATAAACTTGTTATCGATCTTTCAAGATACGAATTCTACAAGAAACAAGTCTCATAATCGACCAAAATTATATGGACGTATCTACTAAAATTGAATATGTACTACTTGTGTAATCCTATTATAAATATAAACAATATAATGCGGAAAGGGAAAAAGACAAGACACCAGAAGTTTTGTTAACGAGGAAACTGCAACAGCAGAATAACCTCGGGACCTCATCCAAATTTGAACACCAAACTGTATTAAGCCGTTCCAGACACTAGACCACTGTAAGACTTCGGACTGAAATTTACTTGAGATCGAATCCACCCTCCAAGGGATTTAATTATAATCGCGCTCCTTACGTCTCTTGAACCTCGCAAAACTCTACGCAATTGACTCCCTTAACTGACGTCATCTATGACCTAAGAGTTGATTCAACCTAAGTGAAGACTTTTGATATCAATCTTCCTCTAACAAATAAGCCTATTTTATTTCCCTTTAGATCAAAGATCAACGCTTGGAAATCTATTTGCAACAGACAAAGCTAGCAACCTCACAAATACGGAACACTTACATTCACCTAGATGAGAAGCCTGGATTCTTTACCACCTCTCAACAATAATCTTCAACTTTTCAATTAAGAATAGCTTTCAAATATCTATCTTGAGGAATAACAAAGTCTGAGACGAAGAGAACTTTGTGATTACTATCTCACACAGAAAAGTCTATTCGAATAGATAAATCTGTCTCCCACGAAAATACCTACGAGTTTTGTTCCGTCTTTTGATAAATCAGGGTGCACAGGAACCAATTGATAAACCGGACTTATATTCCCGAAGAACAACCTAGTATTATCAATCACCTCACAATAATCTTAATCGTATGGTAGCGAAACAAGATATTTTGGAACCACAAACGATGAGACGAAGATGTTTGTGACTACTTTTTATCTTTCCTATCGGAGAATCAATCTTGAGAAAATCTTAGAGAAGATAGTACACAATACGATAGAACAAGGAAAGATCAGAACACGCAACTACAGAGAAAATAGTTGGGTATGGCTTCACAATCCCAATGAAGTCTTTAAGTCGTTAACCTACAGGGTTTCGTAAAAAACCTAAGGTTAAAGGAGAATTGACTCTAGTCGCAACTAGTATCACACAGGAGGTATGGGGATTAGGTTTCCCAGTTGCTAGAGTTCTCCCTTATATAGTTTTCAAATCAGGGTTTGCAATCTAAGTTACCTTGGTAACAAAGCATTCAATATTCACCGTTAGATTAAAACTTGATTAAACCCAAGCTAATATCTTTCAACCGTTAGATCGAACTTAGCTTGTTATACACAAATGAAATGTACCCTCATTTAGGTTTGAGTAACCATGCCTAAACGTGTACACTATGTTGGCTCAACAGTAGTTAACCGAGGTTAGCTATATGAACACTCACATATCAACCTTATTCATCTTAACCACAACTAGTTCAAATGACTCAAATGAAACTAGTTAAAGAGTTGTTCAATTGCTATATTCTCATAGAAGTATACAAGAACACAATTGAAGCAAAATCGGTTTGATTCACTCGAATCAATTTATGAACATTATAGCCACGGTTTGCAAAGAATTCATTCCTTAATATATAAATATATTAGTTCATGAGCAAACCAATTTTAGAACTTTAACCACTCAAGTATGCAAACGGGTACGCATACTTAAGTACCCGGTCTGAGTTTGGGTTTCTCCAGTATGCAAACGGGTACGCATACTTCCAAACATCAGAAATTTCCGGACCCAAACCCTTCGCCAGTACGCGTACGGGTATGCGTACTTAGGTACCTGGAATTCCACAACTATAAGTACGCATACGGGTATGCATACTATAGTTCCGGTCATGGATCACATACATGCAAGAATGCATACTATGTTCATAATCCAATGATGGTTAAGTATTCTAAACTCTATTTCAATCATTGAAACTTTCTAAGAGGATGACAATAGCCGTTTTCACACACTATTAGCATCAAAGCAATTTTCAAGTTATTGAAATAATCATAACGAAACATTCCAAGTCTACACCAAATGATTGTATCACACAAACCATGTAAGATGTTACTCGACAATTTTCACATTGACCATCTTTTGACTTTCGTCAAGAATATAAGATGAACTTGGTTGAAGTGAAAGCTTACCAACACTTTCGAGAAATATGTAAGCGAGTCTAACTCAGCTCGAAATCTCAAATGTGCATAATCGAATACTATATAGTAATACGACTTTTGTCTCAATATAGGAGATAGAGTAAAAATAGACTTTCCAAGTGATAGATGAGTTTTAGTCTCCACATACCTTTTGTTGATGAAGTTCCACAAGCTCTCCTTAGTAGTTCTTTGTCTTCAATTGATGAACGTCGTGAAGTCTAATGCTCAACTACACAATCTATCCTAGTCCGAGACATCACTATAAGTATACTAGAAATCAAGACTTATAGTTTTGATCACTAATATTGACAAACAAGCTTGAGATAGCAATGCTTGCGGGTTCGACCGAGCAGTGCTCTAACAATACTTGATAATAGTTTCGGACTTAACCAAACTCTATAGGATCACTATTAAGTATATCATAGTTAACGTTTGTGTAATTTACTTTAAATTATATAAACAAATATAACTGTGGAAAACAAAAGTAAATCACACAGTAAGATTTTGATAACGAGGAAAACTGCAAATGCAGAAAAACCCCGGGACCTGGTCCAGAATCGAATACTCACAGAATTAAAACGCTACACAAAATTTACACCAACTTCATATAGTTGAGACCAAGAAACTACCCCTAGTTCACTTAGTTTCCTCGGTATCCCTGCGCTTCCGACTTCAATGAGTGCACGCACTAGAACAATTCCTTTGGATCGTATTCCAAACAATGAAGGAACAACAAATCTGTTTGGTAACAACTCTTTCGATTCCCACCAACGGTACTCGTAGAGCATCTTGATCCCACAAAAGTATTTAAACGAGCGGTCGTAAGAGATTTCATCTAATTAGGATACTTTCCTCTCCGAATAGACGGCTCCACCAGAAACAACAAGAATGAAGTTTGCCTGGCTCTTAGGATAGTTTGCTAGAAATGCAAACTTAGGTATTTATAGACCAAGGATGTTTGGACAACAAGGAATTTCAAAAACCGAAAATATTCTCAAGATATGCAATGAATAGAAAAATTCGGTTTTCCTAATTCCAATAAATGTTTGTCCAAAATTTCCGAAATCTCTCAATAGAAAATCTCCAATTAGTAAATGCACATTACTAATTTTTATTCTCTATAGATATGCATTTAATTGCTGGTAATTAAAGCATATAAAACCAAAAACCTTAATTAAAAGATTCTCAATTTATTTCGGCACAGGATCTCCTTAAGTACTAAGGAATATCTTTGAACAATAATTGATAATAGTTACTATACGTGTTCAAAGTATGTTGACATCTCTTCACTGTAAATCCTTATTCATATTTACATGGATTTACATTCTTTGAATCGGTTATACCACACTTCCAAACAAGTTTAGAATTGGTTCACCTGTATTCCAAGATAACTATGTGATTGATCAAATATCAAATCACATACATGGGTTCAATCGGTTCTACCAATCACTAGGATCGGTTATACCTCAATATGGAAATACTTGTGATCGGTCACACAAGTTACCAGGATCGGTCACATCAATTACCAGGACCGGTTACTATATTATCATGGTATTGCTTGTGATCGGTCACACCAGTTACCGGGATCGGTTACACCAATTACCAGGATTGGTTACCAATTACAAGGATCGATTACACAACACTCTGTGATCGGTCACACCAATTACTAGGATCGATCACACCAATTACAAATATCGATCATACCATCTCATGGTGATTACTTAGGATCGCTTACACCAATTAATAAAAACTAGTCAAGCATTGTGATTAGTTATACCAAGATACATAACAAAGTTACGATCGGTTCTACCATCTCACACATATTGGTAATCCAAAAATTTGCAATGAATAGCCGTACCAATAAGCCTAATGATTTCCCTTTCGATTCATAAAACAAGTTCATGAATGTACTTCCTTTAAACAAATGTAAAACATTATTTCCTAGGATGAAATCTTCACCATAACCCATTCACATAATCATAACAATATATACAAGATTATGTCGATGTCATATCTACGAAGTTCCAAAGATAGGCGTTATACTTCGTGGTCTAATTCCCTAATACTATGATCATACAAATATGACCATGTCACATCACTAGAGTATTATACAATATGTATAGTATATACAGCTTTGCAGTCATGTTTTCAATATAGCACGACTTGAATGATACATTAGGAATGAAACTGTTCAACTCAATATTACTAACCTCAAGAGGAAGGATGATGTTTTTGTTGTAGTTCGCTTCTTATTCACATTCTTCAGGTCTTCGGAGTAATACTTGTATGTCTCAACACTCCTAGACTTTCTAGTCTAACCCAAACGAAGTTGGCTCTAGTATATAATCAAGCGACTTTAGATGAGTTTTGACACACTAAAATATGGCAACCAAACTTGACATACCAACGCTTGGTGAGTTCAACCGAACTATGCTCTAACAATCTCCCCTTTTGTTAATTTTAGTGACAAAACTCTTATTACATATGGATAAACAAATTACATAAGAATTCATTTTACATACGCTTTATTCCAAATTTCAACAACACAATATCCTGCATATATTCAATCAATAAATGCCGCTGTTGACATTTGAATAACAAAGCTTTTACTCCCCCTAGAGGTGAGAAAGGTAAATATTCAATCTGAACATCTTTGTTATTCCCCTTTTTGTAGTCAGAATACTACAACGGCAATATGATATGTTTTCTCCCCTTAGTCAATGCTTTACTCTTTCGTTAGATATAACATTTAAGCACAATTGTCCTTTCATTAGTGATAGCAAATCACTTGTTTACTCCATATATTTCTCCCCTTTTTGTCACAAAATGACAAAGATTTGAGCAAATAAAGGAAAAACCGAAAGAATCTTACAAATTGAAAAGACTTGTAAATAACCTATAAGAGTTAAGCACGAAGGTTTCGCATACCACTTTAGATAACCAATATTAAAGCCGAAACTATTTGTAATTTAGTTTTAATATGTTATCAAGGAAACAATTGCCCGAAGCAATTTTCCTTAATAGTTTAACAAATTGACTAAGAAACTTAGTTCCCTTGTTAAATCGATTGCAAACATACAATCGCTTATTTCGATAAGACCAAAACAAAGATCAGAATTAACTTTATTTCTCTCATCAGGCTCTAATTATTCACATAATAACTTAGACCTTTCTCTTTAGACAAGACAAACACTAGGTTAGTTAACTAGTTTTTCTTGTCAAGGCATTCAGTTAGACTTGAATAACTGAATCTTCCAATTTGATAAGTCTAACTAAGATCCGAATTAACTTAGTTTCTCTTATCCGGAATCGATTTGGACTAATCAAATGACCCCGTATTTTGTTAAGCCATAAACAATACATACAAACCAAAATAAATTGACTTGCACAATTATTTTCTTAACCTGAAGCAATTGAAACAAACATAGACATTATAGCACCGCAATTGCACCGAATTTCGTTAAGCAAAAACACTTGATACCCAACAATAAAGAAGATACCAAAGAATAAGTCAAATAAATTGACACAATTTTTCTTAACCGGAAACAATTGAATCATACACACACACACATCCATACACAATAATAGAACATATCAATTGTACCGAGATTTTGTTAAGCAAAAGAAAAATATAATGCAATATAAACAGGCTTTTCTTAAACAGGAAAACGATTAACTAACAAATTCGTTACCTCAAGTTCCGCAGCTCTTCTCCCCAGAAAGATATATCATTAAGCGCAAGTTCAAGTAAGAACTCTCCCCCGGTATGTTGTCATCCTCTCGCAAGAACAAAAGAACAACAACAAAAGCAACATTTACCAGAGAAAGGTTGAAATGGTTTTAACTAATGCGTGCCAATAGCAAAAGTTGAAAACCCGAAACACATATATTATGCTAAACACAACTCATGTAAACATAAATTGATTCAATATATTGTGACTTTTCACATATGATTTTCAATCGGAACACCTTATGATCCTTTGATAAAGCCTACCAACATTGGCTAGAACTTAAACCCGCTATATCAAAAAGCCACACAAACCATAAGGGTTACATCATATGAGATCGAATATTAAGGTTAATGAAAACCTAAATCAGACATCCCATAAACCGAATACACATAGCAAAAATATAAACATCCATTCACAGGTTATGTAATCGGTAACTATCATAAGAAAAATTATAAAAAATAATTTTATTCATAAGTAATGATAGTTTTATTCAAAATAGACCTTATACAATAATTGAAGTAAATCAAACATTGATGTCTATTTTTATGGATCAAGTATTACAGCATATAACTTAATCCCTAGTGGTGCTTCGATTATTCACTAAGGTTTCTTCAGTGTTCAAACTCTTGAAGCATGTATCGAGAGACTTGTCAGCAACCACTTCTTGTTTTTCAAGCTTTTCAACTTGAACCTTCATGTCTGCAAGATCAGCTTTTGTTTCCTCAATCCTTTCCTTGAGCCAATCTTGATTTCGAACCGTTATTATGAGATTGGTTCTTAGTTCTTCAAAACCATGGATATAGTCAATCATACTATCAGAAGGAATACACTTATCTTAAAGGTTGTAAGCCAACAAACATGACTCATCTTGGGATCCAATAGAACTATCAGATTCATAATCAGAGATGATTTTTGATATGATCTTCTTCTTCCTTTCTGTATTGATTCCTTGAAAATCCTTAACCTTTTGAGCTTCCACCTTATTTACCTTTGTAATACTGTGAGTTATTGGAGGCATGCTCAAGGATTTAAATAAAATTAATCAGGGTTTTACAATACAAGCAAGAGAAAGTTTCTCTTAAGAAGAGTCAACTTTCGGACCGAAATACAATGGAATTTCCAAAAATATATTAATAATATATTTTGTTTCCTGTGTCCGAACTTCTCAAGCTAGAAGGTTTATTAAAATTCAAAAATTTCAAAAACCTAATTATGGAAGATCATGATAAACATGAACAATAATTTTTTAAGATAAGATGGATTCGCAGCTTATCCAAGAATTGTCACAATTTTTTTCCTGATAAAAACACAATAGCATGTGCTCTCGTTTTATGTGCTTCCTCATCCCAACAATGTGAGCACTAATTTTTGATGAGGATACACATTCTCCATACAACTAGGTTGTATCGGAGTAAACCTTATCGAGCTTACAACGAGTATCAGAAACATAGTTCATGTTTCTCTTTGGAAGTTTCTTCCCAAAGTATTTTCTCCCAAGAAGATGATCCTTCTTTGATCTAAAGGTATGATCATGAGGAGAAACTGTACTGATGTGAGAATTTTCAAAGATGGATAAATCTCTCTTAATTCTGTCAATGAGATTTTCATTAGATTTTCTCATTCTAAGGATTTCCTTATTATGCTCATCAGTTTGTTTGTCTAAAACAATTATTGGAAATCTTCCTTGATTGTTTCTTTTGGCAGAAATTATTTTCTTCCCTTTCTTCTGAAAATGTTCTTCATGTAAACAAAGACTGTTTCGACATGAGTGAGGAGGAACCTTTTTCCATAAGTGATTATCATCTCTTTCTTCTGAATTTTTTGAGTTGATTTTATCAGTTTGAGGTATATTCTATCTTTCTACTAAGGAATGATCTTTCAGTTTTTTAAGACAAGAAACTTCTTTTAACACTTTTACCACAGTATTTTGAAGAAGTATAAGTTTTTTGTCAAGTGACTGAAAGTTGTATTCCTTAAGATCTTTCTCATGAGATCGGTTCAAAGTTTCCTTTGGACAAGATTTCGTTTAATCATCAGTAGTTGTAGAAGATGGTTTTTCATTCTCTTCTGACTCGATGTAAATGTTAGAGCATAGCTCGGTTGAACCCACCAAGCGTTGGTATGTTAGGTTTGGTTTTCATATTTTAGTGAATCAAAACTCAATTAAAGAGTCATTTGATTATGTACTAGAGACAACTTCGTATAGGTTAGGCTAGAAAGATTAGGATTATGAGACATACAAGTATTACTCGAAGACTTGAAGAAATTGAAGAAGTACCAAGCTACATCGACGACATCATCCTTCCTCTTGAGGTTAGTAATATTGTGACTTGAACTATTTCATTCCTAACGTATCTTTCAAGTCGTGCTATATTGAAAACATAACTGCGAAGCTATGAATGATTATACTCTAGTAGACATAGTATTAAGGAATTAGAATACGAAGTATAATGCTCATCTTTTGAACTTCGTATATAAGACATTGACATAATCGTATGAATGCTATTGTGATTATGTGTATGGGTATGGGTGAATATTTCGTCCTAGGAAACAATGTTTACATTCGTTTAAAGGAAGTACATTCATGAACTTGTTTTATGAATCGAAAGGGAAATCGCTAGGCTTATTGGTATTGTTATTCATTGCATATCTTTGGATTACCAATATGTGTGAGTTAGTAGAACCGATCATAACTTGTTATGTATCTTGGTAAAACTAGTCGCAGTGCCTGACTTATGTATTGGTATGACTTTTATTAGTGTAACCGATCCTAATCACCTAAGATGGTATGATCGATATTTGTAATTGGTGTGACCGATCCTAGTAATTGGTGTAACCGATCCTAGTAATTAGTGTGACCGATCCTTGTAATTGGTGTAACCGGTCCTGGTAATTGGTATAACCGGTCCTAGTAATTGGTGTAACCGATCCTGGTAACTGGTGTAACCGATCACAAGTAATACCATGAGAATATGGTAACCGGTCTTGGTAATTGACGTAACCGATCCTGGTAACTAATGTAACCGGTCCCAGTAACCATATTGAGGTAGAACCGATCCTTGTGTTTGGTAGAACCGTAAACCCATGTTAGTGTATTGATATATGATCAATCACATAGTTCTTGGAAATCAGATGAACCAGTTCTAAACTTGTTTGAAAGTGTGGTATAATCGTTTCCAAGATTTTAAATATGAAAAAGGATTTACAAAGAAATAAGATGTCGACATACTTTGAACATGTTCAGTAACTCTTATCTTTTATTGTTCAAAGATATTCCTTAATAACTCAAGGAGATCCTGGACCGAAATAAGTTGAGAATCTTTTAATTAAGGTTGTTAATTTTTATATGCTTTTAATTACCAGCAATTAAAACGCATATCTCTGGAAAATAAAAATTGGTAATGTGCATTTACTAATTGGAGATTTTCTAGTAGGATTTCGGTTATTTTTGGACAAAGCATTTCTAGGAATTATGAAAACCGATTTGGGAATTTATTGCATATCTTAAGAATATTCGGTTTTGGAAATTCCTTGGTGTCCAAACTTCTTTGGTCTATAAATACCCAAGTTTGCATTTTGAGCAAACTATTATAAGAGCCAGCAAAACTACCTTGTTGCGTTGTTACTGGTGGAGCCGTCTATTCAGAGAGGAAAGTACCCTAATTAATAAAAATCTCTTACGACCGCTCGTTTAAAGACTTTTGGGGGATCAAGAAGCTCTACGAGTACCGTTGGTGGGAAACTAGATAATTGCAGTATTATTAGTTTTCGATTTGATTTGATTGACTAACGGTTGTTGAACTTTGATTGCACCTAGTTTGTTTATTCTTGAGAATCTTCTTTTCTGATATAAGATTCACTCAAACTAGATCGAAGTGTCGACGGGATCTTTAGAACTGTTTGTAGGTCTAAAGACGTCTTGTGATATTACATTGTTAATAGACTCAGTTCTGTGTGTGATTGATTACAAGAGATTCAAGTTGTGGTGTGCAGGTGTTTATTAAAGATTTAAGAAGATTTGAAGACAAAGAAGATTTCTTATTTGTTTCATAATCTTTGTGTGACAAAACTTGATCGGCTGGGATCCAACTATAATCGGTTTATCTTGATAGACTTGATTGATTAGTTGCGTAGATCGGCATCAGTATTTAGTTTCTTAGTAGATCATATTATTGATTGCAAAATCTAAACTATGCTACTTTGGTAGTTGTTGGATAGATAAATCTAAACCCAACAAAGAAGTTTATTGGATTAAACAGAAGAGCCTTTGTCTAACTCATATCACTGAGATTGAATAGAGTTGTTACCGAACAGATTTGTTGTTCCTTTACTGTTTGGAATACGAACCAAAGGAATTGTTCCATTGCGTGCACTTATCTAATGTCGGAAGCGCAAGGATACTAAAGAAACTAGGTGAACTATAGGTTTAGTTGCTTGGTCTCAACTATACGAAGTTGGTGTGATTTTGTATAACGGCTTAATTCTGAGAGTATTCAATTCTGGACTAGGTCCCGGGGGTTTTCTGCATTTGCGGTTTCCTCGTTAACAAAATCTTGTTGTGTCATTTACTTTTATTTTCCGCAATTATAATTGTTGTTATTATAATTTAAAGTAAATTACACAAACGCTAACTCCGTATTACTTGATAGTGATCCTATAGAGTTTGGTTAAGTCCGAACCTATTATCAAGTAATCACACTTTGATTGTTGTATTGTCTCGATCTCGTATCCATAGAAGATCACAAAAAGTGTGAATACCAGTTCATTATATTGTTTCGACTCAGTCCATAGACAATCACTTTAGGTAAGAGGACTTATAGGTGGAAAAGTGTAAGATTGTGGTATATTTTGGTACCCTTGTCTTTTCAGTAGTTAGGTAGATGATACGATTTTTAATTGTTGTAGAAAAAGTGGTAATAAGATTCGTTCAACTCGGACTTGTGAAGACTCGATTCTAGACTTATATTCCGATTAAAATAGCAAATAAACAAAGATGATATCAAT
>JAJJMB010007708.1:2406152-2424756 GCA_023531105.1 Papaver atlanticum
AATTACCATCAATTGTGAAACATGGCTTCCTCCGTCATCCCAGTGTTTGGGTTTAGCACATCACGCCGAAAACATGCTCAAAAGATAGAAACATGGCTTAAAAGGTGTTTTTATTGAATAAAAATAATAATACAGCGAATCTACAACGCTTTTCTTGCATTACAGAAATCACCGATACAACTGAAGTGCTGTTAATAAACGATAAATCGGTTATGTAGTTGAATAAAAGACTTCTTCTGCGATGGTCCGGTGTGGGTCGAAGTTCTTCGTGTTCTTCAGCAGCAGCGGCAGCGGGTTTCCTGCAACTTTGATTTTTCGGCTCTGTGGTGTTCTAAACTTCCCCTAACTTTCGACACCTCTTCTATATGACCCAAACAATCTATTTATATCAAAAATACCGATTAAATCTCTCCAGAATCTTCCAAAATCTCTTCCTTTCTCTTCACGGCAAAGTTGCGGCAATTTCTTGTTTTAGGATTTCCACGCGTTTCTGAGCTTTCCTTTTGATTCTAAACTCTTCCTTAGATAGATATCAATCTTTGGAAAGGTTTATAGCACTTTAATCTCTCTAAAATTTCCTAAAATCGGTCACACACGTGACTTTCCATATTTTGCTGTTGAGATAAAAATCCATCGATTGAGCCCAGTTTAATCGATTTCAACACCCATGTTAGATTCCTAGACCCATAAGGAGTCTACCCTATGAAAATCAGAGGTTTAATCGACCTCAAACTCCTCAAAATCACTACCACCAAAACTGCCAGAAACGTGTATATATTTTGGTTTTGGTTTCCCGCCAAAATTTAGAATTTGAACGTGAAGGAGGTGTCCCCCTATCCAATCCCGGTCTGTGCTTAGCAGCTGCTTGGAAATGGGTTACCCCTTATCCAAAATGAGAGTCCAAATAGCAAATGTCCTCTCAGGTGCCTTTAACAGCTTTTCGAGCCAATGTCGCCGCAAAAGCCTATTTCTCCATAAACACCTACAAAGGGATAAAATACCAAATTAATTACAAAAATGGGTACTAACAATATACACAATAGAGATGAAAATAGACACATAAATGCATCTATCAGTAGACTACCATCATTATGATCTGTTTCAGATGTGATCAAACCAGTCTTGTTATCACAATCTGTAAAAGTCGAGCAAGGACTTTTTGTTTCTTCATCAGAAGAAATTATAACATTGTCATTAGTCAGAGTCATAGGATGAATCTCTTGATCTTGGGTAAGAGATTTACCAAGAGCTTCTACTTTGACAATGAGATCCATATTCTCTTTGGCTAGAATATTTAGTTGAATATCTTTTTCTCTGATCTTTTGCTTAAGAAGATTAGATTATGTCTTTAATATTAACATCCTTGTAGACAAAGATCTTATAGGTTTTAGGAGTTTTACAAGCTCTTTATCATCATCTTCTTTTCCATCAGAAATAGACTCAGATGTACTTTTAATTTTCGTAACTCCTGGATCATGAGTTAACGAAGGAGTAACATCTTCAAATTTTGAGTATTCGTACTCTTGCATAACATTAACTGAATCAGACATAGATTCAATTTTTAGAGGTTGGATCGCACCAAGCACAGATTGTTAGGTATTTTCGTGTTTGCCTGCTCTGATACCAATTGAAAAGACGAGGGTACCCAAATACACCACAATCTTTTATTTATCCACCTATAAGTCCTCTTACCGAAAGTGATCGTCTATGGACAAAGTCAAGACAATGCAACAAATCGGTATTCACAATTTGTGTGATTTTCTATGGATACGAGATCAAGACAATACGACTACCAAAGTATGATACTTGATAATAAGTTCGGACTTAACCAAATTCTATAAGATCACTATCAAGTATATCGGAGTTAACGTTTGTGTAATTTACCTTAAATTATATAAACAAATATAATTGCGGAAAACAAAATTAAATCACACAGCAAGATTTTGTTAACGAGGAAAACTGCAAATGCAGAAAAAACCCGGGACCTAGTCCAGAAATTAGTACTCTCAGAATTAAGCCGTTATACAAAATCTACACCAACTTCGTATCGTTGAGACTAAGCAACTACCCCTAGTTCACTTAGTTTCCTCGGTATCCCAGCGCTTCCGACTTCAATGAGTGCACGCATTGGAACAATTCCTTTGGATCGTATTCCAAACAGTAAAGGAACAAAAAAACTGTTTGGTAACAACTCTTTTGATTCTTTCAAGATAAAGAAATCTCAATTCATACGTAAAGGCTCTTCCGTTTAATCTAATAAACTCCTTTGCCTGGTTAGATCAATCTATCCAATAACTACCAAAGTAGTCAAGTTTAGATTCGCAATCAATCAAAATAAATCTCAAAGAGATATGTTGAGAATGTCGATCTCACACAACTAACTAATCGAATAAATCCGATTCTAGTTGGATCCCAGATGATCAAGGTTTGTGCACACAAAGATATGAGAACTAATAAGAAATCTTCTTCTTCGTCTTCAAATCTTCTTTAATCTTCAAGAAACACTTACACAACACCACTTGAATCTCTTGCGATCAATCACACACATAACGGAGTCTGTTAACAATGGATTATCACAAGATGTCTTTAGATCTACAAACAGTTCTAAAGATCCCGTCGATACTTCGATCTAGTTTGAGTGAATCCTATATCAGAAAAAAAAATTCTCAAGAATAAACAAACTAGGTGCAATCAAAGTTTCAACAACCGTTAGTCAATCAAATCAATCGAAAACAAATAACACTGCAATTATCTAGTTTCCCACCAACGGTACTCGTAGAGCTTCTTGATCCCACATAAGTCTTTAAACGAGCGGTCGTAAGAGATTTCACCTAATTAGGATACTTTCCTCTCCGAAGAGACGGCTCCACCAGAAACAACAAGAATGAAGTTTGCCTGGCTCTTAGGATAGTTTTCTAGAAATGCAAACTTAGGTATTTATAGACCAAGGATGTTTGGACACCAAGGAATTTCCAAAACCGAAAATATTCTCAAGATATGCAATAAATAACAAAATTTGGTTTTCCTAATTCCAATAAATGCTTGTCCAAAATTTCCGAAATCTCTCAATAGAAAATCTCCAATTAGTAAATGCACATTACTAATTTTTATTCTCTAGAGATATGCATTTAATTGCTAGTAATTAAAGCATATAAAACCAAAAACCTTAATTAAAAGATTCTCAATTTATTTCGGCACAGGATCTCCTTGAGTACTAAGGAATATCTTTGAACAATAAATGATAAGAGTTATTGACGTGTTCAAAGTATGTTGACATCTCTTCACTGTAAATCCTTATTCATATTTACATGGATTTACATTCTTTGAATCGGTTATACCACACTTCCAAACAAGTTTAGAATTGGTTCACCTGTATTCCAAGATAACTATGTGATTGATCAAATATCAAATCACATACATGGGTTCAATCGGTTCTACCAATCACTAGGATCAGTTATACCTCAATATAGAAATACTTGTGATCGGTCACACAAGTTACCAGGACCGGTTACATCAGTTACCAGGACCGGTTACCATATTCTCATGGTACTGACTGTGATCGGTCACACCTGTTACCAGGACCGGTTACCAATTACAAGGATCGATTACACAACACTCAGTGATCGGTCACACCAATTACTAGGATCGGTCACACCAATTACAAATATCGATCATACCATCTCATGGTGATTACTTAGGATCGCTTACACCAATTAATAAAAACTAGTCATACCAAATCATAAGTCAGGCGTTGTAATTAGTTATACCAAGATACATAACAAAGTTATGATCGGTTCTACCATCTCACACATATTGGTAATCCAAAGATTTGCAATGAATAGCCGTACCAATAAGCCTAAGTATTTCCCTTTCGATTCATAAAACAAGTTCATGAATGTACTTCCTTTATAAAAATGTAAAACATTATTTCCTTGGATGAAATCTTCACCATAACCCATTCACATAATCATAACAATATATACAAGATTATGTCGATGTCATATCTACGAAGTTCCAAAGATAGGCGTTATACTTCGTAGTCTAATTCCCTAATACTATGATCATACAAATATGACCATAACACATCACTAGAGTATTATACAATATGTATACAGCTTCGCAATTATGTTTTCAATATAACACGACTTGAAAGATACGTTAGGAATGAAACAGTTCAAATCAATATTACTAACCTCAAGAGAAAGGATGATGTTGTCGTTGTAGTTCGCTTCTTCTTTACATTCTTCAGGTCTTCGGAGTAATACTTGTATGTCTCTACATTCCTAGACTTTCTAGTCTAACCTAAACGAAGTTGACTCTGGTATATAATCAAGCGACTTTAAATGAGTTTTGACACACTAAAATATGACAACCAAACTTGACATACCAACGCTTGGTGAGTTCAACCGAGCTATGCTCTAACAATTTCGAGAACTAATTACCAAGATAAACTTGACTCGAAATTCTTGATATGCTTGTGATAGTCTAATTAGTTATGCAACAACATCTCATAGATATAAAGATGATTATAACTTGAGAAATTGGTGGTTCAATATTCACTTACCTTTTGTTGAAGAAGTTCTCCAAAAGCTTCGGTTAATCTTCGCCTTCAAACGGTAGAACGCAATGATGAATGTCGTGATGTCCGTTTCTCAACTACACTTCTATCCTAATCCGGGACTGAACTAATTGTAGACTAGAAATCAAGATATAGTTTTGACAACTAAATTTGACAACAAGCTTGAGATAGCAACACTTGTGAGTTCGATCGATCTTTGCTCTAACAAAGAGAATTTTGCTCACGTACCAATTATCAAATTAGAGAGGTAAAATACAATTTTACCCCTCCTTAAGTTTGTAAATGGGATAAGTCTTTACAATATCATTACTTAAAAAATAGTTTGAGAGAGGTGGATGAGTCTCAATACGAGATCTTTGAAAAATCATGCCAATCATATAGTGAGAATAAATTTTGATATTTCAGTTATAACTGAGATAAAAACCAGAGTATTTAAACTGGACAAGATTCAATGGAGAATAGCTCAACATGAACTATTGTTATTCTATATTTAATGGCTTGATTTGAGAAAGGATTTCAATACTTGAAAAAATGATGAAGGATGGAAGTTCAAGTAATAATATTCAAGACACAAATTGAGAAGTTTGACCCTAAGACCTTGAGGTGGATTGATCTTGTCTCTTTTAAGATCGCATGAGACAGGAAACACCTTTTCAACATAATTAGATTGCGTTGGGGTGAGCATCAGTAAGCTCACAACTAGATTCCTGCACAGGTTTGTCAATCTCTATTTTCACTGATCGTTTAGATGTCGATCTCTTATTTCCTTTAGGTTTATCATTCCTTTAGAATCAGTCACACTTTGAGGAGAAAAAGAAAGAACAGTTACATACCTTAGAGGGGTTTGAGTTTTGGAAGAGTTTAAGCATATATTTCGACTAGCCCTCCATTGCATTTTGTTGAAATTCCTTACTTTTTGTTTGTATTTGAAGCACTGTTTGAGTTTATGACCTTCAGTGGTACCATAAGGGCATGTTAGGCCGAGAAGAGGTTCTGGAGCACTTCCGGTTTTAGCTGATAAACACATTTGAGATATTCCTGAAATATCAGTTGTAGGACTTTCATTAGAAAAGAGAAAAATCTATTATATCCTTAAATGTTATGAATAAGGGATCTTCGAAAAGCTTGTCAAGATTGCTGTGAGTATCACTACTATCATCAAGATTAGCTACTTCAGAAAAAAAAGTGTTATGCTTGAACTATCCTCTTATTTTGAATCATAATGATCAGTATTTTCATCAAAAGTTGCAACGAGACTCTTGTTGCCAGTGTATTTTCATCAATTTAGACACTCATTAGCAAAGTGGTTGATTCTTCTACACTTAAAGCACCTAGGCATATCCCCGCCATCACTATCATCATCCGACCTTTTAAAGGGAATACGATCACGTGGCTTGACTGATGATGACGGACGTTCTCTTGAGAACCGTTTATTCCTCTTCTTAAGAAGATCTCTAAACTATCTTGTAATGAGATAAACTGAATGTTCAAGATCTTCATATGATATTTCGTTAACAAGATCTTTCTCAGAGTTGCCAACACTTTCACTTTTATCAAGTACTTCAGTGTTCTTAAGTGTTATGAAGGCAATATTTTTATCAACTTTAGTTTGTTGTTCATGATCAAAGATCTTTACCTTTCCAACCATGTACTTCTGGAAAGTGTGGAAAGATCGTTTCTTTCTGTGATAGCATGTGTATTAGACTAATATCGATCTGCCAAAGATCTCAGAATTTTCATCACAATGTCCCTTTAATGAATAGTGTTACCTAGTGCATAGCAAGCATTCACTATTTCAGACAACTTGTGATTAAATTCCTGAAACGAATCTTCATCAGCCATACAAAGGTTTTCCCATTTAGAAGTTAGGTTTTGAAGCCGCGCTTCTTTCTCTGCGAAACTTTCTTTAAATACGGTTTCTAAGATATCCCAAGCATCCTTGTATCTAGTACACGTAGACACACGATGTTGAAGATCTTGGCTTATAGCATGGATAATAGCGTCCATACCATCAGAGTTGTGTTTAGCATTACTGATTTCATCATCGTTATATGTAGCTATATATTTTGGAACAAAAACTGCTCCTTCTCTAACCATTAGAGTATTGTATCCTCCTATAACAAGAATTCATGTCTTGAAATCATGAGCTTGTAAGAAAGATCAGTTAGCTATTTTCCACCATAAGTAATTTGTGACATCGAAGGATGCTGGTAAGTTAATCGAGATTGCGCTCTTGTCCATAATTCAGATCGCCACAAACACAAACTTGTTAGGTCTAAAGGTGTTTGCCTGCTCTGATACCAATTAAAAAGGAGAAGGTACCAAGTACACCACCAACTTTTTTTCTTGGAAACCTGTAGGGACAAAACTTAATACAATTGCAAGTAGACCAACTTAATGATCCTTAACAATATAAATGTAGAGTTTATATCTATTTCTTCTCAATTATTATGTACAGACTAAGGAGTCTAAAAACCTGATTATTAAGAAGACTACTTGGACGACCTCAAAAATCAATATCCAAGATCAATCTAGTTGTATCCATATAATCAAATCGAAATTCTGCCAAGTAATGAACTTGTTATTTATCTTTCAAGATATAAATTATACAAAAAACAAGTTTCGTAATCGATCACAATATATGGACGTATCTACTAAGGTTGAATATGTACTACTTGTGTAAATCCTATTATAAGGATAAACAATATAATACAGTAAGGGAAAAACTCAAGACACCAGAAGTTCTATTAACGAGGAAACCTCAACAGCAGAAAAACCCTGGGACCTCGTCCATATTTGAACACCAGACTGTATTAAGCCGCTACAGACACTAGCCTACTATCAGACTTCGGATTGGAATGTAGTCGATACTGAATCCACCCTCCAAGCGATTCAGTTACAGTCGCGCTTCTTACGTCTCTTGAACCTCGCAAGGCTCTGCGTAATTGATTCCCTTAGCTGACGTCCTTTACAGCCTAAGAGTAAAGACTTTTGATACCAATATGCCTCTAACATATAAGCCTATTTGATTTCCCTTTAGATCAAAGATCAAGGATTGAAAATCTGTGTATAATAGACAAAGCTAACAAACCTCACAAATTCGGAACACTTACACTCACTTAGATGAAAATCCTGAATTCTTGACCACCTCTCAAGAATAATCACCAACATATCAATTAAGAATAGTTTTCAGATATCTATCTTGAGGAATCACAAAGTCTGAGACGAGAGAACTTTGTGATTACTATCTATCTTACCTGAAAGAGATTACGAGAACCTCGATAACAGAAAAGCAAGATCAGGATACATGAACTATCAAGGTAAAAGATAGTTGAACCTGGCTTCACGAATCCCCAAAATGAAGTCTTTTAGTCGTAAACTTAATAACGTTTCACAGAGTAAACTTAGGTTAATAGAGGACAACTCTAGCTATCATCTAGGAAACAAAGTTTCAGGGATTGAATACACCAGTTGAAAGAGCACCTTTATTTATAGTTTTTAAGAGTGAGTGTTGCTTAGAATTCAAGTTAAGATAACTTGAGAATCAAGCAAACTCTTTTTATGTTTAGATGAAAATCTAATCAGAGTTTCAAGAAAGCATATGAGAAATTGTCTTGAAAACTACATAGAAGAATATACATAGTGGTCCGGTTATGAAACCGTGTATAATGACTATTCTTTTTGGAAAATATGCCTTATGAACAATAATCAATTTGATGTTCATTTAAACACTTAAGAGTTTAATCATGATACACATACACAAGTGTTTTGGTGATCAATAATGTCTTAAAGGTGTTTAAGAGAGTCATGGCAATGCTAAACATATTTAAAAAATAAGTCTTTAAGCATCTGCTAAATTCTACTGGGATCGTTGGTGAAACGGTTTGTGAACAGTAAGGCAAGTTCAAGAGTAAGGGTGCTACAGTTTGTGAACCGGGTTCGCCAACCCTACTCAACTCGAGAACTCATATGGACTTGGTTCGTGAACCGGGTTCGCCAACTGTTAGCCTTTTACACCAACATGAAAAATTAAGATCACCACAGTTCGTGAACCATCCCCTTCTGAACTTTCGGTTTGCGAACTGGTTCTCCAGGGCAATTTTCAATTGATCCAAAAATTAATTCGTGATAAATAAATTGTTTGAACTAATATTTTTAAGGACCTTTGAACATCTATGTTTGAATCATATTTCGATATTTTTAACAAGGCAAGCTTGACTCGAAATTTTTTCTTTGTAAATCTACTAGAAGTCATACGACATAGTCTCATAAGATTGAGTGGTAAGATGATGAGTCAAATGGAATGGTTCAGTCTTCACATACCTGATTAATGAAGTTCTTCAAATGTCTTCATCGATCTTCAGTCTTCAAGGGTTATGTCTAATACTCAACTACCAAATTCTAACCTAGTCCGAGACTTGACTTAGTAGACTAGAAATAAAGATATAGTTTTGATCAACTATCATTGACAACAAGTTTGAGATAGCAAAACTTGTGGGTTCAACCGAGCATTGATCTAAGAATCGCTGGATCGATCATGATCAATATGTACTCTGATATATCAAGTATTTCACAGGAAATCAGATATTGTTGTGTTATTATAATCCTCGATCCACCATGTCATGAGTAGTCGAATGACAGAGTAGAGATTAAAATATTGGTAGATATTGGATGATCGACCAATCGGATAGCCGAGCAGCAAAAATATTGCTAGCAGTTTCGAATATTAAATATTCAATAAAAATATTGATAACTGAATCAATATGAAAATTATTGATATCCGAACCTAATTAGGATTATGCTTGGGTAAAACCCTAATTTAGATAGCAATGGATCCAGAAGATGGAGGATCGTCCAATATAGGTAGAGAGACCGACCAACCAATGGGTATGAGGACCGGTCATTGGCGGTGGTGACACCGGCTAGGCGATGTATGGAGGATTGTCCAATTGGTGTATAGAGGACTAATCAAAATATAAAGGATTAACCAAATGGAGGATTAATTAAATAAATAATTAGTTAATGAGTGTGGGACCGGCCGACCACGTGACCAAGGGACCGTCTAGGACCGACATGGTGGTGCATGGGCCACCATGTTGACAGTTGTCCACTCTAAAAAATTGGTAATTTTTTGGTGGTTATTCGAGCATTATTTTTTAATTCCAGGAGAGTTTGATCTTGATTGAAATACCTAATTTTGATTGACCGGGCTTGTAGAATTTTGCTTGAAGTCCAATATTTGGAAATATTAAAATAATAATATTTTAATATACTATATGGTGTAAAGACTTAATGGTCGTGGGACCATTTGCTTAGTTAACCATATGATGAAATAAAAAGTGAAAAAAGGGGCGACCGGCCACGGCGCCGGCGACATGGCTGGTCGGTGGGCCTGGTCCCGCGCTTCTCTTTTTTATTATTTTATTATATTTTTTTTTCTCTCTCTCTCCCCTTTTGGTGAATTTTCCATATGCTCGTTTGTCCATGCTTTTGGGTGATCGTTTGAGCATTATTACTTAAAACACCAACACCATTTTCTCGGGGCTTACTCGTTGGTGCTCCATATGCCCGAAAGGTGAATATTCTCTACTAATTCATGGAATTCAGCCGGGAAAAAGCCGTGAATTGAAGTAATAAAATATTATTGTGAAAATAGAATATTTTCTTGGAATTCAACTGATGAATATAATGCTAGAATTAGTTAATTAGTGGTTATATACTAGCAGGAAATCTGTCTAGGAGCATTATATTTATTCGAGAACATGGTACACGATGACAGTAGTACCGTACCGGTTCTGAATATTTATTATGCATAGTCAGGAAACACCTGGAGGGGAATTGCCACAGACACCAGTGATATCCTGAAGACGTTACCGCTCTATACTAGTGGTTAATCCATCTAGGAGCCGTCCAATCATTCTTGATTCTATACAGAAGTGTGCACTGAGTGGCACGATATACCGAGTGGCACAGTTATAGAAGCGTGTACTTAGTGGTACAATATAATAAATATACACAGAATACTAAGAGTTCAAATCTGAGAGACTCTAATATTACCGTTGCATATTTATGCTCCGAAGAAGTTACATGATCAATCAAAGATCATCATAACAAGAGTTTTTATACCTAAATTATAAAATATGAATTTTATATATCCGTCTGAAGCCAGGTCAGAGATATACATGACATAAAATTTTATCCTTCGTCAAAAATCCAACATCAACAGTGGTGTACTTGGTACCCTTTCCTTTGCGAAGTTAGTACTCGCAGATACAGTGCTAAAAAGAGAAGAAGCCAAATCCAATACTCACATGAGAATAAGATCCCGAGCTATCGGAAGTGCCAAAAATTTCATAAGGATCAAAAAGTTGCGGGAGAAAATATGATTGAAAACTGAAGATATTGAAGACTACCGAAGATGGAAAAATATTTATACAATTACGAAACAACAAAAAATACCTCTACTCTTCAACATCTGATCAGACGCAATGTCTCGACGATATCCAACACATTGCAGAAACAACCTCAACATCCGAACATATGCAACGCCTCAACAACATCCAGTGCTCCGCAGAAATAACCTCAGCATCTGAACAAATGCAATGCCTCAAAAACATCTGACACTCTACAAAAATAACATCAAGACTCGAGCAGATGTGATGTTCCAATACCATTTGACACTCTGAAAGATACGAACATCGACCAACTCTCAAAAGACTGCTCGAATGTTGATGTTCCAATACCATTTGACTCTTTGAAAGTTACGAACATCGACCGACTATCCAAATATCACGGACAAACGTACACCAAATGCATCAACAAATAGCGCACCAGTTCTAAACAAGGCAGAAGACCCTTTGCTAGAGAAATCACTAAAGATCGGTGTGTGTGTTTAGAGTTGGAAGGATATATTAAAATAAAAAATATTTTATAGTATGTACAAGACCAGGTCTGAGCACCCAGCCAAGATCAAAAAGAAAAATAAATGCTGGAAACTACAGACTTAAAATTGTTTCTCATTGATACAGAACTTGATTTAAAGAGTAACCACTTAGAGTCTTCATTGTGTGAGTCCACAGATGTATTGTCTTCTTAATACTGACCAAGATCTTATCCTTTGATTTAGGGCGTTTCCCATGCATACGATCATTCATTTCCTTCCACGTTACCCATAATACTACAAAAGGAGTTAGCTTCCACAACTCTTCCCTGATATCATAGAAACTAACAGATTTTCAAGCCTAGAAGAGCCCTGCAAACGGAAAAGTCATTACCCAGTTGACCCCAAACAAACTAATGAAATATCTCCAAATATCTGACATCCACTGACAATGAATGAAAAGATGATGTTGAGTCTCCGGCTCTCTGTAACATAGAACACAAATATTACTTTGAATCTGCTTTCTTCAGGGTAATAAAAAAAAATACAAAATATGGATACCATATTCTATATGTCCTCTCAATCCCAAAGAGATGGTATTTTGCAAAGGCATCAAGCCCAAGTCCAAGTCTAAGTCTGGGAATACTCTAGAATGTATGTATCGTAGCTAATGTACCCATTGACAAGAATCGAATTTTTGAAGAGGTACTCCCTCAAACCTATATATTATGTAACCTTAGCCTCAAAGCTAAAGATCCCATCCTTGACTTTATCAAGGACCTAAAATTGAAGGTACTATCAATGAAATGCAAGTTCTTTTTCTAGTATCTTTTTATTTATGTTTTTAGCGTAGCTGTGAGTTTATCTCTACGTAGGTGTAGTGGTTAGCTTTTATGCAACTACATTATCATCTAAAAATTTAGATAATATATTTTATTTTTCTGCTTTCTGAGACAAATGCTTCTGATGCATTTTTTTTTTTTTAATTCTAGATTCCTAAATCCATGGAAATATTGAATACCAAAAATGAGTTGGATTTCATCATCATAGAGTATATTAATATATATATTTTTAATTATTGCCGGGATGTGTTGAGCATTCTGAAATACTATATGTTAGAGCATCGCTCGGTCGAACTCGCACGTTTTTCTATCTCAAACTTGTTGTCAATGTTAGGTAAACAAAACTATATCTTGATTTCTAGTCTACTAAAGTCAAGTCTCGGACTAGGATTAGAGTATAGGAGTCGAGTATCAGATAACATTGAATACCCTTGAAGATTGAAGACTAAAGAACAAACAAAGACATTTACGAGAACTTAATTCTATTTATTTATCGTATATACCATTATATATTATTAGATGTTGTCGTATGATTTTAATAGATTTAATACTACAAAAAAGAAATTTCGAGTTCAAGCTAGTCTTGTTTAAACTCTCGAAATATGAGTCAAGCAATGAATGTCCATAGATCCTTAGCAATCTTTGTTATAATAATTTATTGTTCACAAACTATTTGTTTAAGTTGATAATTTGAAAGTTGCCCAAGGAAATAGTGCGAATTGTCTTTGGCTATTGGGAGTGTTTCGAGTTTTAATATGTGAGAATTACAAAACTGTTTGGAGCGGGTATGCGTACCTAGTCTATGTAAATTCCGCGAACTGGACAGGTATGCATGTAGGTTCAAACAAGTATTCGATCTAACACTCTCCCCTTTGTCAATTTTAGTGAAAAACTTAAAACACATATGGACTTTTATTTATATGACTTTCAACATAATCTCCATAATGATTTCTTAAATCTTCAATGTTCTTCCACGGTTTCATATGTGATTATTTAGTACCTACACTTGAAAAATCCGTATTGCAAAAGATAACAAAAAATCCCTCTTAGAGTTTGTAAGGATGATACAAATTCCGTGCATCGTTGTTGTCTCGATGAGCAGTAACTTTAATCACTTTATGTACAATGTACCTTTTGAAATATGGAGTGATACTACTTCAAATTGTGATATGAACTCCCCTTTAATCATTACTCTGTCGATGAACGAAAATTGAATTCACTCTATTAGACATTGCTTCAAAAAGTATATGTCATTAGCAGTAGACTACTGATATTTCTCCCCATTTATTATCATAGAGTTTATAAAGGAGATGAGAATAGGGATCAATATAAATTACGCCAATAAAAGAACAAATAAGACTAAAGAATCAATCATACCAACAATGGTAGGTGATGATACTGTTAAGATGGTCCAAGTTTTTTTTTTCAATCTAAACATCTTTTAAAGTAGCTGAATCATTCTTTCATTAGCCTAATTCCTAAGAATAATGGACCTAAAACTCCTCATGATTTCAGACCTATTAGCCTAAGTAATGTAGCTTATAAGATTATTAGTAAGCTTCTTGCTAGTAAACTTAAAAAGGTTACGGATAAATTCATTAGTCCATACCAAGCTGCTTTTCTTTCTTCTAGGAAAATAACTGACAATATAGTTATTGCTCATGAATTAGTTGATACCATGAAAAAATGTACATCTAGGAAAGGTTTAATGGTTGTCAAAATTGATATTTAAAAAGCTTTTGACAAGATTGAGTGGAGTTTTTTGATTAATATCCTTAGAAAACTTGGTTTTCATAAAGATTGGTGTGCTATGATTTTGGACTGCATCTCTACCGTCTTTGCTTCTATGCTACTGAATGGCTCTCCAGGTGAAGTTTTTTATCCTTCAAGGGGTCTTAGATAGGGAGATCCCTTATCTCCCTATCTCTTTATTATTGTTATGGATTGTTTTTCTAGACTAATGGTCAAAGCTGAACATGATGGAGTGTTACAGGGTATCAAAGTTTCTACTTCTAGTCCAGCTATCAGTTATCTGTTCTTTGCAAATGACTTCCTTATCTTTGCAAAAGCCAATCTTCAAGGAGCTAGGAATTTGGATAACATCATAAAGAACTTCAGTAAGTATATTGGACAGTCCATCAATTTTGAGAAATCAGGTATGGCCTTCAGCCCTAAAATGGATAGTCATGTCAAGAATCAAATAGCTAGTACACTTAAGACTTTAGGTCTTAAAGATAAGTATCTAGGTGTGCCTATTCTAATTTAGCAAAATAAAATGGATACCTTAGGTCATCTCCCAGAGAAATTTCAGGATAGATTATCTAGCTGGAAAGGTAAGAACATGAATCAACCCACTAGAACTGTTATGATCCAATCTGTTTTAGGAACTTTAGCTTCACATCATTTAGCAGTTTTTCCTATGCCTAAGAAACTTACTGATAAGTTAGATAGCATTCAGAGGATTTTTTGGTGGAATAAAAAACAAGGGGAAAAAGGACTATTTTTTTAAAAAAAAATGGGACAATGTTGCTAAATCTAAGGTTTTAGGAGGTCTAAATATTAAGAAAACTGCCGAGTTAAACAGTGCTTTCCTTGCAAATCTTGCATGGAGAATGTTAACTGAACCTGAAGCTGAATGGGTCAAATTACTTAGTCATAAGTATTTTCCAAACCATAATCCTCTCCATGGTAGTAATACTAATGGCAGTTGGATATGGAGAGGGACTTGCAGAGGTCTAGATGTTATTCGAAGGCATAATTGCTGGGAAGTAGGTAATGGTAAGAATATTCCATTTGGAAAGATATTTGGGTGCCAACTATTTCTTCTACACTTTCTACTAGGTTTCAGTCTAATAATATGAACACTGTTGATCAGCTCATTATTCCAAATAGTAATAGGTGGAACATAGATGTCCTTAATGTTTTGTTTGATAATGATACTGTCACTGAGATCATAAAAATTGGGATTCCCCTTTGTGTGAAGATAGGCTAATCTGGAAACCTAATGATAATGGTTTATTCACTGTCAAATCTGTATACAAGGTTGTTGATGAGGAAAGTAATTTTATTTCAACCAATTCTAATGGACCTGCTAATTTCCCTTGGAAACTATTATAGAAAATGAAACTCCCACAAAGAATTTTGCATTTCTTATGAAAAATTGTTCATGGTTGTTTACCTGTGAGAGATAGAATTTCTAGGCATATGCATGATGTTGTCTCTACTTATCCCTTATGTAATAGAGCAGTAGAAACTGTGGAACACTTATTTTTAGAATGTAATATGTCTAAGCAGGTTTGTTAGAGCATGGCTCGGTTGAACCCACCAAGCGTTGGTATGTCAAGTTTGGTTGTCATATTTTAGTGAATCAAAACTCATTTAAAGAGTCTCTTGATTATATACTAGAGTCAACTTCGTATAGGTTAGCTTGAAAGTGTAAGGATATGAGACTTACAAGTATTACATGAAGTCTAGAAGAATGTGAAGAAGTATGGAGCTACAACGACAACATCATCCTTCCGATTGAGGTTAGTAATATTTGACTTGAACTGTTTCATTCCCTAACGTATCTTTCAAGTCGTGCATATTGAAAACATAACTGCGAAGCTGTGTATAATACTCTAGTTAGACATAATATTAAGGAATACAATACGAGGTTTATTTCTTAACCATTAAACTTTGTATATAAGACATCGATATGATCATATGAATGTTATTGTGATTATGTATGGGTATGAGTGAAGATTTCATCCTAGGAAACAATGTTTTACATTCGTTTAAAGGATGTAAGTTCATAAACTTGTTTTGTGAATCGAAAGGGAAATCGCTAGGCTTATTGGTATTGTTATTCATTGCAAATCTATTTTGAATTACCAATATGTGTGTTTAGTATAACAGCTCATAAACTTGTTTATGTATCTTGGTAAAACTATTCACAAGGCCTGACTTATGTATTGGTATGACTTTTATTAGTGAAACCGATCTTAAGTAATCACTCAAGATGGTATGATCGATTCCTTGTAAATAGAACCTTTTATCTTTCCATTGGGGAACCGATCCTAGTAAGAGGTGCAACAAATTTACAAGAGGGGAATCAATCCTTGTAAGAGGTGCAACACGTTTTTAGTAGATGGGGGAACCGTGATGTGTTTTGTAGTTGTAGTGGTAAAAAGATTCGAACTCTAAGACTTGTGAAGGATTTTTTAGACTTAAATTAAACTCAACAATTCAAATAAGTTGTATCAAAAATATAAAGAAAACACCGAGACTCTGGATTCCACCATTAACCAATTAAGTGATAAACTCTAATCAATATTCATGCAATTTTTTCTTTTAAAGTGATTCTAATATTTTGCCTCTAATAGATTTTTGAAATAATAATTGTAACCATAAAGCATGAAACATCATAAGTTTAAAAACCTAGCATGTTCCATCAAAACAATTCACAACCACTCAATAAAAATCAATTTTCCTATATTAGTTCTATGCAAATAATCATATAAAAAATTGCAAAAATAATTAAAATAGAATTATACCACTTTTCATGAAACAATGGCTTCCTCCGTCGCCTCGGCTAAGGGGTTTAGCTCCTCATATTAATCACTTGCTCAAAGTACATATTTATAGCTCAAAAGTTGATTAAAAGAGTAAAAGAGTACACTTTAGTCGCTGAAGGTCTAAAACAGAAGACAGAATCATCGGTAAAGGTCTTCTGTGACTGCAGGAAACTGTTTGTAAACGATACTCAGCTGCTGCTGTTGATCTACGATATTCGTCTGCGACGGTTCAGTGTGGGTTGTATGTTCTTCTTCTTCTTCTCCGGCAGCAGCAGCAGCAGCAGAACTCGGTTTCCTGCAAGTTGATTTTTTTCGGCTCTGTGGTGTTCTAAACTTCCCCTAAAGTCTTCCTTCCTTTCCTAGGACTCGTACCAACTCTTTTATACATCATAGGGCAACTAAAAATCGAGAAATTCCTTTTTTTCTTCGGCCAAAAGTTCCAATTTTTTATTTTTTTTTCTTCTACACGTCTCTAGAAGTGATATTAACGGTTAGATGGTAGAATTAAATCACTAGGATATTTTCTCTCCACTTCTTCACGTTTGTTTCCAAAAATAAACCATAAAATTTCCGTAATTTACCGTGATATTATTCATCCCTGTTTTGCCGAGATATGCTTGGAAGATTGATTTCTTTGCGTATCTAAAACCCTTACCACTCCTGTTTGACTGAACCAGGCCCAATCCATTCTATCCAGCAATAAAATTCGATGAAAATCTCTCCCAAATCCGGTCCAGAAAAATCTTCAGGCGAGAAAAAATTTCTGTCCGCCAAAACCGTGTTCAAAAAATGGTGTCCCCCTATCCAATCCCGGTCTGTGCTTAGCAGCTGCCTGGAAATGGGCTACCCTTTATCCAAAATGAGAGTCCAAATAGCAAATGTCCTCCCAGGTGGCTTTAACAACCTTTTGAGCCAATTTCGCCGCAAAAGCCTATTTCTCCAAAAACACCTACAAAGAGATAAAATATCAAAATTAGTACAAAAATGGTTACTAACAATATACACAATAGAGATGAAAATAGACACATAAATGCGTCTATCAAACCGATCCTATGAACATGTGCAACAAGTTTTTAGTTTTGGGGGAACCGATCCTATGGACATGTGCACCAAATACAGGTAGTTACCATAGGTATGTGGGGAACCGATCCTAGTACCTAGTCAACCGAGTTTTTATAACTAGTGTGACTATGCACAGTACTCACATGGAGGTAGAACTGAACTTGTTTTGGTAGAACCGTAAAACCCATGATTGGTGATTTTATAAGATAATCAATCACATAGTTCTTGGAAGTCAGATGAACCAATTCTAAATTCGTTTGGAAGTGTGGCAAATCGGTTCCAAGATTGTAAGTATGAAAAAGGACTTGCAAAGTAAAGATGTCGATATACATTGAACTTGTGCAGTAAATCTTATCATTAATTGTTCAAAGATATTCCTTAATAGCTAAAGGAGAATCCCAGGATCGAAATAAATTGAGAATCTTTTAATTAAGGTTTCTTAGTTTTTATATGCTGTTTAATTTCCAGCAATTAAATGCATATCTTTAGAAAATAATAATTAGTAATGTGCATTTACTGATTATAGATTTTTCTATTGGGATTTCGGTTAATATTTGGACAGTGCATTTCCAGGAGTTATGAAAACCGATTTTGTGTTTATTGCATATCTTTGAGAATATTCGGTTTTGGAAATTCCTTGGTGTCCAAACTTCCTTGTCTATAAATATTGAAGTTTGCATTTCTA
>JAJJMB010007708.1:2424766-2448141 GCA_023531105.1 Papaver atlanticum
TTTTTAGTAGATGGGGGAACCGATCCTATGAACATGTGCAACAAGTTTGTAGTTTTGGGGGAACCGATCCTATGGACATGTGCACCAAATACAGGTAGTTACCATAGGTATGTGGGGAACCGATCCTAGTACCTAGTCAACCGAATTTTGGTAACTAGCGTGACTATGCACAGTACTCACATAGAGGTAGAACTGAACTTGTTTTGGTAGAACCGTGAAACCCATGATTGGTGATTTTATAGGATAATCAATCACAAAGTTCTTGGAAGTCAGATGAACCAATTCTAAATTCGTTTGGAAGTGTGGAAAATCGGTTCCAAGATTGTAAGTATGAAAAAAGACTTGCAAAGTAAAGATGTCGACATACTTTGAACATGTGCAGTAACTCTTATCATTAATTGTTCAAAGATATTCCTTAATAGCTAAAGGAAAATCCCAGGATCGAAATAATTTGAGAATCTTTTAATTAAGGTTTCTTAATTTTTATATGCTATTTAATTTCCAGCAATTAAATGCATATCTTTAGAAAATAATAATTAGTAATGTGCATTTACTGATTATATATTTTTCTATTGGGATTTCGGTTAATATTTGGACAGTGTATTTCCAGGAGTTATGAAAACCGATTTTGTGTTTATTGCATATCTTTGAGAATATTCGGTTTTGGAAATTCCCTGGTGTCCAAACTTCCTTGTCTATAAATATTGAAGTTTGCATTTCTAGCAAACTAATCCTCAGAGCCAGCAAAACTACCTCAGTTGTGTTGTTACTGGTGGAGCCGCCTATCGGAGAGGAAAGTACCCTAATTAGGAGAAATATCTTACGGCCGCTCGGTTTAAAGACTTCTTTGGGATTGAGAAGCTCTATTAGTACCGTTGGTGGGAAACTAGATAATGGCAGTTTATTTTAGTTTTCGATTGATTTGATTGACTAACGGTTGTTGAACTTTGATTGCACCTAGTTTGTTTATGCTTGAGAATCTTCTCTCCTGATATAAGATTCACTCAAACTAGATCGAAGTTTCGACGGGGATCTTTAGATTATTTGTAAATCTAAAGACGTCTTGTGATAATCCAACGTTAACAGACTCCGTTATGTGTGTGATTGATCACAAAAGATTCAAGTTGATTGTGTGCAGGTCTTGATTGAAGATCAAAGAAGATTTGAAGACAAGAAGACTTTTTGGGTTCATAATCTTTGGTGTGCACAATACTTGTTTCGGCTGGAAAGGGATCCAACTATAATCGGTTTATTTTTGTGATAGATTGGATTGATTAGTTGAGTAGATCGGCATCAATACACTTCTTTGTGATTAATAATTTTGATTGCATAGTCAAACAATTACTTCGGTAGTTGTTGAGAGATTGATCTAAGGACCCAACAAAGGAGTTTATTGGTTAAACGGATGAGCCTTTGTCACACTCATATCACGTTGTTTGAAAAGAGTTGTTACCGAACAGATTTGTTGTTCCTTTATTGTTTGGAATACGAACCAAAGGAATTGTTCCAAGTGCGTGACTTACTGCAAGTTGGAGGCGCAGGGATACTGAGGAAACTAGGTGAACTATAGGTTTAGTTGCTTTGTCTCAACTATACGAAGTTGGTTTGATTTTGTATAGCGGCTTAATTCTGAGAGTATTCAATTCTGGACTAGGTCCCGGGGTTTTTCTGCATTTGCGGTTTCCTCGTTAACAAAATCTTGTTGTGTCATTTACTTTTATTTTCTGCAATTATAATTGTGTTTATTATATTTTAAAGTAAATCGCACAAACGTTAATTCCTATTTACTTGATAGATAATCCCTAGAGTTTGGTTAAGTCCGAACCTATTATCAAGTAAACATACTTCGTTTTTGTGTTGTCTCGATCTCGTATCCATAGATGATCACACGAATTGTGAACCGATTAGTTGTATTGTCTCGACTCAGTCCATAGACAATCACTTTCAGAAAAGTACTTATAGGTGGAAAAGTTTTAGATTGAGGTATATTTGGGTACCCTTGTCTTTTCAAGGTTTGGGAAGCTATGGAAGTTGCAGTGATGAATATGGTCTCTGGTACAGACTTGGTGGGTTAGATAAGTAGTTGGTTTGGTAATGGTTCTCCCAATAGTAGAATGCCTAACACAGCTATGCTAGTCTGTATAAGATACATCTTATGGCATATTTGGAAATTAAGATGTCTGTTGTTTTTGATAATGTTCAGATGCAGGTTAATCAAATAGTACAGCAGATTAAGAAATCAATCCTTTAATGAAATGAGAACTTAATAGAGCAAACTAATAGGCAGAGACAGAATGCAATGGATAGAGCTATGGTGCAATGGCAGGCTCCCTTGGGCAGTTTCATTAAAATCAATTTGATGCTTCTTTTTGTAAAGAGAATAAGTGTATGGGAACTGGATTAATTATGCTTAATGATGCAGGTGCTTTCAAAGGAGCCTGGTGCCTCCCAGAAGTAGCAGACAATCCAGAAAAAGCTGATGCATTAGCAGTGTTTGAAGCAATCCAATTGGTAAAAAGGAAAGTAATATCAAATCTCCATGTTGAAGGGGATTGCAGAAATGTTGTTGATGATTTAAATGGAAACGATGGAGTAGTCAAATTGAAAAATAACTCTATAGTCAGAGATTGTGTTGAGTGTCTTAAGTATTTCAATAAGTGGGTAATCACTTATGTACCCAGAGAAACAAATTGTGTGACTGATTTACTAGCAAAGGATGCAGTCAGCATGTTGGGAAAATGATCCTCCTGAGTGGATCCTATCTATTATGAGATAAAAACTCAATGTTCAATAAATTCAATGATTAATATAAAATCCTATTTCCTATTAAAAAAAATAAATCATACCAACAATGATGATTCCACAAAGTTTCAAAAGAAAACTTAGTTACTTTCACCATGAAAAGATTAAAGGTACTTTTCCCTCTTAAATTCCACAACTACACAAAGATATATCAATTAATCAGAAGTTCAATTAAGAATTCTCCCCCACTTGAGTTTTAACAAAATTCACAAGAGTTTTTTTTTAACAAAAATCAATTAAGTTTTCAATTTAAGTCGATTTAAAGGAATTAAAAAATTAAGAACATATCTTTGACTATCGTGAGATTGACCACACAAAAAAATTGGTAGAAATTTACGGTCTCACGGAAAGCAATAGTGCAATACACAAAAGATAATTTTGAAGATCAAGTATTGCAATTATCATCACAAGAGAGAAGTCAAATAAATTCCAAAAATCATAATAATAGAAATGGCTAACAAAAGTAAAAACATAATACTACTTCAAGGTTGTATAGATCCTAGAATGAAAAAGAACAAGTTTCTAGTAGGATGTAGCTAGGTTCAATCATCTTCAGTTTGCAGATGACTTAATAGTCTTCATTGATGATACTGAAGATCAAATTACCACTCTGAAGACTTTTTGGTTTCCAGTTGGTGACTGGCTTAAAAGTCAATTTTAGTAAGTGTGCAGTAGTTGGCATAGGAGATGAGAATATTGATATTGTTGTTGTCTTGTTCCATTGATGCAAATCATTTGAATGAGCTCTGCACATCGGGGGAAAACTGAGTCAACTCAGTTTTAAATTTTTCAAGTTTCTCTTTGCCATGAATCCAATCGTTACCTGTTTGATCTTCTCTTAACCTTCTTTTCCATTCTTTGATTGCTCTCTTTTTCTTTACATATGTCTACTAATATTCTAGTTTGGTGTAACTTCATGTACGCTTGTTGAAGGTTTTTGAAGTTTAATACTAAAAATTAATTGTTTTCTGTTTTTAATCCTCTTTTGTTCTAATATTATGTTGTTTTAATCTGTTTTGCAGATTTCCATAGTCGATTCTCGTGTTGTTCCCAGTGGTGGTAATCAATAGTGATTATAACTAGTTCAGATTGCTGTTGTTTGTCACAGTAGTGTTTACCTTTAAAATAACAGTGGTATTATTGTGATATCATCGCCTTGTCAACGATTCCAAAAGGTTTTTTGGAATCGGGTTTTCCAGTCCTCAGCACTTCATCAACAAAGCTCACATCTTCAATCTCCAATTCTTCACCATGTTCATATCAAGATCTACCAATCTCAATCTTATTTACAAAACAATCAACTCGCTTGAATCGGTTGCACCTGCATGCCATGATTGTAGCACTTTCAGAGGGAAAGTTTCTCCTCTTTTCAAATTCAAACTTGGAGTCAAAACTGTTAGTCCGTATATTATGCTCCCATTCCAACAAACATGGAAACAAAATTATCCTCATAATTATCTATATTTCCATAATTCGATTAGGTATCCTACTTTAAAACTAAACCCTAAAACCTATAACCCTATTGTGAAAACTACTGCAAAAATCCCAGTGAAACTATGTCTTCCCATAACAACCAGCTAAGTAACATCAATACAAATATGCAATCGCCTAATATTAGATCTACTCCTCTTAGACCAATAAGAAGAATTGTAGCCACTGCTCAAGACTCTGCTAGTAATACTGATGGATTTACTTTCAGCTTGCTTGGAAAAATCATCTTCAACAAGACTCTAGACCATGAAGAGGTTAAAAAAGAAATCAATGATCGATGGAGAAGCTACAGAAGGTATGAAATCATCACAAAAGGAACAAACCTTTTCCTTTTTAGATTTCAGGGGGAAGAAGCATATAATAGAGTCCGCTCAAAAACTTGGGATATTATGGGTTATCTACTATCTCTAATTCAGTATGATCCAAACGTCGCTATTAAGGATCACAAGTTCGAGCGCCATATTTAGACTGTTAAGCTGAGAAACCTGGGAAACATTATACTCAATGAGAGACTAATCACTGAAATATGCAAGGATGTGGGAAAAAAATTGAGCCTGAGGGTAGAAGAAGACAGCCACGAGGAAGTGTCACAAGCACTATCTATGTTGAAGTAAAGCTTAAGGAACCACTAAGAAGAGGAGGATGGTATATTACTCCTAATGGTCAAAGGCAATGGGTTATTTATCATTTTGAAATGCAGCTATACAAGATTTGTATAGATTGCTGGGTTGTTGATCATGTGGACTCAATCTGCAAGAGACTTGCACAAGAACAGAAAGTAGAGGGTATGATTGAAATAGAATATGCTGCATGGAGCCTGACTGAAGAGGGAAAACGTTTTCTGGCTGCCTATATCACTAATTTAGATTCAAATGCTAATATAATGGAAGTTGGGGTGGATTCATCCAGGGGTGTATCTAACGCCTCCTCAAACTCTGCATTATCTCTTTCTCATAACGAAGAAAAACTAGATCTCGAACTAGAAGATAATGATAATAGTAAAAACAAGAGAACCAGAGATGAAGGTACTCAGATTAATCCCACCCAGAATAATCCCTTACCTTTTAACATCAATTCCTCAAGCACCCATAACAATCCTATCTTTCAAAATTCTTGCAATGGAGTTGAATAATCGATCGATTATGGTGATCTTCCTGCTGAAAACAGGATGGAATACCAACTCAATCCAGTAGATGATAATCACTCAATAGCATTTGATAGCGCAGCATCTGAACATAATGGAACAACTGCACAGAATCACTATGGAAATGCTGCGACTTTTAATCAGGTTTTTTATCGAAACCCTAATTTCATTTTTTTTTTATGTATTTCTAGTAATTACTGTCGTAGTTTGCACCAAAGTAAATTAGATTCCTCAATTAAAAATTATGTATGTGATAATTATTTTCCCCCTTCCAATTTAACTCAGAGCTCTTGTTACCCTGTCCTGCACCTTGATTACTGTTTGAGTGTTTTCTATTTTCCTAGATTTGTTACTGCTTCCAGTATTTTGTTTTGCTATAACTCTAGATACTTAACGAGTTGTCTTGTCTGCTCTAGAAATCTTAGGTTCCATAAAATCTCTGGATTGTGCTCCTTTACCTCAAGTATGAGAAATTTGTCGTGGAATTGCCAGGGATTCGGCAACCCTGATACTAGGAACAGTCTATGGAATTAAATTAGAAGTCAAAACCCAGACGTAATTTTTCTAAGTGAAACCAAGAATGACTCTACAAAAATGAGGAAATTCTTAAAGAGATTCAACTATCCTAACAATTGGATATGTCCTTCTGTGGGTCTCTCTGGTAGAATTGCCCTCATGTGGAAGAGTGGTTTCACACTTGACATTGTTCAGTCTACTGATAAAATGATCAATACTATTATTATTTCTGACCCCAGTAAGCCAGAATTCCTAGCTACCTTTCTCTATGGTTCTACATATCATAATGAGAGAGTGGAGCAATGGGAATACATTAATAGCGTAGGATATCAAGCAAATTTTCCATGGGTACTCATTGGTGATTTAAACATCACAATTTTTTCTCATGAGAGATCTTCAAACACCAGACCAACCACTTCTGAGTTCCCATTTATTCAGCAAGTCATTGATAGAGCTAATCTCAGTGACTTGGGCTATATTGGGTCTCAGTTTACTTGGTCTAATAGGCAAACCGGAATAGATAATGTTAGAGCTAGACTTGATAGGGCCCTTGTAAATAGTCAATGGCTGCATCATTATAACCACTTAAAGTTATTTCACATTGATGTTATAGGTTTTAACTACTTACCAATTATCTTGGTTACCAACACAACTTCACACCAAGGGAAAAGTCCCTATAGATATTTTAAATGCTGGTTTAAGGATCCCACTTGTCAGCAAGTCATAAAAGATGCTTATAATTTAAATATAAGAGGGTCTCATGCTTACAAAATGACAAATGGCCTTAGAAATGTCAAATTTGAGCTTAAAAAATGGAATTTATCTTATTATGGTAATGTTGATCATAAAGTTTCCATGTTAACTGATCAACTAAAAACTCTGAATAGAAATCCTTACTCTATTCAGAATAATGAAGCCATAAGAGATGTTGAACATAATCTTGAGCTAGCTCAAAAAGCTCAAGAATCTTTTTATGCTCAAAAGTCCAGGGTGGAGTTCATTAAGAGCTATGATAAAAATACCTCTTATTATCACACAAATGTTAATAGGAGAAGACATTTCAATCACATTAGCTCTTTAAAACTTCCAAATGGTCAATGGTCTGAGGATAGACGCACTCTTGAGGCCTTTTAGTCACTCATTTTAAAAACAAATCCACTACCACTAATCCTTTATTAGATGAGAAATTTCGGAATTGCATTGATGCTAGCATCACTAATGAGGACAATGATAAACTTTTGAGTCCCATTACTCTTGAAGAGATTAGGAATACTATCAAGCAAATGGGACCATGGACTGCTCCTGGTCTAGATGGTTTTCCCCCAGGATTTTATAAACAAAACCTGGCTTTGCTTGAAAATGATGTTTGGAACACTTTCAAACAATTTTTTAATACCAAACATCTGCTTAAAGAAATGAACCATACCTTCATTTCCTTAATTCCTAAGGTGAAGAATCCTACAAGTCCCTCTGACTTTAGGCCAATTTCTCTCTGCAATTCTAATTACAAAATCATCTCCAAAATATTAGTAAATAGAATGAAACCTCTTCTTGGCAAAATTATTTCACCATATCAAGCTTCATATGTTCCTGGTAGAAACATACAGAACAATTTGGTAATTGACCATGAATTAGTGCATTCTATGAAAAAGAAAAAGGATAGGTGTGGAATCATGGGCCTTAAACTTGACATGTCTAAGGCGTTTGATAGGGTAGAGTGGTCTTTTTTAATTGTTGTGCTAAAAAGATTTGTTTTTTCTGAACATTGGTGTAGCCTAATTTTCCAGCGCATAAGTACTACCAATATCTCAATTCTCTTAAATGGTTCTCCTTGTTCTTCTTTCAAACCTACCAGGGGGTTAAGACAAGGAGATCCATTGTCTCCCTACTTGTTTATACTGTGTATGGAGTCTTTCTCTAGGTATCTTCACTATGTTGAGTAATCCCATCTCATCCATGGCAGAAAGTAACTAAAGAAGCTCCCAGTATATCTCATTTACTTTTTGCTGATGGTTGCCTCCTTTTCACTAAGGCTTCTCATTATGAATCCAGCAATCTCATGTCTTTGATTAATGACTTCAATAGCATATCAGGTTAAATGATAAACTTTGATAAATTTGGATGTTTTTTCAGTAAAAATGTTCATCCAGACAAATGTGTTTCCCTTATTAGATCTATGAATGTTAGAAAAATTGAGCTAAATGAAAAATATTTGGGCATTCCTCTTTTTCTTAATAAAAATAGAACTGAGTCAATGTCCCACTTAAACACTCATCATGATTCTAGAGTGTCTAAATGGAAAGGAAAACAGCTGGCTCAATCTGGTAGGTCGATTCTTGTTCAGCATACTCTGAAATCTTCCTCCAACTACCATATGAATTCTTCCTTCTACCTGACACCATCATCAACAAGATGGAAAATTCTCAAAGGAATTTCTGGTGGGGGAAAAATGGTCATAAGGGTTACTACTTTAGGAAATGGTAAAAGGTTTGCACTCATAAAATGAATGGTGGATTAGGTTTTAGAAACTTAAAGAAGATGAATTTAGCTCTTCTAACTAAAACTGCTTGGTTGCTTATTCATTCTCCTAATGAACTCTGGGTTCAAATTCTGAAGTGTAAATACTTAAGGAATTGCCAACCTCTTTATTATGTTAAACCATGGAATATGTCTTGGGTTTGGTCTAGTATATGTCATGGACTAGATATTTTGAAACAGCATGGTCTTTGGGATGTTAGGGATGGAAGTTCTATTCATGCTTTTACTGATCACTGGATTATTAACCCTTCTTTTCCACTTTGTGTTAATTATCCTAATCCTAATTATAAAGTCTATGATTTTATTATTGCTGAAACCAAAAGTTGGAATGTCCCATTAGTCCAAGACTTTTTCACTAGTGACAATAGTCAAAAAAATTGTAGCATGAGAATTCCCTTATCTGGCAGAGATACTCTTGTTTGGCCCTACAATAAGAATGGTGTTTTGACTTTAAAATCAGTTTACAAACTGCTTGCTAATGAACTTCCACATAACTCTACTCCCAATCCTGATTTTGATATGTATAAAGCCCTTTGGAGATCTCCCCTGCTCCCCAGAACCCATCTTTTTCTTTGGAAATGTGTAGAAAACATTCTACCCGCAGGTAATATGCTTGCTAGATACAATAGTCAGCATGATGACAGATGCAAAATGTGTAACTTGGATGTCTCTGAATCTCCAGAACATATGTTTTTACATTGTTCCTTTGCCAAAGATGTATGGCTGCAAATCCCTGTGGTGAACTCTTTTGTTTT
The DNA here is from genome assembly GCA_023531105.1 of Papaver atlanticum. Taxonomy (NCBI): domain Eukaryota; kingdom Viridiplantae; phylum Streptophyta; class Magnoliopsida; order Ranunculales; family Papaveraceae; genus Papaver; species Papaver atlanticum. Next base: position 2,434,013 of record JAJJMB010007708.1, read on the forward strand.
GCAGGATTCAGGCACACAAATTATTATCAAGGATTGGACCTCTAAATGGCTTACTCCAAGTCATCTCCAAGATCATCTAGTTATTACCATGAATACTGCCCGGTGCATCTGGAAAGCCAGATGTTCCAAGGTGTTTGAGGATAAATCTTCAAACCCTCGAATGATAGCTAGAACTGTAATGCGTATTGCTACAGAGACTATCAATACTCTAGCCACTGTCCCCCCCACTAATATTATTAGTACTGCTGCCGTAATTGAACCAGATAAATTGATGTTGCCTCATAATTGCATTACTATATTCTGTGATGGTTCGTTTGATAAGGATACTAATAAGGCTGGTATTGGCATTGTGGCTATGCATTCTACATATGGATTCAGGGGCTACAAACTAATCTCAAGAAGAAGTACCAGTCCAGAAGAAACTGAATGCTATGCTTTATTAGAGGCTGCAAACTGGATCAAGGATAAAGGTTTTCAGAATATCTGCTTAGTTAGTGATGCCAAAAATGTTATGGCTTATTTAAATAATTGCAGAGACCAAATTAGTTGGTCCTCTTACTCTGTTCTAGACGATTGCTTGTTCCTTTTACAAGACCTTGGTATTATCTGCTTTAAATATGTCAAGAGAGACTTGAATAGCCTTGCAGACATAGCTGCAAGACATAGTAGAGTTGGTAATGTATCAGGAGAGTGGTATGAGAATAATTGTCCACACTTCCTGCAAAATGATGTAATCTCTACCTAATGCAATATATCTTTTTTCGTAGCAAAAAAAAAGAAGAAAAAAAGATGAGAATATTGGTGCACATTGTGCTACAGTTTTTGGCTGTCAGTTGGCTGAATTTCCTATAAACTATCTGGGTATTCCTTTAGGTAGTAAGTCCAAAACAAAAGATGTGTGGGACTTATTGATTTCCAGATGTCAACAAAGGTTGAGCACTTGGAAGAGAAGATATATATATCTAAAGGCCAAAGACTGCTATTGATAAACAGTGTGTTAGCAAGCATGCTAATTTACTACTTATCTATGTTTCAAATGCCAATGTCTGTTGTTAAGACTCTTGAGAAGATTATAAGAAGATTTTTATGGGGTTCTTCAGATAACAATAAGAAGAGAAGCTGTGTGTCTTTTTCAAAAGAAAATATTTCAAAAGCTAATGGAGGCATTGGAATCAAAAAACTGAAGTTGGTTAACAAGGCATTACATTGAAAATGGAGCTGGAGATATGGAAAGGAAAAAGATGCTCTCTGGAGAAAATTAATTTGGAGAAATTTGGAGGTAATCAACATTCTTTTTTCCCTAATACAAACTCAAAAGCTGTTAAACATAGCCTATGGGCAGGAATCTTAAAAGCTATAGATTATGTTCATGATAATACATCTCTTATTATTAAGAATGGTAAGAACATTCTTTTCTGGCTAGATAAATGGGTTGGAGGAGTTCATCTTAAAGATTCTTTCCCAGCTATTTTTAAACTCTCAAAGAATAGAATGACTACTGTTTTTTATATGCTTAATCAACAAGGTTCTTGGAGTTTTGATTTCAAGAGAGACTTGAATGAAGTGGAAATGGGGGAAATTGCTTATCTTCTTCAGATGCTTGATGGACTTGCTCAGAATATCCATAATTGTATGGAAGAAGATACAAGGAAATGGGACTTTGGTAATGATTTCTCTGTAGCCAACTGTTACTCCTCTATGGATGTAGATGGCTTCTTATTTTTTCCTCACAAGCAGATTTGGAATCCTAAGGTTCCTTTAAAAGTGTCTTTTCTGGTTTGGTCTTTATGCCACAATGGTGCTCCAACTTTGGATATCCTTCTTAAAGCTGGATTAGTGAATGACAGTCAGTGTCTGCTTTGTTCATCTGTTGAGGAAACTCAAAATCATTTGTTTCTTCACTGTAAGGAAACTTTGAAACTATGGAACTATTTTCTTGACAGTTTTGGAGTTAACTGGGTTTTCTCAGAAAGTGTGAAGATAAATATTTGGGAATGGAGAAACAAAAGAAGCAATTCAATAGTGAAGAAGATCTAGGGGATTCTTCCTTTTGCTATCTGGTGGAGCATTTGGAAGGAGATAAATTGTAGACTCTACAATAACAAGAAGAGAAACTTGAACCAGCTCATTGTTTCTGTTAAATGCACAATGTTCAATTGGTCTGTGCACACTAAGTTTTTTGAGGGATACTCCCTAAGCACTCTCATTTGTAACTGGAATGTTGTCATAAACAACAGCTAACTGTACTCTCTATGCTCCATTCATTCTTTTGATGAGTGAAGCCTTTTTCAATACATTTTTCCCTTTTCCTGTAAAAAAATAATAAAAATAGCTAGGTTCAATCATCAAATCTCCTTTTAGTTACATTGACAGACTCCTCTTCCACAAAGGAAGTAACCGTGCCATATATTGTTTGCGTTGTTCATTTTTGCCGCTTGAGTGCTACCTGTTCACATGGAGAAATAAACCTCTATTTTCATCATTTGACAAAACCTATAAGAGGAACATTTGTCATATTTTTCATGCTTGAATATGTTGTCTAACTGATAACAACTACAATAAGAATGACTTCAAAAACAGAAAAAAACAACTACAATAATAAGAATGCTTGTTGCTCGACTTCATACCAACTTCCTGTAATACAAAACATTGGAGATATAATTTATTTTATATATTATTATTATAGCACAAAAATTTTAAACTATACACATTTTTTCAACGGATGCATACACAAACGCACCCATTTTTTCTTTTGTACTCAGACTGTACACATTTTTGAAGTCGAAAAATGCACTCGGGCGTTCGGAAGATACATAACTACATACCAAAAAAATCCATTTTTTGTGAATGCAATAATTTTTCAAAAATGTTCCATAGGTAATAGGTTTACATATTTTCTTTAAATTATGGGCCTATGATTAGTGTATTTGACCCATATGGCCAGATCGACTGGGCAGTAACACACATTTTGTTCGTGTCCGATATAAGCCCACTAACAGCAGATGACGAAGTCTGTCCACAGACTAGATAACACCATCGCGTAACGTGCCCTAGTTAAGAGAAGAGTACTTTCGGAACATTCTTTTTTCTCTGTTAAGGTTCTGTTTTAGTGTTTCCTCTGTATTTTTTTACATTCGAACGGACCAACGATCACATACTCTATCATTTCTCTCAAATCTAGTAACCAAAAATCTCTGTAACTGAACGAAATCAAACAAACTATTTCTCATATATATAGTTCTAAGATCTCATCATGGCGACATCCGATGTTGTTTTAAGGTCAGATGAAGATGTTCTTCTTTCTTCTTCCATGTTTGACCTTACAAAAGGTAATTTTCATTTCGTGTTTTCACTAATCTTTTTCTATTAGTTACCAAAAAAAAAAGTCATTTGAAATTTGTGTTTTTTATTTTAATCACCCTAGATTTGATTTTGTGATTGGACTTTCAGGCGAGAGTATGAAATCTAGGGGTATGTTGATTGAGAAGAAAATTGATCTTCTTGAAAGCTTGGCTGGAAGGGTAGTAATGCAAACTCTTTCTTTGATTTTACGTTATTTTTGATTCTCACAACGCAAAAAAGTAGCTCCTTCAACATGTGGGGGTGTAACAAACTGACAGTCAAATCATAGAATTACCAGAGCTGGTATTATAGTATGAATTGTTGCCTTAATGGATTCAATTAGCGGTGAGAACTGAGAATATAATTTTTGGTTTACATTTGGCCCTTTAACAAATCGACGCGTTTTGCAGGTCAGTAATAGGCGGTCGCGAAGATGGTTGAATGATCGTTTATTAATTGAGCTTGTTCCTCGTTTAGATGCAGAAGAAATTAGAGGCCTCTTCGCTCCACCACCATGGGGTAATAGTTTAGCTTGTGAATTTCCTTGTATTTGACATTATTTATAATTTTGTTATTACAAGTATGGTTGGTCTCATTTGTGATTATTTTAGAGTGTCTAGTTTCTAGTTTTGGCTGACCTGATGTTTCTTTTCATTTTGACAGGTGACAGTGTGCCGTTGTCACCATTTTGCATGACAAATGTGGGGGACTGGGATATGTTTAGGAATATCGACATGGATAAAGAGGTTGCAGTTTTTGTTTTCATTTTCTAGTTGAAAAGATTCCTTATTGTGGGAAAGAGTTTTGGGTTGATTAGAGAAATGAAGTATCTGATTGATTAGTCTTAGTAGATTAGGCAGTTGAGTGAATGTGCTGTATTGGTTTACTACTTTATTGGTTTAGTATGGTATGAATTAATGCTTCATTGCATCTTAATAGTTACAGGGATGGGTACGATGATACTTGTAACATTGCTGGAAAAAGATTATACATTGCTCTCAATCTGCTAGGATGTTGTTTTCATTTTTGCTGTAGGATACCATGATGAAATCCCTAAATGGTTCATCAGCAAAGAGGAAAGCTTGTGTTGATGCTGATAAGATTGCTGCTCTGAAAGCCTGGCATAGAATAGATTGTCGGACGCGGGAAGCACTTAGGCGCAGTTTTCTGTCGGAACTTATTGATAGTTTTGAGGTAAATCACAGATGATGGAGCTTATCAAGAAAATGTTGAATGTTCACATTTACGGATTCTGTCTTTTTCTTCTGATAGTACAAGTACATAACTTCTATATGAGAAAAGATCAACTGTTTTTATGTTCTCTCTTCATGTGATAAAACAAGTAGTTAGCTTTTATACGAGGAAAGATGAAATGTTTTTATGCTAGGCTCTTCTTTTTGCTTGAATGCATTCTTATAAAATGTGCTAACAAGCTTATGCCTCTAGTCTTGAGCATCTCTCCTTATGGTTCGATGGTTCGTGTCTACCAAAGGTGTCATACATGTGATTAGTGTGGGTTGCCTTCTATGGGGTGCATGTAGTGACTGCTAAAATATACCCTAAACTTTACATCAAACCCTGCACTTGTTTTTAAGATTTATTGGGATCTCTTTCTATTCCAACTTCATCTTTGTCATCATCTCCTCAAATCCTGGTAATCCGTACATGTCTAAGTTCATTATTTCTACCATCATCAAATTAGATTTCTCAATATGATGATGGTGCATGGCTCGAGTGATATAGCGGCTTCTGGCAATATTCTGTGTATGTTAATACTATGTGAATATACTTCTGAAATCTTCCTTTTCATTTGGTTCTACTTTGTAATATATATGCCTATTTGACGAAGTGTGTACTTTCTTTTTGTAGAAATGCATACGGTCCTTCATTGGGGAAGGTGGAGAGAAAGAAATTCTCGTGCTAGATGTTCAAGACCCTTTCCACAGATTGTTGTTGCATGGTGTCTGTGAGGTAATTTTCTTTGTCACTGTCGAGGCATTAACTAGAGCCTGCTAATATTTAGTTTTGTTTTTCAAGACTGGGAAAATGTTGGAGAAGAACATTAGAAAGTTATTTTCAGAATCTGATGTGTTCAGTATGTTTGTGGAACAGTTCTACGGCTTGGATTCGTTTACTGTCACAAAGTCAAAAGAAGCAAAATCACCAAAGATGACCAAAATTGAAAAGAAACAGTTGGGTTCTGTAGAGCTTCCAAACATAACTTTGTCTTCTTTTCTGAAAATGTCCAAGGAAGGAGGAATTTGGTAAACCTCAGGTGGACAAATCACAGTTGTTCCATGTTTGTTGTAATTTTAAAACATTTAAGAGATAGGATTCATTAGTTTTATTTATTTCTGAATGTAAAAATAAATAAATCAGAACTTCATTTGTCATCCTTATAGTTATGGGGTGCAGTCACTGCAGTGTACATCTTCCTTATCTGTCTGAACGTTTATGAAAATTGAATCTTAAATAGTTGGGTTAACTTGTGAGTTCTGGCTATGTGATTTTCCGGACTAAGCATTCCTGGTTGTGGTGTAAATATTTCCTGCACAGGATTCTCGTGAATTGTTGATGCTAGTCATGGATAGCATACTGCTTTTGCTTATTATGGTTGTCACCCGTAGTTATGGCTTATGGGAGCCACCAAGAACTGACTCAGTGGAAGATTTCGTTGAGCCAGCCTCGTGCAACTATTGATTGGCTTCTATTTAGTTGTCATTGCTTACGCCATTCTTCCCTAAGACCATCCACTCCAACTTTTGATGACCTTGCTTGACCGGACAACAAACTCACTGGTTTGCAACTTCCAAAGTCAACGAACACAGTCCGCAAGCATTTGTTTTTTCTCAGCCTCCTCTGGTTTGGAGTGCTTCGACCTGTCAACCAGAGATCAGTCCATACACCATACCCATATTTCTAAGAAATGGAAAAGAAACCAGTCAAATTTTCTGTGGTAAGATTTTCACCATATCTGTTTCAGTTTTGGATGTTTATTTTACTGTCTTTTGATATGTGATTGTTGTTTGTGGGGACGATGATGATGAATATTAGGTGGATGCATTTACAGAAGTAGCATTCAAGGGAAATCCAGCAGCTGTATGTTTGTTAGAAGAAGAAAGAGACGAAGAATGGCTAAAAGCAGTTGCTATGGAATTCAATCTCTCTGAAACTTGTTACTTGACTCGTATTCATCATCACCAAGAAGCAGATGAATCCAAATCAAACCCTAGATTTCATCTTAGGTGGTTCACTCCTGTTGCTGAGGTTTATCTCTCACTCTCTAATGTTCGATACAATTTTAGTGACACACTTCTAAATTGATTTTGTATTATAGATTTTTAGTCTCCACAGGGTGAAAGATGTTTGTCTTTTTGCTCTTTGATTTGAATTCAGATTTTACTTTGACAACCTCTTTCTGGTTTTTATTTGAATGCGAATTTGATTCTGAAGTGATTCCTTACCTCCTTTTGAGAATGTATTGGAATTTGTGAAAGACGAGCAACTGTGGTGGATGTTTTTCAATTTGACATAGTGATGCTTGTTGTAGGTCGGCAATAAGTATATCATTTGTTATTGAGAAGAGACTGTAGAGTAACAGAGAAAATAGAATGATATGCAACAAAAGCTCTCACCTAGTTGTATGAGCTATGGCATATGATAGCCTTAACAAATAACAAATGTACATGTATGCTAGAGAAATCTTTAACCTCTTTAGATGATGTTAAAAATTCAAGAGTTCAAGTTCTTTGTTTTTGTAGACGATATACTGAAGCTGTTTCTGTAGTTTAATCAAATGATTGGTTGGTTTATGGTAGTTGATATATTGATTTTTCATGATTATCATCTCTGTTTGCAGGTTGAACTTTGTGGTCATGCAACTTTAGCTTCTGCACATGTTCTCTTCACTTCTGGTTTAGTGAAGTCGGATGTAATTGAATTCCTCACATTGTCTGGAATTTTGACTGCTAAAAAGATTCCTGGACATGGGAAGATTGATGACGGATTGGAGGTTTTGAGTAGTACTTCAAAAGACGATTTCTCGATTGAGTTGGATTTTCCCACAATTTCGGTGATTGAATGTGAACCAAATGAAATCCCTTCCATTCCTAAAACCCTAAATGGTGCTTCAGTGATTAGCGTAAAGAAAACATCTATTGGTGATGACCTCATTGTACTTCCTCCACCCTATTGTACTTGTGTTAATTTTGATCAAGTGTTAATAGGTGTGATTCCCTTAACCAACTGCAATCTGTAAAAATTAAATTGCTTTTCTCAGGTCGAGCTTGCATCAGGACAGAATGTAGCAGATTTGGAGCCGCAGTTTGATGAACTGCAGAAGTGTACAGGGAGAGGAGTCATTATTACTGGAATTTCTCCTCATGGGTCAAAATTCAATTTCTTTTCTCGGTTCTTCTGCCCAAAATTGGGTATTAACGAGGTGAAATTCTCAACATATTTGTCTAATTCATAGTTATAGATGATGTCAATATTTGTTATTTGACCTTGGAAACTACACTCCAATAATACTTAGGACTGATATCAAGAGACAGGCCAATAAAACTTATTGATATGCTATATGAAAGTTCTCTATGGAGAGCAAACAAGGTGGAGTTACCTTTTGGTGGACTCGAAACTTCTATCAGCCGCTAAGCAGAGATATCCTTGACTGCTTGACAGTAACACTACAAGAACAAAAAGAACAAACATTTCAATGGAATTCTTGGTTCTATTTTAGCCTACCAACATCTCATCTCTTCTTCTTCTTTCATTTTTAATGATTTACTGTTCATGTTCATCCAGGATCCCGTCACTGGGAGTGTACACTGTGCATTGGCACCCTATTGGAGCCGAAAATTGGGAAAACGTGATTTCCTTGCCTTACAAGCATCTCCAAGAGGTGGAGTGTTGGATCTTCATTTCGATGAAGAAACCCAGAGAGTAAAAATCCGTGGGAAAGCTGTTACTGTCATGGAAGGTTGTGTCTTTGCTTCATGTTGAGAGTTCAGTTGTTCCATCTCGGCTTTGTGTAATTCATGATAGAATTGTGAAATCAGCAATGGTTGTTGGGTTCTAGGTCCTGTTTTATATTTAAGGAGGTTTTGCAGTGAAACTTCCATTGGATATTGCTCGTCAAAAACATGTGGACGTTGAACAGAATTTTTTTTGAATACCTGTTTGTAACTGCTATAACCAGCAGTGTAATGTGCGTATTGAAGTACTCGGATCATCATATGAACCAAGCCAGATTGAACTTCGAATGATTAACCCAAACTCAAGTACTCCTCACACCTTAGTTGCACCACTAAATAAAGCCGTCTCTGTAACATGATGCTTCAGCTTATGGTTGCTCATCAGCAAGCTGATAAGTTTTGTTATAGCTGTGCGATCTTATGGTATATTTATGAAAAACTCTCTTAGAGCAACTGCAATCATGAGTTGTTATAAAGCCAAGTTACATTTAGCTTTTAGCTTTGGCTTTTTTGGGCGTAGTGGTGGACGAGGTGCTATATCCAAACACTATTTATAGCTGCTCTGGAAACCAAATGGATATTATAACGTCTCTGATGGCACGTTAATTAACGTCTGAACGATGGCGTCTGGTGCAAACGGATTCTAAATAGCTACTTATATAAGCGTCCAGGTGGAGACGCTACTTATAATGGCGTCTAGCTATATTCAGCGATTGCTAAATCTGTATTGAGAAGACATAATGTCGTTAGACAATTTCCTTCTTGTTTGATTTCATTTCACAGTAATTTGATTTTCGATTACAGACACAGGACAGACGGACTGAGATATTTAAACAGACTGAAACTGTGAGTCTGTGACAGGTTTAGCCGGTAGATAACGTACACTAAGACTGGCACCTGACAGTTACCACACACACTACAAGTTCGGGGTCTAGACAAACCAGTGACACTGAGCTTGAGCCTTAGAATGGAGAAGCGAGCTGTGGACAAAGCTTTAGTAAATATGTCAGCTATTTGATCATGTGTAGATAGAAAACGCACATCCAAAGCCTTGGCAGCAACCAGTTCACGCACATAATGAAAGGCAATTTCAATGTGTTTCATTATGTTATGAAAAACTGGATTTGCTATCAGATAAGTTGCTCCCATGTTGTCACACCACAAAACTGGTACTCTTGGAATGGAGAAATGTAATTCAGCAAGAAGAGACTGAACCCATACAATTTCAGAAGTGGCATCACCTAAAGCACAGTACTCTGCCTCTGTGCTAGACCTTGAGACAGTTATCTGCTTCCTAGAGCACCAAAAAATTAAGTTGGGACCAAGAAAAATAGCCATACCACCTGTGGATCTCCTATTAGACATGCCACCTGCCCAGTCAGCATCTGAATAAGCTTGCAATTGCAGAACTGAAGCCCTCTTAAACTGTAAACCAAATGACAGTGTACCATGCAAATATCTTAAAATTCTTTTGATAGCTGACCAGTGTGCATTAAATGGATGTTGCATGTGTTGACAAGCTTTATTAATTGCAAATCCAATGTCAGGTCTAGTGACTGTAGCATATTGAAGAGCACCAATTGTGCTTCTATATAAAACTGGATCCTCAAAAGGTGTGGAATCAACATCAGAAGCAGAGGATAAGATTAGAGTGGATGTTGGTTTAGCAGCATTCATCTTGGTCTTAACAAGCAAATTAACAATATACTGCTCTTGAGATAGTAAAATACCTGCAGAGTTTCTGGTGGCCTGAATACCCAAGAAAAAATGAAGAGAACCCAAGTCTTTAATAACAAATTCTTTGCTCAGATCAGCAATGAGTGCATCAATATCCTTAGAAAAACTGCCAGTAACCAAAATATCATCTACGTAAATGAGAATATAAAGAGCAGAATGATTGGCCACCCTGTAAAAGATAGAAGTATCTATTTTGGATGGCAAAAAGCCATGAGAACATAAAAATTTACTCAATCTCTCAAACCAGGCCCTAGGTGCTTATTTTAAACCATATAAAGATCTCCGATGCTTACACACATGATTAGGAAGAAGTTTATCTACATATCCAGGTGGTTGAACCATAAATACTTCCTCAGATAAATGTCCATGCAAAAAGGCATTTTTCACATCTAATTGTCTTATCTGTCAGTTCTTATAAAGAGAAATAGAAAGAATTATCCTTACAGTTGTAGGCTTGACCACAGGACTGAAAGTGTCTTGATAATCAATACCCTTTACTTGATTGTATCCTTTAGCCACCAACCTGGCTTTATGTCTTTCTATAGAACCACCAGCTCTTCTTTTTATCCTAAATATCCATTTACAGCCAATAACATTTTGACCATCAGTTGCAAGGACCAACCTCCATGTGATATTTTGAAGTAAAGCTGTAATTTCTTCATCCATTGCAGCTCTCCATCTTGGATCCTTACAAGCCTCAGTATAGCAAGTAGGTACTGTAATGTCCTCACACACAGATTGAACTTCAGAAGCAAAGATTCTAGGTTTGGGTTTTGAAATATCCATTTTACTTCTGGTTTGCATTGGATGATCATTAGTAACAGGTGGAGAGACAATAACAGGTGGTGTAGAAGAAACTGGTAGTTGAGGGGAATCACTTGAAACAGGTGCAGGTGTTGAGGATGATACATCAACATCATTAGAAATACGCATGGGTGAAGATGAAGAAGTATTGGCAGGTAATATGGATGGTGTGATAGAGATTGTTATTGAAGTACCATAAGAATGAAACAGTGTGGCATATGGAAATGTACTGTTATCAAACTTAACATCCCTATAAATGATTATTTTATTGGTACTTGGATTAAAACACCTATATCCTTTATGCATAAGACTGTAACCAAGGAAGATGCACTGAACAGATCTTGGTTCCAATTTGTGATGATTAAATTTTCTTAAGCATGGATAGCAAGTACAACCAAAGGTGTGTAAGAACATGTAATCAGGTTTAACATTGAATAAGCATTGCATAGGTGACAGTTGATCCAAATTTGGTGTAGGTAATCTGTTAATTAAGTAGTTGGCAGTTTCAGAGGCATAAAACCAAAAAGATATAGGCAAAGAGGCATGATGTAATAGGGCTAAACCAGTTTCTACAATGTGTCTATGTTTTCTTTCTGCTGTGCCATTTTGAGCATGAGCATGTGGGCAGAAAACTCTATGTCCTATGCCACAAGAATCCATATAAGTAAAAACATTTTTGTATTCTTCTCTCCAATCAGATTGAATAAACTTGATTTTTCTATTAAGTTGATTCTCAACAAGATGTTTAAACTTAACAAAAGTTTCAAGAACTTCAGATTTATAAGCTAGGGGATACAACCATGTGAACCTACTAAATGAATCAACGAAGGAAACATAATATTTGTAGCCATTAATGGAACACATTGGTGACACCCATACATCTGAATAAACTATATCTAAAGGACCATAGACATTATTAGAGCTTGTACCAGTTGGATAAGGGAGAGCATGACTCTTTGCTGTCTGACATGAAGAGCAAATTATAGAAGTCAAATGAGTGTCATTAACTTCATCCACATAAGAGAGAATATGCTTGAGTTTTTGATAAGATGGATGTCCAAGTTTATTGTGTCATTCCGATGATGAAGAGATTCCAGAGGATAAAGCTTGTTTGAGTTGGGTGGTATTGAACTCCATGTGATACAAATCATCTCTAACAGGACCATGAAGCAGAACTTGGTGGGTAACCACATCCTTTATAAGAAATTTGTCAGAGTAAAATTCAAAATAGCAATTATCCTTCTTAGTAAATCGAAGAACTGATATTAAATTCTTGGTAATAGATGGGACATGAAGGACATTTTAGATGGTAAACTTAACAGAGTCACAATAAAATGTAAAAGAACCAGTATGAGTAATGTGCAAAGCTGAGCAATTGCCAACTCTGACTTGATCAGTGCCTTGGTATTCAAAGTGTAAGTTGAGATTTGATAAGTCAGAAGTAATGTGATGAGTAGCCCCTGAATCAAGTATCCAACCATAAAAGTAACAAGAAGGTGCAGAAACCTCATTGTAAACAGCAATTGCCTCGGCCTCAGGGCACCAGTAGTCTTCATAATCATCACCATATGAATCATTAGGGGTATAATAATCTTGCATCATTGAATAATCACTGGGTGCATATCTATATCTGCATTCTGGAGATAAGTGACCAAGTTTCTTACAAAGCTGACACTTAACATAATAGTTGTATCTTGGAGGATAGAAATTGTTTGAATTTTCTTGTCTACCAAATCTGGCACCATTTCTACCACCTCTAAAACCTCCTCTGAAGCTACCACCATTTATGTTGCCTCTAAAACCAGAATTACCAGATCTTCCAAAGTTACCACGAGTTGGAGAATTTGACCAAGAATGATTTCTAGAATATGATGGACCAGAATAATGTGGATAATCATTGTGTGGATAGGTATTGTGTGGATAAACATTGGAAGCAGCATATTATTGATCAAATTGAGTTGAACCTGAAGATAACTTCTGTTGTTGAGTAACATTAGCAGAAGCAGTGTTAAGGTCTAGTTTGGATTCAGCATTAACTCTAGCTAGTTCAGATAAGAGTAAACCTAAGAGTTTAGATGAAGTAATAAGATTCTCATTCTTCAACTGTTGAGTACAAATTGAGGTTTTGAAAGTAAACCTTGTAAGATTCTCAGAAGGTAAACCTTGTAGGATATGAATTACTAAATCTTCATCAGATACAGCTCTATCAATTTGTGCTAATTGATGTGAAATTGAACGTGCCTTATTAAAATAGACTAGCATTGAATCATAGCTTTTCTTTCATCCTATCAGATCAGTTTTAAGTTGTAAAAGACGAGATTTAGTAGTAGAGTTATAGTTTTTCTCTAATCGATTCCAGATCTCATGAGAAAAAGTGCAATCTATAACCTTGTTGATGGTGGCTTTTAGTTCAGGGATAAAATTGTAAAACCATATATTTAATGCGCCGTCATTCTGCAAAGAAACTGAGCCATTTAAAAGTGATGAGTGCCCAGGCCACTTTACTCACATATGTATTGAGCAATTCAATATATTTATATATATATATACTTTATCCATAATGGTGCGTGCAGCAACAATCCCAGATATTCTATAAATTTTATCTCCTGCCTGCATTACTCACTAACGCATGGCCTGTCGAGTACTTATTCTATGTCAGTTCCCCCAGCTGAACTCTTGATGTTGACATAACATGACAATTAATGTTCGCTCGCAGCAGAGTAGCATGAATTTCCCTAAGCGTCAGGATTAAGATATGCATGGAAGTACTCAATTAGAGACACGCAAAGTTATGCTCTCCTCTGAAATATAATTAGTGATCGATTGATTTTGTGTCAGCCCACAAAATTCAATCTTTCTAACCTAATTTTACTAATTTACAAAAATTAGGTCTTTTTTGCGGCCTGCGCAATATCTCGAACCCTATTGGTCGAGACCAAACCTAGGTAAGCTAGGAAATTAATCCGCCATGGACTAGTAGAAGCAAAATCCTACCAAAAGTAGAAAACAAGAAATAAAGAGGAACTGCAACAAGTAAAAGCAGCAGCAAAGGGAGGCGTGGCCACGCCACTTGGCCGACCGATCTGCTCCAGCAGGCGCCACCCATGGCCGATCAGCCATGCTCAATGTTGCCGCTTGCCGGCCCCCCTTTCCCATCGACCAACCAGATCGCTTTAAATATGTAACATGCACTTTCAATTAAAAGTGGAAGTTGGTTGGTCGACGCACTTAATTCCTTAAGGAATTGGACATAGGCTGCCCATGTCAGTCTCA
>JAJJMB010007708.1:2448151-2518529 GCA_023531105.1 Papaver atlanticum
CGGACAAGCACTATCATGCACACCGGTGAGCCCACTAGTGCTTAGGCCAATAGGAACCCTTCCAACTCGCAAGCGGAGCCATTAAACGATTACCCAAAGTGGGTTGGCCGCGTGAGTTACAAAACCCTAATTTATGTTAGCAGAAGTATATTGCTGCCGCAAAACGATCTTGGCCGCCCAACTTCGCCAGCCGGATTGACCGGCCTAGTGAAAAAGCGGGGGTATAATAACCATACCCAATATTTCGCTTAGTAATCTGTATGGACTAACTCCAATATACTTTCAAGAGAATCAACTAGACAGTTAGACTCAATCTTAGGAAAAGTATATCAAAGAGTTATATCTCAATTTCTCGATTCAATCCACACTCAAACAAATAAGAATTTGCGAGCCTGATTAAATACAAGATAAATAACTTGAACGGTACCAAAGACCAATGTTCAAGGATCAATCAATTTCAATCAACAACCAAAGGTTGGATTTACCAATTGATCGATTCAACGCACAACCTGTGATATTTCAATTATATAACAAAATATAATGCGAAAAAGAAATAACACAGACACCAGAAGTTTTGTTAACGAGGAAACCGCAAATACAGAAAAACCCCGGGACCTAGTCCAGATTTGAACACCACACTGTATTAAGCCGCTATATACACTAGCCTACTACAAAGCTAACTTCGGTCTGGACTGTAGTTGAACCCTAATCAATCTCACACTAATTCAAGGTATAGTTGCGCTCCTTACGTCTCTGATCCCAGCAGGATACTACGCACTTGATTCCCTTAGCTGGTCTCACCCACAACTAAGAGTTGCTAGGACCCAAATTCGAAGACTTTAGTAAACAAATCTGTCTCACATAGAAAAGTCTACAGGAATAGATAAATCTGTCTCCCACAGAAATACCTAAGAGTTTTGTTCCGTCTTTTGATAAATCAAGGTGAACATGAACCAATTGATATACCATACTTATATTCCCAAAGAACAGCCTAGAAATATCAATCACCTCACAATAATCTTAATCGACTAGCGAAACAAGATATTGTGGAATCACAAACGATGAGACGAAGATGTTTGTGACTACTTTTCTATCTTTCCTATCGGAGATATAAATCTCAAGCCAATCTTACGATTGCACTCAATCACGATAGAAACAGCAAGATCAGATAACGCAACTACAGAGAAAATAGTTGGGTCTGGCTTCATAATACCAATGAAGTCCTCAAGTCGTTAACCTACAGGGTTTCGTGAAAAACCTAAGGTTAAAGGAGAATCGACTCTAGCTTATGCAACTAGTATCACACAGGAGGTGTGGGGGATTAGGTTTCCCAGTTGCTAGAGTTCTCCTTTATATAGTCTCCAAATAAAGGTTTGCAATCTAAGTTACCTTGGTAACAAAGCATTCAATATTCACCGTTAGATGAAAACCTGATTTGATTCAAGCTAATATATTTCAACCGTTAGATCGAACTTAGCTTGTTATACACAAATGAAACGTAACTTCATTTAGGTTTGAGTAACCGTACCTAAACGTGTACACTTAGTTGGTTCAACAATAGTTAACCAATGGTTAGCCATATGAGCACTTTCATATCAACCTTATTCATCTTCACCATAACTAGTTCAAGTGACTCAAATGAACTAGTTAGAGAGTTGTTCAATTGCTTAGATCTCATGGAAGTAAACAAGACACAATTGAAGAAAAATCGATTTTGATTCACTCGAATCAATTCATGAACATTATAGCCACAGTTTGCAAAGATCGCATTCCTTATTATATAAATGTTTTAGTTCATGAACAAACCGATTTTAGAAAGTAACTTACCTAAGTATGCGAACAGGTACGCGTACTTAAGTAACCAGATTGAGTTTGTTTTTCACTTTCAAACTCCAGCAGAAATTCACGGACGTGAAATTTCCGCTAGTATGCGTACGGGTACGCATACTTACCCTAATTTCCAACAACTGCCAGTACGCTAAGGGTACGCATACTTTGGGTTCCCGGTTTTGGACTTTTACACAAATGTGAGAACACACTATGTTTATATCCAAAGATGGTTACATGTTCTAAACTCTCATTTCAATCATTGAAACTTTCTTAGAGGATGTTATATAGTTGTTATTCACAAACTATTTTTCATCAAAGCGATTTTCAAGTTATTGAAATAATCAACATGACTTTCGTCACTAGTAAAGATGAACTTGGCCAAAGATAAAGCTTATCAACACATATTTCGAGGCATAGATAAGTGAGTTAAACTCGGCTCGAAATAGCACATGTGTATAATTGAAGTCTATATAACAAAATGACTTTTGTCTCAAAATAGGAGATAGAATAGATAGACTTTTGAGTGATAGATAAGTTCAAGTCTCCACATACCTTTTTGTCGATGAAGTTCCATAAGTTCCTTGAGTAGTTCTTCGTCTTCGCATGATGAACGTCGTGGAGTCTAGAGCTCAACTACACTTATTATCCTAGTCCGAGACTTAGCTATAAGTAGACTTGAAGTCAAGACTTATAGTTTTGGCAACTAAACTTGACAAACAAGCTTGAGATAGCAACGCTTGCGAGTTCGACCGAGCAGTGCTCTAACACCTAGATTCAATCTTAATCAACGGGCAAGGTGCGGATATACTCACCAGGGCCTCGGCTATTGTGCTGGCCGATCGAACAGCTCCCAGCACGCGTCTAACACCAAAAAAACGTTAGCCCAAAGTAGGTTGGCCACATGGCTATTAAATCCTAAATTGAATTAATGGCAGTATGTAACTGCCGCAAATCATCTCGTCCGTCCAACTTCGCTAGCCGAATCAACCGGCCTAGATCTAATTTTAGGAGACCAATGAGACATCGCCTAGATCTAATTCTAGAGTAGTGTATGTAAAAGAGGCTTCATTGAATGAGACATGCCTAAAAATATAAATAGTACCAGTGATTAGATCTAGACATTTGTATCCTGTGTGACTAAGTCTATAACCAATAAAGATACAATGTTTGCTTCTAGGTTCTAATTTTTTTTAGAAGTGTATGGCTTTAGCCAGAGAAAGCACGCACAACAGAAAGATGTAAGAAAATTATAGTCTGGAAGTTTGTTGAAGAGCAGTTCAAATCGAAAACCAATGGACTTAGTAGGTAATCTGTTTATAAGATAGTTGGTTGTCTGAAGAACATCAACCGAAAAATAAAGGGAAGCCCAGATTAAAAAAGAAGGGTTCTGGTGATACCTAAAAGATATTTGTGTTTGACTTCTTCAACACCATTCTGTTCAGGTGTACGTGGACAAGACATCTCATGAGTGATACCCTTAGAGTCACAAAATTGAGTAAGAAAATGATTTAAGAACTCCCCACTGTTGTCAGTTATAATGGTGACAACAGAGTTAGACAACATGTTTTTTATTCTTTGGACAAAGGAAACAAATGCATGTTTAAGTTTTGATTTTGACTTCAGAGGTAAAATCCAACAGTATTTTGTATGTTCATCTACAATACTTGCATACTACAAAATACCATTAGAAGATGAAGTATGACAAAAAAAAACATAGGTCAATGTGAAGCAACTCAAGTGGTCTATGAGCCACAATACAAGAAAGTTGAAAAGATTTTTTTTGACTTCTATACATTTACATTCATCACAAAAGAAAGGTTTATTTTAAACATTAGACAACTTTAGCTTATTACAAAGTTTTTGAAGAGTCTGAATTGAAGGATGTCCAAATCTTCTACGAAAAAGTGCATGATCATGTTAGTACATGATGTGATGAGCTGAAGGTGATTCCGTAGAGTCTATTCTTATGTGGACCTTGGAAAAGGATCTTCCCAGAGTTGAGATCCTTCACGAAAAATTCATGTGAATCAAGTGTTAAAGATTAATTAGTATCAGTTGTAAATTTGTGAATAAAAAATAGATGTGAGATGATTTTGGGACTATAATGACATTATTAAGTATAAAGGAATGATCATTAGCAATTCTACTAAAGTTACCCTTGTGAGTAATATCCATACCTTCCCCATTAGATGTTTGTATGACTTCAGAGCCATCATATGGTGTCACCTTCTGAAAACCATCTTTGGTGGAAGTAATATGAGAGTTGGCACCACTATCAGCAATCCGTTCCTCATCATCAAAAATATCAGCAACAACTAGCATTGCACTTAGGTTTGAAGGTGGAGTTCTGCCTTGATAGGAGAAATTCAGTCTTTGATTACATTTGATAGCAGAATGACCTTGAAGTCCACATATCTGACAAGGAAGCTTGTCACTGATAGCATAATTACTACCTGAAGGATTTTTAGAGAATATGGCTGGATTGGGATATCTACCACCAGCGCCAGAATACCTCTACCTCTGTATGATCCTATATTATTATTGTAGTAACCACCTCTAAATGAACCTATATGTGTCATATAAGCCTTAGCATTTGAATCTCTTATAGTAGATTTAAGCCTCTTAGTCACTACTGCTTCTTCACCGAGGAAATTGTTATGTAATTCAATGTAAGTAATGGGTGGATTCTGAGGTCTCATGGATGTAGCAAAAGGAATATATTCAGAATTCAGAGCTTTGAGAGTAATAACTACTAATTCTTTATCAGAGATGATTTCACCTGCGATAGCTAATTGATCTGACAAATTCTTGATTTCATTGATAATCTATTACTTTGAGTGAGTGAAAGCAGGTTTGTGCGAAGCTGAATTGAGTATGTAGAAGATGATTTTGCAAACCGATCCTCAATGCTTATCCATAGCTGATGTGAAGATGTGGATCTGGAAAAATAAGTGATAACCGATTCTGAAAATGTTGAGTTGATCCACATGATGATGGTCAAATCTTCATCCATCCATCTTGTATACAAAGGATTTTCAATTCCATTCAGTTGATTACATTGATTTGTGTATTGGGGTGGACATTCTAATGAGACATCAAGAAACTTCATGAGTTTTTACTTCTGAATGACCAAATTCATGAGATTATCCATGTAATGAAGTTGTCTTCTTTAAGTTTCAGATGTATGAATTGGTTAAGAGGAATGTTGGAGAAGGAATTGGATGTAGGATTCTCCATTGTGGATATAGAAGGAAAATCATGAATCATACACAGAAAAGTAATATAGATTCAAGAAATAGACAACAAAACAGATCAAGAAAACAAAGTACGAATCAGATCTAAGTTGAAGACACATTAAAATAAATTCTTGATGAAAAATTGATATCATAATGAGAAAACGAGTTCAAGAACACACAAATTTTCTCTGAACCAATTGATTGACACACCAAAATAGATCTTCAACAAGAAATGAAGATCGGGATGACGAGATAATATCAGGATTGAGATGAAAGAAGGAAAAAGAAACCTAACCTAACCTGTCTGATACCGTAGTGACAGAGTATCAATCAGAAGAAATGAATCATTTCATTACAGAGAAGAATATTTCATTACAGAACAAATGAAGCCATTAATACTTCATTTATAATTTTGCTTAACCGACAAAACTAAGTTATTACACACACACGTATATCACACATGCGTGAGAGATAAACAAATTTAAGCACAAGCATGGGTCACATGTGAGCTTATCCTCAACTGCATATATTCTTATCCTACACCACATTATCCTTGTTATGAGAAATAACTAATTGTCTAGCCAAAAAAACTAATCTTGGAAGATCCCTTATGTACTGGGAGATTGATTCTCCATTGTGGCTGTAACTCTCGTTGGGGATAACTATTTGTTCTAAAATGCTTTGTACCCCGATTTTGCCCTCACGACATGTCATTACATTAGTGGCTCAATCCAACACTAATGGACCCCTGTTTGCTCCTGAAGAAAAGAGGGCTGCCACATCATGGGGATACTTCCGGGGGTATGAGCAGGAATATGTAGCGGGGTCGTTATATGTTGCATCTCATTAATTTGAATAAATTCTCTTTTCTCGTTAAAAAAAATTAAGTAGGTGGCATGATGACTCAAAGGATCCAATGGTCCAGAATATGATTAGTGATTCCTGTCCTCGCACCACAAAATCGCATGATTGCTAAAGGCTGATGTCAATTCTTTCAGGGATACCATTTTATATAAGATAAAAAAATAGAAATCGATCCTGACCATCGGATCACTCAAACAGTATCCCCTGCTAATCCCGGTATCCCCTTTAGCAATCATGCAAAATCGTAGTGTCTCATCGTAGATTCCATATTCCATCCCATGGATGAAGAACATAATTCAGATCCGATCGCATTGGTGTCCGAAAAGAAAAGGTGTTGATAAATTCATCTGACGGTCAAAAGGTAACATCACACATTTCTAACCACACACCAAGTAAGTACGATAGTACAACACCGTACATCAAACTTTGTATAATCAATTATATTTAATTGTATTAATTGTCCATCACTGTTTGATATTTTCTTCTTCAGGTTTGAAACAGATTAAAGAAATAGACAGTGACTCCATCAACTCTCTCTGTGTGCAAATCTGTCTCACTAGAGGGGAGGAGAAGGAGAAGGAGAAGATGATGATGATAAATGTATTAGAAATAGCAAGAATGGCAACTAGAGAATTTGTATTGACAGCAAAAGATGATATTGAATTTGGTACATTTTGGTGGTTTACATATGCTGGGATCTCATGTTTTCTTGTTCTATTTGCTGGTATTATGTCTGGATTAACTCTAGGGTTGATGTCTCTTGGTCTTGTTGAACTTGAAATTCTTCAAAGAAGTGGTACCAATACTGAGAAGAAACAAGCAGGTCAGTGATTTTTTTTTTTCCTCAATTCCTTCAGTTTACTGGTTTCTTGTCTTGTTTTGGGTAATTTTTTCTGATTCAAGATCAGTTGGGAATTAAAATCTATACTTTTGATTACTTCAGGATATTGATTCCAGATTTATTTTTTCAGTGAACTGACATGCAATTAGGGAGGTGAAAAAGATTAGGTTCTGTATTTGTGTAGATGACGAAAGGTCAAAATTGATACTGTGGATGGTCTGTAGTTGTTGTTGCTGTTGCTTCTAATTTTGATAAAAATTGTAAGATTTCAAGCTAGTTTTGTTATGTTGGATGCATTTTCGCAAATTGGTATATGCATACATCTTAAATTCTTCTGATGAATTTATCCCCTTTTGTAATGTCAATACGGGTTCCTTTGTTGGTTTAATAGTTTGACTGCATTGTTCTTTGATGAATTGCAGAGATATTCTGATGCCTACTATATGTAATCGCAAAAGAACTATTAGGTGTTAAAGTTGGAGATATGTGCATTTAAGAAACCATTAAGAAGTCATTTCAAATGTTAATCAGAACCATCCATAAGAAACTGAGTGGAATTCTGGCTGAGATTATGTAGAACAGTCTTAAGGTGTATGAATGTGTTGGTTTGATTTCACATTCTCTAAGGGCTTGTTTGTAATGTTAATGCTGTTGCAAGATAAGCTTATTGAACCTTTTATTAAGTTGGAGAAAATGAACATTTAAACCGGTAAACTATTAGGAAAACCATTCAAGATGTTTTAGCATTACTATCTACAGGAAAACTGAGCAGGAACTCTGGTAACTTTTTTGTTTTTTACCGCAAGGTTTGTGAACGAAGTTACAAATTGAAATTATATGGAACTGTTGGCTTGATATTTTACATTGTCAAAGGTTTTTTTAACTTTTTAGTTATTTTGTTGCAACTTATAGTTATAATAGAATTTGTAAGCTTTCAGAATTACAGAAAACAGCACTTTAGTGTATCTTTCAATTTAAATTTTTGTTTGAATAATGCTGCCTTTTGATTTTTAATCATTTTACTCCTCTTGCATGCAAGTCAACTTTCTTTAATTATTTCTTCGAAGGTGGAGTGTTATCTATTGTGCATGAGGTAATTTGTTTAGCTATTATGTTCGTGCAGCTGCTATCTTCCCCGTAGTTCAAAAGCAACACCAGCTTCTTGTGACTTTGCTTTTATGCAATGCGTGTGCCATGGAAGTAAGTAATTCATTGTTCCTTCATCATTATTTATGAGTAGTTAGTTACAAAAGTTATATTAGTGACAGAATGGGTTATGAAGGTTAGTGGAAGAGAATTACCAAGGTCTAAGTATCTGCATGCCCCATAAGGCTTTGCAAATTTGCTACATCTAGTATGAGAATCAGTAATGCTCATGTCCCTGCTATATAATTACTTTTATGTGCAGGCTCTTCCAATATATCTTGATAAGATATTCCATCCATTTCTTGCGGTTGTGCTGTCCGTTACTTTCGTTTTAGCATTTGGAGAGGTATAGTTTTTCATTTCGAAGTCATTCTGCTTCAGGTATAAAGTATAATGAAGTAGCTTCTAACGGATAGATATAGGTTGTCTTTTTCTTTTACTTAACAGAGAAGATACTAACTTCATTTATTATTCCTTATTGTGGCAGGTTATTCCGCAAGCAATATGCACCAGATATGGGCTAGCGGTGGGTGCAAATTTTGTGTGGCTTGTGCGTATTCTTATGATAATTTGCTTTCCAATATCATATCCAATCGGAAAGGTATTTTGCTTACATCTAGTTCAGGCTACATTATTTATACCTTCTGCAATTATTCATTTTGATGTTTTCATTCGTTTATTCTGCATGTAATTTGAAGTTTGGATTTTCATCTACAAGAATATGTAGTTGTGGAGAGTAACTTTTCACTTTTTGACGCACCTTCAGGTCTTAGATTGTGTATTAGGACATAATGATGCACTATTTCGGCGTGCTCAGTTGAAAGCCCTTGTCTCTATCCACAGCCAAGAGGTAATCCTTCACAAGTTTTGACAAGCATGTGACCTGTAAAATACTACATGGTATTGTTGTAAGATTGAGATAACATATGCTAAATATACCCCAGTAATTAGCAAATTATACTGATGCCTTCCCCTAGTCATAATAATGTTTTTCTGTTTCACTTTTAGGCTGGCAAAGGGGGTGAACTCACCCATGACGAGACAACAATTATTAGTGGGGCTTTGGATTTAACTGAAAAGGTATGTGTTTTACCTTTTAATTGATGGGGAGATGATGAAGGCTGCATTTTACTGGCTTATCTTTCTATAATTGATATTATTACTTGAATCATCTATATTTCAGAATGTAAAATATATATGGTTGTTACTGTGTATTGTGCTAGATGTTTATGTGCTACTAACTATGCATGTAGCAGAATACTGTGGGGAATACATGATGGTAACCTAATTCTCAGGAAAATTTGCTGTTAAAAGGATTAGTCTTATATTCTTATCTGAACTATATATTAGCCATGGTTGAATTCTGTAAACTGAATATTCTCATACTTGTGAATAGACGGCTGAGGAGGCTATGACGCCTATCGAATCAACATTTTCGTTGGATGTAAATTCAAAATTGGACTGGTGGGTTTTGCCTAGTTTTCTCGTTATGCATTACTTTTGACGAAAAGGTTGTTTTAAATTCTCGTCACGTCGGTGGTACATATAAGCATTCAAATACTGATTATACAGGGAAGCTATCGGGAAAATACTTGCTCGGGGACATAGTCGAGTTCCTGTCTATTCTGGAAATCCAAGAAATGTTATTGGGCTTCTACTGGTAAGGGCTTAATTTGGAAGGCTCGTCAGTGATTATTATGATATTTTGAATTTGTCGGTATGAAATAAAAGCTGATTGCAGTATTGTAGTTACTCTTTGTACTTATTTCAACTTTCTTTCTACAATTAGGTGAAAAGTCTTCTTACAGTAAGAGCTGAAACCGAGACCCCAGTTAGTGCCGTGTCAATTCGCAGAATCCCTAGGTATGCTTCTTTAACCAACGTCTTTCTTCACAGTTTGTTTAACTGCTTTCTTTTTTTCCCATACATACTGACACTTACACTTGAATTTTTCCCAGGGTTCCCTCAGACATGCCTCTTTATGACATACTAAACGAATTTCAAAAGGGAAGCAGTCATATGGCAGCTGTAGTGAAGTCCAAAGGATCAACCAAGAATCCTGTTGCAGATTTGAAATTAACAACTCCGCTTCCCAGGCAGGATGAAGAATCAGAAAACACTATTATTGACATCGAGAAAATTCCAAGCTCGATCAGCACTCATCGTCATTTCTCCTATCCACAAAATGACACTACAACTAATGGAGTGCCTCGTTCATCTGAAGATATTGAAGATGGGGAGGTCATAGGTATTATTACTTTGGAGGATGTATTTGAAGAACTTCTACAGGTAATCCACACTGCTCTTCGACTTTTGTTGTTCCTTTCTACAGATGTATGTTTGGTCTTGAATCTTTATTATTGCAGCCTCTCTCTCTCAACATGTTTTCGCTTATATGTTCCATTTAAAGAACTGTGATATTTTCCACAATTTCTCGTGTGTAGTCTTACGTTATGTAGTTTCCATGTTCCAAGTTGAACTAATATGCAACTTTGGTCGTTTCACCAAATGCCAGGAGGAGATAGTTGACGAGACAGATGAATATGTTGATGTTCACAAAAGGTACAGTAGTAGAATGATTTTCTCGATTTCACCTCTAGTCATTTGCATGTACATTAACACAATTTTGCTACTCAGAATAAGAGTAGCTGCTGCAGCTGCTGCTTCATCAGTTGCACGAGCTCCATCCACCCGGCGGTTAATCGCCAGCAAGGGAGCCGCAGTAAGTCCTCAACTGTGCTTGTCTCCAGTATATTTCATAAGAAAATATTAAGATTAGGAATTTATAAACCCATTTTTTTCAGGGTGGTGGCGAAAACAAGCCGGGCCAAACTCCAAAAAAATCAGGCGAGGAGGATTCAACCTCAGCAAAACCAGGAGGTGTTTTGGAACCTCTCCTTGAGAAGAAAAGATAATAGCAGTATCTATCGTCTGGACCCTCTGTTGTCGAGGTATTGTTATGGTCTCGCAGTACCTATACCTATGTATTTTCTCCCTTTTATATTTGGTGTTCATCCTTCTTGTTCATATATGCAAATATGGGAGAGAGACTGAATATATCGTAATGATTGTTAGAATATTGATCCAATTCTAATAAAATAATTTTGAGAATATCAATCTGACCCAAATACCATTGGTTTGCAATCGGTGAAATGCAACTTCCACAGGTGCTTTTTTAGTTAAGAATTCTGACTTTCCTTTTTTATGCACCAAACCCTGTGGTCAACTGAAATACTCCCGCAGAAGGGTCAGTATTCAAACTTATGAATTTTCCGAAGGATTTCATATATAGAGGAGCTCATAAAATGCTATCTCCCTCTTGTTCTCTCTAATTCAGCTTTAGGTCTTATATCTCTCAGAGGATTTTTTTTTTTTTTGATGGGTATATCTCTCAGAGGATTAAACAAACAAACAAAAAAAAAAACACTATAATAAGATTCCCTAATACATTCATGTCTTCCTCAACTCGCTTGAATCCTCAGATATCCTTATTCAAGACCAAAGTCACCAGTCCAAGAAGAAATGCCCCAAAGTTGGTTTTTTCAGCTCATACAACTCCGTTGTCTAATTCTGCATCAGCATGTCCATTCCAAAAGCTCTTCCAGCTGAACAAAGAAAACTTGTCCCACGTTAACAAGTTCGGGTTCAACCCAGAAAGGAATTCCATCGATGCTTTACATGAATTAAAAAATGAACATGTTAAAGCGCAGTTAGAGGAGGATTTAGGGAATGAATTTATGAAATTGATGGAAAAGTTGAAAGTAGTAATGGAACGATTCAGAGTTTTGGAGATGGAGAAGTTGATTGATAGATTTAAAGGAGACAAGCAGAGTGCACGTGCGATGCACGTCTACGAATTTTAGGTGTTCACTTTTCTTTTTGGAGGGAGATACTGACCTGAAAAATTTAGTAACATTCTCAGTCCCCAAGATCCGGTGGTATTTCTGTATTATGTTGTTTTTCATTTTATCCATTTTAGGTCCTTATACATATTTATTATCTCAACTACACCCGTAAAATAACTTTCATATCTAATAGAAGCCCTTTTTAGTTTAACGGATGAGATATAAAGATGGATGATATCCAATGGCTGTTGTGAATAGTTCAGACAGAATTAATTCTTGAAAGATCTTACGGCTGAGTTTTAAATGAGAACGATCTGACGGCTACGAATAAGGGAGATTAAGAGTATGTTGCTGTCATTAAATTAGTTTAACGGATGAGATATAAAGATGGATGATATTCAATGGCTGCTGTGAATAGTTCACACAGAATTAATTCTTGGGAGATCTTACGGCTGAATTTTAAATGAGAAGGATCCGACGACTACGAATAGGGGAGATTAAGATTTTGTTGTTGTCATTAAAAGGGGGGAGATTTTAAATGAGAAGGATCCGACGACTACGAATAGAGGAGATTAAGATTATGTTGTTGTCATTAAAAGGGGGGAGATGTACCTATTGCAGACAAGGACACAGAAGAAATAGAGATGATGAGTATGGAAATAGTCAACAAGTTTCTGGAAAAACCCATGAAATATTTGAGTTGCAGGGAAGAGAAGCTGGAAGTAAAATTACAGGACTTAAAGGTTCTCCTTGAAGTGTTCGAGTCTAATATATGTTCTGAGAAGAAAGTAACGAGTAAAAGTCGATGCTTGAGAGATAATATAAGGAGGAAAGAATGTCTATCAAAGTTAACGGATCTAAATAAACACTCCTAAATGTATATTTATTTTATCACTACAATAAAAACTCCACATATTAATATTCCAATTTTTTTTATTTTTTTTTTCCGGAAAAGAGAAATATATTGATTTGAATTTAAAACATGAACATGAGTAGCATCTTCTGCAGGCTGTGACATGATCTCACTAGGAGATGTTAGCCAGTTTTGAGAGGATATCAACTACTTTATTGCCCTATTTAGGAATATATGAACATTTCCAAGAGGTGAAAGATTTAAAAAACAATCTAATATCTCTAATAATATTATGTAATATCCGGTCGATGAAAGTATTAGTGTTGTTAACTGCGTCCACCACCACCTTTGCATCAAGCTCAAAATGCACCTTCTCAATAGGTAGTCTTTGCACAATTGATAGCTTCCCACAACCCTATGCATTCAGCTTGCTCAGCATTTCTAACGTCTTTCAAGTGGATGCACCTTGCGGCTTGCTGGATACCTGCAAAAGTTCGAATTATTAGACTAATACCACCTGATTTATTAATATTTTAATAAGATCCATCGCAGTTAATAGTTAGAACATCTAAAGGTGGTGGATTCCAGTGTGCATCTGTGCGATTCACCCTTGTGCTATTGCTCTGCAAGGAATTTTTCTTAGCTGCATGTTCATCAATAAACACTCTGCATCTCTTACTGATTTTTTCTGGTGTAGAATTACTGTTTTGAAAATCCTCTTCACATTTCTCTGTCCAAATACACCAAACAATAATAGATCTCTTGATGACTTCAAATTCAGTTATTTTTCTGCTATGGAGACTGTCAAACCAGCTGCAAATCCAGTCATACAAATTATTCGAACCATTTGAAGACCAACCGATGATGGAGAACCATACAACCCTTGCCAAATTAAAGTTCACAATAATGTGAGCAGACGTCTCTTCATGTTGTTCATAGAAAGGGCACGCATCAGATATACCATTAATGACTGAAGAAAGATAGTCTCTCGTGGGCAATAAGTTAGAGATGTCTTTCTAGAGAAAGTGTCGAATCCTTGGAAGTAAAGGAAGTTTCTACATAGTTCTGTAGATCTTCTGTATTCTAGTTCCGATAAACATAGTGAAATAAATTTTTCTTCATACATTCTACGGTAACAGGACTTGAGAAATTTCCATTTTTTTCCTAAAAAGATGAGTCTATCTTCTTGATGAATATGAATAGAGATGTGCATGATATAACTTACAGAAATGGGTTCAACAACTCCTGCAAGCGATTAATGTTCCAAGAATCCATGTCTTGATTGGAAAGTTGACTAACATGAGTATAATTGAGATGAGATAAGCAATGTTGTCTTGGTTTAGGAGGATATTGAATGTCCAGTATCCATCTGTGTTTCCAAATTAAGATAGCTTTGCCATCACCCAAATTCCGACAACTGTATTTTTGAACAAACTCAAGTTCAGAACTCGTACTTCTCCAAGACCATATGGAGTTGGTTTTCTTCTTTAGATCAAAGATATCACTAGTATTTAACTTGTAAAGATTCGGCCATAATGGAAGTTACGTCAGTACAAATCTTCCATGCTGATTTGGCAAGCAATGCTCTATTAAAGATATGCATATCCCTAAAATCCAAGCCACCTTCTTCTTTTGGTTTAATTACTATTTTCCAAGTAACAATGTGTTCGCTTTAATTTATTTATTTTTTACTTCTCCAAAGGGATTGCTGGATAGCACTCATTTTGTTGATCGTGATATCCAGTTATACAGTGAATGGGAATTGCTTTAGACACATTTTTTTTATCATAACCGATCTAACTGCTTCAGACATGTTACTACCGCTCCAGTTAGAAAATGTGTTTCCCATTTTGTCGATCAGAATAGAGAATGGGATTTTTTTTTGTTTCTTCCCACAAAAAATGGGAGACCTAAATATTTCTCTTCAATGATGTTGAGTTGTCTGACTTGAAGTATACCACTAATATCTTGACAGTCAGTTGGGTCCAAATTTGAGCTGAAATAGACTAATGACTTGCTGAAATTGATTAGTTGCCCAGAACAAGAACTGAGTTGTTCAATAACTTGTAGTAGCTTGTTTGCTTGAGAAGGATTGGCTTTGCAAAATAGCAAAATTTTTAACAAAGAGTAAGTGATTTATTTTTGGAGCTGATCTAGAAATTTTCACACCTATTAACTGAGCTTTGTTTTCACAGTGAGCCAAGTATCTTGAGAACGACTCCATAGCTAATATGAACAAGTATGGTGAGAGTGGATCACCTTGCCTGATGCCATGAGATTGTTTAAAAGCTTTTGTAGGATAACCATTCAAAAGAATTTCAATCTGAGTAGTGCTGATGCATTGCGAGATAAGCTGACAAAATTTACCCCCAAAACCAAACTTTTTGAGAATACCACTCTAACCTGTTGAATGCTTTCGACATATCCATCTTTAGAGCTATGTGGCCACCTTTTCCTTCTTTTTTCTCCATTGCTTGGACAATCTCTTGAACAAGACAAACATTCTTAGAAATTAACCTCCCGGCACATATGCGGCTTGCATTGGAGAGATAATTTTGATTATATGCTTTTTCATCCTTAGAGCTATGATTATATGTTTATTCTTCCATATAATCCACCAGAAACACAAACCAATTGAACAAATAAATTTTCCATTTGGCTGGTTCAACCACCTCCCTACACAGCTAGTAACATTATCATTATTAGGATAACCTCTTAAGCCCATGAGAGACGCAAACATAACTACTTCCTCCATCCAAGTTATATAAGCGGAGAACTAGTTTTTGGTTGTCCATCTCTATAGGCATAGTGCTAGTTCCTATAAGACTTTTCCAAATAAGCCCATATTTATGATAGTAATATTACATTAAAGTCAAATTAATACTTCTAATTTTCATCAAAGTAAGGAGTAAAACAGAAAAGAAAACGCATATTTATAAAATCCATATAGTTTTCTTAATCTAAGAGATTTGGTTTCTCCGCCTATATAACTTGGACGGAGGGAGTAGTTTAGTAGCTTCAGAATGAAGAAATAGATGTAAGATGATTTCATCATGACAACCACACAAAGGTCGACTCTTGTCAGCTCCAGTAAGTATTTTTCACAAATTAGACTTAGTTGCTAGACTGTTATGTAATAATTTCCAATCGAATACGAGATTTTTAGGAGGAAAAAAATTTGATTTACCAAAAGTCTTTCCATAGGAAAGAAAATTCTTGTCTCCTCGATAAATCACCCACCTTGTATGTAAGAATTTTCTGAAAAGACCTTAAGGTGAAGTCCCAATGCGGTGTAAGAGTCCAAACAAGTTTTTCATTAGTAGTTGAAGTTGGGAATCTGATTTGGTTGGCGTAGTGAACTTCCACCTAACTAAAGTAAGCTTTGAGTTGTTCTGATCCTAAGAGTTAGTGTAGTTACTTATAATAAGTAGTTTTGTTTCACCAAGGGTATGAGGATCAAAGACTAGGGGAATGAAACTGATCTTAAATGGCAACCACGGGTCTTCCCGTATGCTAACCGACTCACCATTACCAATACTCCATGAACTACTGAAAACACTGGGGGTACCACAATACACCACCAACTTTTTCATGGGAAATCTGTATGGACAAACTCAACACAAATCCGAAAGTAAAAACTCAATCAAGGAAAGTGCCTAGAGTTATATATCTCTCTCTTTTTGTTAGAACATTTACAGAACCAAATCCATGAACCTAACTACAAAGAGAGTTCTTGGATGGTACCAAAGACCAATGTCCAAGGATCAATCAGGTCTTATCCAACAAACTAGGTCAGACCTATCTACTGTGATTGATCAACGCACAACCTGTAATATTTAAATTATAAATATAAACAATATAATGCGGAAAAAGAAATAACACATACACCAATTTTTTTGTTAACGAGGAAACCGCAAATGCAGAAAAACCCCGGGACCTAGTCCAGATTAAACACCAAACTGTATTAAGCCGCTATAGACACTAGCCTACTACCAATTAACTTCGATCTGGAATGTAGTTGAGCCCGAACTCAGTCTCACACTGATTCAGCTACAGTCGCGCTCCTTACGCCTTTTGAATCCCAGCAGGACTCTGCGCAATTGATTCATTTAGAAGGATTCACGCCAACTAAGAGTTGCTTCAACTCAATTGAAGACTTTAAACCAAATCTTCCTCCCACAGATTAAGCCTATAATTAATTTAATGATTTACGATCGAAATGGATGATCAGATCAAACGTATGATCAAGGTGATGAAAATCGATAGCAACTTGACAGAAGTCTGGCTATCCTCAAAATCCGTACTTATGCAACCCGAAGTGCAGCCTAGATAATTATTCACCTCACAAGTATAAAACTTGCGGAATCACAAAATTTAAGATGAAGAGAACTTTGTGATTTATATCTATCTTGATTGATGGAGCAAGCTCTACAAACAATCAAGATCAGGATACTCAAGTTATCAAGATAAAAGATAACTGGATCTGGCTTCACGAATCCCAATGAAGTCTTTGATAGTTGAAAAAGCGGGGGTCTAACAACCTCACCCAATATTTCGTTTAGGCAATCTGTATGGACTAACTCCAATATACTTCCAAGAGAATCAACTAGACAGTCAGACTCAATCAAGGAAAATACATCCAAGAGTTATATCTTTGTTTCTCAATGTAATCAGCAAACAAACATTTAGAAATCCGCGAGCCTGATTATTATGTGAAACAACTTGAACGGTACCAAAGACCAATGTTCAAGGATCAATCAATTTCAATCAACAACCAAAGGTTGGATTTACCAATTGATCGATTCAACTCACAACCTGTGATATTTCAATTATATAAACAAATATAATGCGGAAAAGAAATAACACAGACACCAGAAGTTTTGTTAACGAGGAAACCGCAAATGCAAAAAACCCCAGGACCTAGTCCATATTTGAATACCACATTGTATTAAGCCGCTACAGACACTAGCCTACTCCAAGTTAACCTCAGACTGGAATGTAGTTGAGCCCTAACCAATCTCACACTGATTAAGGTACAGTCGCGTTCCTTACGCCTCTGAATACCAGCAGGACTCTACGCACTTGATTCCCTCAGCTGATCTCACCCACAACTAAGAGTTGCTACGACCCAAAGTCGAAGACTTGATAAACCAATCTGTCTCATACAGAAAAGTCTATTGAATAGATAAATCTGTCTCCCACATAAATACCTATGAGTTTTGTTCCGTCTTTTGATAAATCAAGGTGAACAGGAACCAATTGATACACCGGACTTATATTTGAAGAACAACCTAGTAATATCAATCACCTCACAATAATCTTAATCATATGGTAGCGAAACAAGATATTATGGAATCACAAATGATGAGACGAAGATGTTTGTGACTAGTTTTTATCTTGCCTATCGGAGATTAAATCTCGAGGAAATCTCAGAGAAGATAATACTCAATCACGATAGAATACAATAAGATCAGAACACGCAACTACAGAGAAAATAGTTGGGTCTGGCTTCACAATCCCAATGAAGCCTTTAAGTCGTTAACCTATAATGGTTTTAGAAAAACCTAGGTTAAAGGAGAATCGACTCTAGTCGTAACTAGTATCACACAGGAGGTGTGGGGATTAGGTTTCCCAGTTGCTAGAGTTTTCCCTTATATAGTCTTGAAATAAAGGTTTCCAATCAATGTTACCTTGGTAACAAAGCATTCAATATTCACCGTTAGATGAAAACCTGATTAGACTCAAGCTAATATCTTTCAACCGTTAAATCGAACTTAGCTTGTTACACACAAATGAAAAGTGAATTCATTTAGATATGATTAACCGTACCTAAACGTGTACACCTTGTTGGCTCAACAATAGTTAACCGAAGTTAGCCATATGAACACTTTCATATCAATCTTGTTCATCTTAATCACAACTAGTTCAAATGACTCAAATGAAAATAGTTATAGAGTTGTTCAATTGTTTATATTCTCATAGAAGTATACAAGACACAATTGAAGCAAAATCGATTTTGATTCACTCGAATCAATTCATGAACATTATAGCCACGGTTTGCAAAAGATTGAATTCCTTATTATATAAATGTATTAGTTCATGAACAAACCGATTTTAGAACATAACCTACTCAAGTATGCGAACGGGTACACATACCTAAGTGGCCGGACTTAGTTTGGGTTCGACAGTATGCAAACGGGTACGCATACCTCCAAACTTAGTTGATTTCCCGGACTTGAACTTACACCAGTACGCATACGGGTATGCATACTAAGTTCCCAGACTTTAAACTAACCAACCAGTACGCATACGGGTATACATACTATGGTTCCCGGACTTGGAATACCTTGCAACAGTTAGCATACAAGTACGCATACTGTGTTATATCTAATCATGGTTAATTGTTCTAAACTCCCATTTCAATCATTTAAACATTCTTAGAAGACGACAATAACTGTCTCACACAAATTATTAGCTTCAAAGCAATTTTCAAGTTATCGATAGATCAATACGAAACATTTCGAGTCTACATCAAATGACTGTCTCACATAAATCATGTAAGATGTTACCAGGCGATTTTCACATGATCATCTTTTGACTTTCGTCAAGAATATAAGATGAACTTGGTTAAAGAGAAAGCTTACCAAAACATATTTCGAGAAATATGTAAGTGAGTTAAACTCAGCTCGAAATATCAAATGTGTATAATCGAAGTCTATATTGCTATATGACTTTTGTCTCAAATAGGAGATAGAGTAGATAGACTTTTGAGTGATAGATGAGTTCAAGTCTCCACATACCTTTTTTTGATGAAGTTCCACAAGCTCCCCTTAGTAGTTCTTCGTCTTCAATCGATGAACGCCATGAAGTCTAATGCTCAACTACACTTTCTATCCTAATCCGAGACTTAGCTATAAGTAGACTAGAAATCAATACTTATAGTTTTGGCAACTAAACTTGCCAAACAAGCTTGAGATAGTAACGCTTGTGAGTTCAACTGAGCAGTGCTCTAACAATATCCCCCTTTGTCAATTTTAGTGATAAAACTATCAATACATATGGATTACAAAATAAATAAACTTTGTAGCTTCTCATCCAAATGCTTGATTTCCTTGGTTCTTCAACATTACTCGAAATCTTCGTCACTTCCAACTACTCTAGTGATTCTTAACATGTTCAATTCAGCATCATTGTTATTGAAGATCCGTAGCTATAATAATGAGAAAACAGTAGCTCTCAATCATTGTTATACAGTGTCATGGTATTATTACACAACATCAAAGTCCAAATGTATCACAACTTTGACAACAATACTATGGTGATATGTATCACTCCCCCTTAGTCAATACTTCATCTCATAATGAAAACCACCCCCCTTACATAATGATCCGTAAACCATATGTATTTGTAGTGTGAACTACACAATAATTCTCCCCCTTTTTGTCAATATAAATTGGCAAAGGTACGAAAACTAGCGGGATCATAATGAAATTCTCATAGAGATACTTCATGACTAAAAGAGAACATATCAACTTTGTTTCGATGATTTCACATAGTTGAAACTTAGTGTATTTATCAAGGAGTTTATAAAGATACAAGAGAACTCATATAATATTCCACAGCCGCACTGCCCATAAGGATTTGAGCACAAGTTCAATTAAGAACTCTCCCCCATAAAATGTCATTCCCGAGAGAACAACAAGAGCGACCTTACTTTTGCAAGAAAAGAAGGATTTCTTTGGACATTAACAAATTACATGAAATGTGCTCAACAAAAGAGAACTTACGGAGCCGCACAGTACTTTCACATAGAAGTGAATCAGGAAAGATCAATATTGCGGAATATTCAAAGATTCATTTTATTTTCATCAATATTTGCATAATGATATCATAGACTTAATCTTTGTTACCAAAAGTTCATTCTATTTTCCATCAATGTTTGCATAAAGACATATAATAGACTTAACTTTTGACATATATGGGATAATCATAGTTCACGGATGCAAACACACATATCCCATAACAATTTTGTGCAATATATAAAACCAATAAAGATTAATACTGCAAAATCATCTTCCAAATAAACTTTAGAATTTAAATAAATAAATCTAAAAACATTGCAAGATGAAAATCGTTGGCAATAGCTATGTGTACTCATAATAATTGTTATTCCAAACCCAAGTTATCCTTCTTAAAACACAAGAATAAAATCTCATAAGAAGTTTCCTAGACAAAATAAAACGACTCTAAAACAAACAAACAAAAAAAAAACGATCACAAGCTAAATCAAAGTTCACGTTCAGAAACTTCACGGGTTTCAAGGACTTTGAGCTTATGATTGACAGATTCAACCTCTTCTTTGGAGACGGTATTCTTAATGAGAAGATCCTTGACATGTGTCTTCATGAGAGCAAGGTCAGAATTAACCTTTTTCAACTCAGTTCGTAACACATCAAGACCCTTCATGGTGTCCACAAGCTGCAGCTTTGCTTCCTCAAAGTGTCTAATAAAATCAAGAACCACTTCTGTAGAAATATCTTCATCATCCTCAATGTCTGAATAAATATTAGGTGATTGAGAAGAGAGATCGTCAACTTCTACAAGAGTTCTTTTCTTCTTCCCTTTGGACTCGAAACCAAAACCCTTATCAAGAAAACATTTTTCAAAATTGCAAGAACCAGACGGTGACTCCATTCTCGACAAGAAAATAACCTGGAGTACATGTACTCAACTTAAAAGGTATTTAATTAGTTTCTCAGGGAAAGGGATTTTGGGGTTTCTAAAGACAGTTTGTGACAAGTAACATGGGTACCCATACGAACACAACCTTGACCCACAAACGAAAAACACAAAAACTATTGAAAAGGCAGACCAAAAAACTTTTCAAAAAAAAAACAACAACGAGAGATTCACGAGACACAAACAATACTTGGGTAAAGCTTATCTGTAGACAATAGTTTAGCTATGGACGATAAGAAAATAACTCAACTAAGCAGAAAGAATTTTACCAAAAGTATACCTGATCATATCTCACTCAACCAGGATTTTTTTGAGTGAGGTTTCAACCTTGTGATTAATTAGCACAAGTATGAGCCCTAAGCTCATTAAATGAATGGTGTTCACGGTTGAGTATCTTTTTCCTTCCAATTCTAGGAGTAAATCCTTTTTTATGTGAAAAATTATCATATAACTTGCTATCATCAAAATATGAGACTAAGTTCTAGTCCTTACCATAAGAAGTTTGTATGAAGGATTTTGACAGCCTGTTGATAAGATCCCTGTATCCTTCAATTATGAAATTAAGGTTGTCCTTCCTTATTATATAAATGTATTAGTTCAGGAACCTTTTTCACATCTTGAACATCATTCTTCACATTAGGTTCAGAAGAACCTTTCTGAAATCTCCTTGTACGAATTGTATTAATGCTACAATTGGTTCGAACGTTCGATGAGAAAATTGAACTGACTTTCCTAGAAGAATTCACAGGGTAAGTACTAAAACCAATAGGTTTAGACATCCGAATATCAGTTACACCTTTGAGTATTAAATCTAAGGTGTGCTGAAGTCAACCAAAGTAATTGTCATTCATCTTCAGTTTGCTCTTCTGTTGAACATGTCCTTTTGAATCACAAAAAAGACATACTTTCTGATCACCGGAGTGATTAAAGTGTGTAGCATTAGAAACATCGTTAGAAGATTTTTTCCTTCCATGAGACGTGGCAAATCCATGATAAGTGGAAGAACCAAGTACTTCTTTATTACTAGGAAGGGTTTGCAGTTTAGCTTCTGAAGCTGTTTTTATTTGAGAAACATGATTAAGACTACTCATGTTTTCTAATATCATAGCAGAGTCAGAAGTATTTGGTATGACAGACCCCCCAGAACGAATTTTATCTTGAATAGAGAGATTACTCAATAGTCATTCAATTTCACAGGCATCTTCTTTGAGTTTAGCCTCGAGTAAGGTTCGTGAAGAACAAACTACAACATTTTTCTCACGAAGAACCTTTAGTTGGGAATCACGATCTTTTACCATACCAACCATTGTATTAACCCTGTGTTTCAGCCTATTGATTTCAACTGCCTGGATTCAAACAAGATTTAGAATCGCTACACTCTCTTGGGATGCTTCCCTTTCTACTTCAGAATAGGATTCGTTAGTAAGAACATCAGGGTAACACATATCAATACTTGTCTATTTCGTAGGAATAGAATGTTCATCTATATGTGAGATCGACAAGTCTTTCTCTTTAATAGATTTCATCGAAACATAACTTTTGTCTCTGTTGATGCGTTTGTCAAAGATGGCACTACTGTCTATAGAGTCAGATCGCTACAAACACAGACTTATAAGGTCGTAAACGTGTTTGCCTTCTCTGATACCAATTGAAAAAGCGGGGGTCTAACAACCTCACCCAATATTTCGTGTAGGCAATCTGTATGGAAAAACTCCAATATAATTCCAAGAGAATCAACTAGACAGTCAGACTCAATCAATGGAAATATATCCAAGAGTTGTATCTCTGTTTCATAATATTATCAGCAAATCAAACAGATAGAAATCCACAAGCCTGATTATTATGTGAAACAACTTGAACGGTACCAAAGAACAATGTACAAGTGTCAATCAATTTATATCAACAACAAAAGGTTGGATTATCTAATTGACTGAACTACGCACAACCTGTGATATTTCAATTATATAAACAAATATAATGCGGAAAAGAAATAACACAGACACCAGAAATTTTGTTAACGAGGAAACCGCAAATGCAGAAAACCCCTGGGACCTAGTCCATATTTGAACACCATACTGTATTAATCCGCTACAGACACTATCCTACTCCAAGTTAACTTCGGACTGGAATGTAGTTGAGCCCTAACCAATCTCACACAGATTAAGATACAGTCACGCTCCTTACGCTTCTGAATACCAACAGGACTCTACGCATTTGATTCCCTTAAATGATCTCACACACAACTAAGAGTTGCTACGACCCAAAGTCGAAGACTTGATAAACCAATCTGTCTCACACAGAAAAGTCTATTGAATAGATAAATCTGTCTCCCACAGAAATACCTATGAGTTTTGTTCCGTCTTTTGATAAATCAAGGTGAACAGGAACCAATTGATACACCGGACTTATATTCCCGAAGAACAGCCTAGTAATTTCAATCACCTCACAATAATGTTATTCGTATGGTAGCGAAACAAGATATTGTGGAATCACAAACGATGAGACGAAGATGTTTGTGACTAGTTTTTATCTTGCCTATCGGAGATTAAATCTCGAGCAAATCTTAGAGAAGATAATACACAATCACGATAGAATACAACAAGATCAGAACAAGCAACTACAGAGAAAATAGTTGGGTCTGGCTTCACAATACCAATGAAGTCTTTAAGTCGTTAACCTAAAATGGTTTTAATAAAACCTAGGTTAATGGAGAATCGACTCTAGTCGCAACTAGTATCACACAGGAGGTGTGGGGATTAGGTTTCCCAGTTGCTAGAGTTGTCCCTTATATAGTCTTCAAATCAGGGTTTGCAATCAATGTTACCTTGGTAACAAAGCATTCAATATTCACCGTTAGATGAAAACCTGATTAGACTAGAGCTAATATCTTTCAACCGTTAGATCGAGCTGAGCTTGTTACACATAAATGAAAAGTGACTTCATTTAGATATGAGTAACCGTGCCTAAACGTGTACACCTTGTTAGCTAAACAATAGTTAACCGAAGTTAGCCATAAGAACACTTTCATATCAACCTTGTTCATCTTAATCACAACTAGTTCAAATGACTCAAATGAAACTAGTTATAGATTTGTTCAATTGTTTATATTCTCATAGAAGTATACAAGACACAATTGATGCAAAATCGATTTTGATTCACTCGAATCAATTCATGAAAATTATAGCCACGGTTTGCAAAAGATTGCATTCCTTATTGTATAAATGTATTAGTTCATGAACAAACAAATTTTAGAACATAATCTACTCAAGTATGCGAACGGGTACGCATACCTCCAAACTCAGTTGATTTCCCGGACTTGAAATTACGCCAGTACGCATACGGGTATGCATACTATGGTTCCCGGACTTGGAATTACTTGCAACAGTTAGTATACAAGTACGCATACTGTGCTATATCCAATCATGGTTAATTGTTCTAAACTCCCATTTCAATCTTTGAAAAAATCTTAGAAGACGACAATAGCTGTCTCACATAAACTATTAGCTTCAAAGCAATTTTCAAGTGATCGATAGATCAATACAAAACATTCTGAGTCTACATCAAATGACTGTCTCACACAAATCATGTAAGATGTTACCAGGCGATTTTCACATGGTCATCTTTTGACTTTCGTCAAGAATATAAGATGAACTTGGTTAAAGCAAAAGCTTACCAACACATATTTCGAAAAATATGTAAGTGAGTTAAACTCAGCTCGAAATATCAAATGTGTATAATCGAAGTCTATATAGCTATACGAATTTTGTCTCAAATAGGAGATATAGTACATATACTTTTGAGTGATAGATGAGTTCAAGTCTCCACATACCTTTTGTTGATGAAGTTCCACAAGATCCCCTTAATAGTTCTTCGTCTTCAATCGATGAACGCCGTGAAGTCTAATGCTCAACTACACTTTCTATCCTAATCAGAGACTTAGCTATAAGTAGACTAGAAATCAAGACTTATAGTTTTTGCAACTAAACTTGACAAACAAGCTTGAGATAGCAATGCTTGCGAGTTCGACCGAGCAGTGCTCTAACAATAGTCTCTAAACCCTAAACGGGTTTCTGGAGAGGACGACTCTAAATACAACTAGGACACACCAAAAAGTAGTGTCAGGATTCAAAGATCCTAGTTGCTAAGAGTTCCCCTTATATAGACTTCAAAGCCTTGGTTACTTTAGGTTTAGGCTAAGATAACTTTGGAACCAAGCAAACAATATTCACCGTTAGATGAAATCTTTGAATCTTATTCACATAAACAAGATATACACTTGTTGATGGTGGATTTTCGACAAAGGTCAAAATCGTAAAATCATGATACTGCATGTTTCTGACCCGACTTCAGGAATGTATGTGACGATTCATATTTTATGATCCGTGAAATATTTCACAATCTCTGACTGAGCGAACATTCCTCTCAGAGCTATGATGAATATGTTTCTCAAAAGGCCTCTCAGCTGAGCGTTCGATGCGTCACACATTTCATCATCACCTCTACATAGAATCAAAATGATTGGGAGGCTCCTAGACATATTGCATGCTAGTATAGAGCCTAACACCTTCAGAACGTCACACTTCTCGTTGTTCCCTGACTACGTAGAGATACTATGTATAGAATCTCTTAATGATTGAACAGCTCCTAGACATAATGTTTGTTAGAGAGCTTAACGCCTTCAGGAAGTCACGCCGCTCGTTGTTCCCTGACTATACACCCCTCAGAACGAATATGATGCTTCAATTATCTCATATCTCGATTCTGCAAATAGATTAATTCTAGCGTGTCATTCATCAACTAAATTCCTAAAAAATAATATATTTTATCTCATTACTCTGTTCCATGGATGATCCTCAGCTGGATTCCATGGATTAGTAATAGATAACCATTTTATCTCATTAATCCGTCCCCTGAATTCTCAGCTAAATTCTATGGATTAGTAATAGATACTCAATTAATTTTATTGCTCTGTTTCATGACTGATTCTCAGCTGAATTTCATGGGTTAGTAATAAATATTCAACAATCGGGCATCTGAGCCACCACCGAGTAAGCCCCGAGAAAATGGTGCGAGTGTATCTAGCAATAATGCACAAACGAACACCCGAACGTATGAACGAGCATTCAAAAATATGGACAAATGAGGAAACCTGTGCAAAATAGGGAGGAAAATAATATCAATAAAATAATAAAGAGGCACCTAAAGGGATCGGGCCCACCGGCCGGCCGGTCATGCCGTCGTGGTCGGTCCCGCACCTTTTAAAATTATTTTATATTATTTTTCCCTAATCTCATGAAGACTCCTCAAAGTCCCTCGTTTGAGCAAAACTCTTAGTTTCTCTATACTTTCCATCAAACGATGAGAAATAGTAAAAAAATATGGAAAGGTGTCACGGGACCGAGCAACCTAAATGGACGGACATGCCCTAACCGTGGCCGGTCCCACACCTCACAATTCCTTATTTTCTCATATTATTATTTCCCTCATCTCATGAAACTCCATAGTTTGAGCGAAAACCTAGTTTTTCAGTATTTTCTCAAATATTGCTCAAACCATGAAAAAGCCAAAAAGTCAAATGGTCACATGACCGACTAGGCTTCTCACGTCAAAAATTAAAATATTATTATTTTAATATTCTCAAAATATTGGTTGCATATTTGAGCAAAATCGAGAGTTTCGGTCAAGATCAAACTCTTCTGAAAATCAAAAATATTGCTCAAACGCGCACCAGAAAATACTAAAACTCTCAGAACTGAGACACGTGCATGCCATATTTACCGGCCAAGGTCGGCCCTTAGGCTTGCAAGGAGCCGGTCCCACACTCTTTCATAATTTTGACCTAATTATCTCTCAACAGTTCATATTGGGTCAAAACTCTCTCCAACCAACTTGGAAATTGCTCAATCGACCACCAACTGGTCCCACGACCACCAAGGGCCGGTCCCATGACCCCTTTTCCGGTCCTCATCTCTCCATAATTAGGTTTTATTACCTAACGCTCGGACGAGCACTATTTTAATAAATGATTAAACCAGCATTTGATCATCCTTTCACCAACCGGTCAACAAATGACTTTGGTGCATGCTCACTCGAGCACTTGGGTGCTACATGGTCGGCCATTATCCCATGTAGCCGGTCCCTCCTTCACTCAGTGACTTATTTTAGTAAGTCATCAATTGATCACCAATTGATCTAAATTAGGGTTTCGAACGAATGCTCTGCAAATCATAATTCCGAGTAAGTTCAAACACTAATAATTTTATGTTGATCTAGCAATGAACATCTGGATTAATTATATAATATTCGGTCTAGCTACCAATAATTTAATTAATATTTTATTTGGTCATGTTACCAATAATTCATCAAATGAGCGATATTTGCTCAGATGCTCGAATATTGATTCAACTATCAATATTCAGCAATTCATCGAATGAGCAATATTTTCTCATATGCTCGAATATTGATTATACTATCAATATTCAGTAATTTATCAAATGAGTAATATTTTCTCAGATGCTCGAATATTGATTCAACTATCAATATTCAACAATTCATCATACAGGCAATATTTGCTCAGACGAGCAATATTTGCTCAGATTGTCAATATTCATTATGTTGATTAAATTATCAACATCATTCATTCGATAACTATATGTCCCAGCAGACATGTTCAATCCATGAATCCTAGAGCATTCGGCAACCCTGCTCGACTGAATAATACTTAGGCTCATCGTCTAATCAGTCAATAATTGACTAATTAAATACATGTCTGCCTTGCAGACTCCACAAATCATGAGACATCAATCATGTCACATTGGGGGATATTAATTAGGGTTTTGGTCTGGCGACCTATGACACGTGTGTTCATCCACAATGAGAAATGTGAGTAAGTCGTGCAAACAGTTGAGGGAGTTAGCAAAGTAGTGGGTGGACAGTTAACCAAGTCTTTGCATGATGGAACTGGTATAACCACGATTTCCCACTTTCCCACTCTTTCACTAGAGAAACCGTCACACTTACTGGAGATTAATCTGTCTACAATTCTAGCAATATAAATAAGTCTATGAATCCACGATTGAACAAGAAGAAGAAGAATTCTGATCCGAGCAATCACTCTCAAGAATTCAATCAATCAACCAGAACTTATTCGAACTCAATAGTTCACAAAAAACTTGCAGAAACCTTAAACACATTCACAATCCCTGATCACTAT
The DNA here is from genome assembly GCA_023531105.1 of Papaver atlanticum. Classification (NCBI taxonomy): domain Eukaryota; kingdom Viridiplantae; phylum Streptophyta; class Magnoliopsida; order Ranunculales; family Papaveraceae; genus Papaver; species Papaver atlanticum. The sequence continues at coordinate 2,476,719 of JAJJMB010007708.1, forward strand.
TGATCTCACACACTTCTCATCTTCCCTCCTACATATCGACCCTTTTCCCTCTTTGTGACCGAATTGACTCTGGAACAGCCATTTCTTGGTTTAGGCCGGAGTCCCACAGATTGATCTCTTGAACTCAAAGCACTCCCGTGCAGTGCGTCTGTTTGAGGTTAGTCAGTTTGCTCGTTTGAGGAGTCTCCATCCGCACGGTCATCATTCCACTTCCTAGAAAACCAGCAAATCGTTTTTCCTCATCAACAGATTAGCGACTACAGTGGGAGATTAATCTCTCGGTTACAATCCAAATTTTTCTCAAGATGGTCGATTATGGGGAGGTCTCAGAAACATTCAATCTCAATTTATTATCTCCCAATACCGGCGAATTTCTTCCAATTACTACTAAACTCGGCTGGCCTGGTCAGGCTCTCTTAGAAGCTATGAATGCTCAAAGCTCAACCACTATTAATGATCTAATGAAAATCCTAAATGATGTAGTAACAAATTAAGCAAAAATTGTCAAGATACAGAACGAGGTGTTTGCCCTTTTGAAAGTTCTTAAAGATCAGTTATCGAGGGAACCAATCTATGATTGCTCTGAAAAGGATGCTGCTGATAATCCTTTCCATGTTATCACTGGTGTTGATTTCTCTTCTAAGATCCATACCTCCACCAGTGAAAACGAGGGAAAAATCTACACTCATGCTAAGTTTAAAAAGATCCACCAATCTAGCTTGGACGCTCGTGAAAGCTCAGAACAATTCCCACATACTCATAAAGAAGACCCGTCCGTTTTAGCATGCTTCAATCAGAACTCTTACGATGAAAGGATAATGACATTTTATAAATACCTCTTGGAGGATTTACACTCTCGGATCATAACCGAAGCAACTGACTGATCGACTGCTGCTCTACTCAGCCAATCCGAGCCATTTAAGAACAAAGAAGTTTGCAAGGGTATAAGGTAAAATGGGTATTCTTCCGATCCGAAAATCAACCTCCATCCTTCCATGAACGTTGTTTCTGAAGGAAGTAAAAAGAAAACCGAGGTACAATAGCACAAGTATGCTTCCCCAGTATCCCAGGCTTCTCCACAAAGGAAGGATAATCAAACTCAAAATGCACAAGCACAGACTCAACGTCAGCAAAACAACCAGGAGGACCCCGATTTTCCTTTTCCCATTGAAGAGGTGATCGAATTATTAGAAGTCTGGATTCAAGACGGTGCGATCAAATTTCCCTGTGTCAGGAAAGAGTCGACTGACAAAGAAATTGAGAATCCTCGGTACTGTCGTTTCCATAGATTTGTCAATCACCCAACAACCGATTGCAGAGTCCTGAAGTGCATTTTTAAGGAAAAGGTTGATTCAGGAGAACTTGGGACTGAAGGAGTACACAGGAATCCTCTCCCGATCGGGCCCTTCACCCTCTGTGAGAAACCTGTCAAAGAAGCAGTTCAATCCTTGATCGAGCATATATGCGAATTGCTTTATCTGTCAAAGGTGACACGTTCACATCACTGAATCACATCGTGTCAGGAAAATTTCTGTCCATTCAGGAAGTACTCCCTGAGCCTTCATCCACAAATTAAGAGATGTACGACTGGGGACTTTTTACCACAGTCCATCTCAAGGGAAACGAATTCAAGAGGGCGTTAATCGATGTTGGCACGACTGTCAATATTATTCCTTTGAAGACTCTCAGAGTTGCAGGCATCACTCGACAGGAAGCTACTCATGCTCCTATCCCAGTCAGGGATCACGAGGAAATACCCGGAGATGCATATGGCTAAATCATTCTCAAAATGAAAATTGGTTCAACCTGGACAGAGACCAAGTTTCACATAATCAGGGAAGATCTGGGATACGTCATGATTCTCTGACATATGTGGATTCATGCCTAGAAGAGCATTACTGACAAAGCATCTCCAACCGCCCATCTCTCTGACAAGGAAGATTTTAATCTGGTGAACATTCCATCGAGTCACCTGGAAGATTTTCAAACCCCGATGAAACTAAAACAAGAACCTGGAGAAGATGTACTAACGTTCATTGAGAGGTTTCACGATCAGGCAAGTCTCACTCCTATTCTGTCTATGTCATATATTCTCCCACATGCTCTGCTAGCATGGGGACTCAATCGTGCTAGTAACTCTTCCGTTATAAAGAACAAACTTCATGAAGGAGATTTGGTTCTCAAAGTATCTAAACGTAATCTTCATTCATCAAGGAGTTCTAATCGGGAAGGGCCTTTCCTGGTCGCTAAATCCGTGGCTGGTGGATACTAAAAATTGATCAACACGGATGTCAAGGCGAACGTGGCAATAATACATGAGAATTGGCTCAAAGCATTTGACGCCTGAGATATTGGACGTTTGAGGTATTGGATGTTTAAGACACGAGCACCCAAAACACCTGAATTTTGCATTTATGATTTTCTTTCACTGTATTTCTATTCTTCCAAAATGTTTACAATACTTGCATTCAGTATTTGAATTCAGCAATTAATCAAAGTTTAGTTTATTTAAAGAAAATCTCTACCAAATCTAGAAGAAAATTCTCAATCACCTACTTACCCAAAATAAATCAAAACCAAAACAAAAAATAAAACCTCCTGTCTCTCAGAAGTTCAAAGTTCAAGAGATTATGGGAAGGAAACTAAAGGAAATCATCAAAGAAAGTGTTAGAGCATTTCTCGGTCGAACTCGCAAGCGTTGCTATCTCAAGCTTGTTTGTTAAGTTTAGCTGCCAAAACTATAAGTCTTGATTTCTAGTCTACTTATAACTAAGTCTCGGATTAGGATAGTAAGTGTAGTTGAGCCTTAGACTCCACAACGTTCATCAAATGAAGACGAAGAACTACTCAAGGGAACTTGTGGAACTTCATCAACAAAGAGGTATGTGGAGACTTGAATTTATCTATCACTCAAAAGTATATCTATTATATCTCCTATTTTGAGACAAAATTCGTATTGCTATATAGACTTCAATTATACACATGTGTTATTTCGAGCCGAGTTTAACTCACTTATTTATGCCTCGAAATATGTGTTGGTAAGCTTTCGCTTTGGCCAAGTTCATCTTTACTCGTGACAAAGGTCATGTTGATTATTTCAATAACTTGAAAATCGCTTTGATGAAAAATAGTTTGTGATTAACAACTATATAATATCCTCTAAGAAAGTTTCAATGATTGAAATGAGAGTTTAGAACATGTAACCATTTTTGGATATAAACATAGTGTGTTCTCACATTTGTGTAAAAGTCCAAAACCGGGAACCTGAAGTATGTGTACCCGTACGCGTACTGGCAGTTGTTGGAAATCTGGGTGAGTATGCGTACCCGTACGCATACTGGCGGAAAGTTCACGTCCGTGAATTTCTGCTGGAGTTTTAAATTGAAAAACAAACTCAATCCGGTTACTTAAGTATGCGTACCCGTTTGCGTACTTAGGTAGGTTACTTTCTAAAATCGGTTTGTTCATGAACTAAAACATTTATATAATAAGGAATGCAATATTTGCAAACCGCGGCTATAATGTTCATGAATTGATTCGAGTGAATCAAAATCGATTTTGCTTCAATTGTGTCTTGTATACTTCTATGAGATCTAAGCAATTGAACGACTATCTAACTAGTTCATTTGAGTCACATGAACTAGTTATGGTGAAGATTAATAAGGTTGATATGAAAGTGCTCATATGGCTAACCATTGGTTAACTATTGTTGAACCAACTAAGTGTACACATTTAGGTACGGTTACCCATGATAAGATGAGGGTACCAAAATATACCTCAATCTAAAACTTTTCCACCTATAAGTCCTTTCTCTGAAAGTGATTGTCTATGGACTGAGTCGAGACAATACAACCAATCGGTTCACACTTCGTGTGATCGTCTATGGACACAAGATCGAGACAATACGACAACAAGATAACTTATGTGATTGACTATGGATTCAAGATCGAGACAATACAACAACGAAGTATGTTTACTTGATAATAGGTTCGGACTTAACCAAACACAATAGGATTGCTATCAAGTAAATAGGAATTAACGTTTGTGTATTTTACTTCTAATTATAATAAAAACAATTATAATTGCGGAAATAGAAAAGTAAAAGACACAACAAGATTTTGTTAACGAGGAAACCGCAAATGTAGAAAAACCCCGGGACCTTGGCCAGAATTGAATACTCTCAGGATTAAGCCGCTATACAAAATCTAAACCAACTTCGTATAGTTGAGACCAAGCAACTAAACCTATAGTTCACCTAGTTCCGTCTGTATCCCTGCGCCTCCAACTTGCAATAAGTCACGCACTTGGAACAATTCCTTTGGTTCGTATTCCAAACACTAAAGAACAACAAATCTGTTCGGTAACAACTCTTTTCAAACAAGTGATATGAGTTTGACAAAAGGCTCTTCCGTTTATCCCAATAAACTCCTTTGTCAGGTTCTTAGATCTATCAAATAACAACTATCAAAGTAATTGTCAAGATTTTGCAATCAATACTTCGAATCACAAAGAAACGATACTAATAGAGCTTCTCAATCCCAAAGAAGTCTTTAAACCGAGTGGCCGTAAGAGATTTCGCCTAATTAGGTTACTTTCCTCTCCAAATAGGCGGCTCCACTAATAACAACACAACTAGGTAGTTTTGCTGGCTCTGAGGATTAGTTTGCTAGAAATGCAAACTTCAGTATTTATAGACATGGAAGTTTGGACACCAAGGAATTTCCAAAACCGAAAATATTCTCAAGATATGCAATATATTTCCAAATTCTGTTTTCATGATTCCTGGAAATGCTCTGTCCAAATATTGACCGAAATCTCAGTAGAAAATCTCCAACTAGTAAATGCACATTACTAATTTTTTATTTTCTAAAGATATGCATTTTAATTGCTGGAAATTAAAAGCATATAAAACTATAAACCTTAATTAAAAGATTCTCAATTTATTTCGATCCGGGATTCTCCTTTAGCTATTAAGGAATATCTTTGAACAATAAAAGATAAGAGTTACTGCACATGTTTAAAGTATGTCGACATCTTTACTTTGTAAATCCTTTTTCATAATTACAATCTTGGAACCGATTTTCCACACTTCCAAACAAGTTTAGAATTGGTTCATCTGACTTCCAAGAACTATGTGATTGATTATCCTATCAAATCACCATTAATGGGTTTCATGGTTCTACCTCAACATAAAGTTTCGGTTCTACCTCCAAGTGGGTACTAGGATCGGTTACACTAGTTACCATAAAATGACTAACTAAGTACTAGGATCGGTTACCACTTCTTATGGTAAAACTTTTGATCGGTTGACCAAGTTATAGGATCGGTTACACCAACTTACTAAAACTTGTTAAACCTCTTACAAGGATCGATTACACTCTCTCTTGTGATCGGTCACACCTCTTTCTAGGATCGGTTACCCAATGTCTAGTATTTAGTCACGCCAATTTCAAGATATCGATCTTACCATCTCAGGTGATTACTTAAGATCGGTTTCACTAATAAAAGTCATACCAATACAAAAGTCAGGCCTTGTGAATAGTTTTACCAAGATGCATAAGCAAGTTATGAACGATTATACTAAACACACATATTGGTAATTCAAAAGATTTGCAATGAATAACAATACCAATAAGCCTAGCGATTTCCCTTTCGATTCACAAAACAAGTTTATGAATTTACTTCCTTTAAACGAATGTAAAACATTGTTTCCTAGGATGAAATCTTCACCCATACCCATACATAATCACAATAGCATTCATACGATTATGTCGATGTCTTATATACGAAGTTCAAAAGATAGACGTTATACTTCGTATTGTAATTCCTTAATACTATGTCTAACTAGAGTATAATCATTCACAGCTTCGCAGTTATGTTTTCAATATGCACGACTTGACAGATACGTTAGGAATGAAACAGTTCAAGTCAAATATTACTAACCTCAAGTGGAAGGATGATGTCGTCGTTGTAGTTCTTTACTTCTTCACATTCTTCAAGTCTTCACGTAATACTTGTAAGTCTCATATCCTAGTAACTTTCTAGCTAACCTATACGAAGTTGACTCTAGTAAATAATCAAGCGACTCTTTAAATGAGTTTTGGTTCACTAAAATATGACAACCAAACTTGACATACCAACGCTGGGTGGGTTCAACCGAGCTATGCTCTAACAACCCAAACCTAAATGAAGTGCATTTCATTTGTGTATAACAAGTTCGATCTAACGGTTGAAAGATATTAGCTTGAATTTAATCAGGTTTTCATCTGACAGTGAATATTGAATGCTTAGTTACTAAGGTAACTTAGATTGCAAACCCTGATTTGGAGACTATATAAAGGAGAACTCTAGCAACTGGGAAACCTAATCCCCACACCTCCTGTGTGATACTAGTTGTATAAACTAGAGTCGATTCTCCTTTAACCATAGGTTTTTCACGAAACATGTAGGTTAACGACTTAAAGACTTCATTGGGATTGTGAAGCCAGGCCCAACTATTTTCTCTGTAGTTACGTGATCTGATCTTGATGTTTCTATCGTGTTGAGTACAATCGTAAGATTGGATTGAGATTGATATCTCCGATAGGCAAGATAGAAAAGTAGTCACAAACATCTTCGTCTCATCGTTTGTGATTCCATAATATCTTGTTTCGTTAATCGATTAAGATTATTGTGAGGTGATTGATAATTCTAGGCTGTTCTTCGGGAATATAAGTCCGGGTTATCGATTGGTTCCTGTTCACCTTGATTTATCAAAACACGGAACAAAACTCATAGGTTTATCTGTGGGAGATAGATTTATCTATTCAATAGACTTTTCTGTGTGAGATAGATTTGTTTATCAAGTCTTCGACTTTGGGTCGTAACAACTCTTGGTTGTGGGTGAGATCATCTAAGGGAATCAAGTGCGTAGTATCCTGCTGGGATCAGAGATGTAAGGAGCGCAACTGTACCTTGAATCAGTGTGAGATTGATTAGAGTTCAACTACAGTCCAGATCGAAGTTAGCTTTGAAGTAGGCTAGTAGTGTCTGTAGCAGTTTAATACAGTGTGGTGTTCAAATATGGACTAGGTCCGGGGGTTTTTCTGCATTTGTGGATTCCTCGTTAACAAAACTTATGGTGTCTGTATTATTTCTTTTCCGTATTATATTTTGTTATATAATTGAAATATCACAGGTTGTGCGTTGAATCGATCAATTGGTAAATCCAACCTTTGGTTGTTGATTGAAATTGATTGATCCTTGAACATTGGTCTTTGGTACCGTTCAAGTTATTTCTCTTGTATTCAATCAGGCTCGCAAATTCCTATTTGTTTGAGTGTGGATTGGATCGAGAAATTGAGATATAACTCTTTGATATACTTTTCCTAAGATTGAGTTTAACTGTATAGTTGATTCTCTTGAAAGTATATTGGAGTTAGTCCATACAGATTGCTAAGTGAAATATTGGGTGTGGTTGTTGTACCCCCGCTTTTTCAATTGGTATCAGAGCAGGCAAACATATTTAAGACCTCATAAGTCTGTATTTGTAGTGATCCGACTCTATGGATAGAAGTGTTATCTCTGATAAACGCATCACCAGAAACAAAAGCTCTATTTCTATAATGTTTATTAAAGAGAAAGATTTGTCAATCTCAAATATAGACGAACCTAGTGTTCTAATGAAACAGACCGACATTGACATGTGTTACCCCGATCGCCTTTCAAATGAGTCTGACTCCATTGATGAAAGGGAAGCAGCTGAAGAGAGTAAACTGATTCTAAATCCTATTAGAATTCAGGCTGAAAGATTCAGTCGGTTGAAAAACAATGTCAATGTTCTTCTCGGTATAGTGAGAGATTGTAACTCTAAATAAAAAGCTCCTTGTAAGGAAAACGCTGAAGTTCGGTCATCACGTATCTTACTCGAGGCAAATCTCAAAAGGGATGCTTTGGAAATTGAACATCTCTTGAGTAAACTCTCTATTCAAGGATGTTCCGAAAAGTCTACTATACCATCTACTTCTATCACAACTGAAAGAGTTCCAGTTTCAGAAGTAAAATCAGAATCTCTTCCTATTGGAAAAGATGTGCTCGTAGCCTCCTCTAATCAAGGAATCTCCACATCACATGGAAGGAAGAAATCTCCAAATGATGATGTTAAGTCTGTGCTCTCTAATCACTCTTGTGATCAGAAAGTGTGTCTGTTTTGTAACTTAAAAGGGCATGTTAAGCAAAAGAGAAAAACTAGGTTGAATAACAATTCCATTGTTTGACTTCAACACACCTTAGACTCAATCCTCAAAGGTGTAACTGACATTCGTATGTCTAAACCAATTGGTTTCAGTACTCACCCTGTGTATTCTATCAGGAAGGTCAGTTCGATGTGTTCCTCAAATGCTCAAAAGCATAACAGATTCCTTAACAAAAATCGTCCAAGAAGAGCTCAAGAATTCTCTTCTGTCAAAAAGGGAGATAATGGAGTTTTTGATGTGGATAAAATATCAGGAAAAGGGAACAAAAATGATGATATGAAAAACAACCTAAACGTGATAATTGAAGTATATAAAGAGATCGTTAATAGGCTATCAACTTCCTATAGTCAAAATTCTTCTGGTAAGAACTCAAACTATGTCTCGTTTTTTGATGACAGTAAGTTTTATGATAATTTCTCACATCAAAAGGGATTCCTTCTTAGATTTGAAAGGAAAAAGAGACTCAACCATGAACACCGTTCATTTAATGAGCTTAGGGCTCATACTTGTGCTAATTAATCACAAGGGTTGAAGGCTTACTCATAAAAATCATGTTGAGTAAGTTGTGTTAATAATCAGGTATACTTTTGGAAAAATTGTTTTCTGTTTAGTTGAGCTATTTTCTTACCGTCCATAGCTAAACTATTGTCCGCAGTCAACTTTGCTTAAAGTATTGGTTGTCTCTGAAAATGTTATTCGTTTTGTTTCCTTTGTTTTAACTTCGAAGAAGTTTTTGCTGCAACTAAGTTGCTTGCTACTCTTGTGCTCTAAATTGTCACTCTATGGAGATTTATTGAGCCAAAATTTTGTGAAAATATTCACGTAGCAAAAATTCTGTCATGACGAAAAAGTACGGCCTTTTGTGTGTGTTTTTGTCTTTGGGTTAAGTTGTGTTCGTACGGGTACCCGTGTTACTGTCACGAATCAATTTTGGAAACCCTAAAAGTTACCTTCTCTAAGAAACCATTTAAATACCAAACCTTTTGAGTCACGTACACATACTCTGGGTTGTTTTGTTTTGTTAAGAATGTCTTCATCTTCTAGCTCTGGTGATTTTGCAAGAGTTTTTCTTGATAAAGGTATTGGTTTCGAGTCCAAAAGGAGGAAGAAAAGAACCCTAGTAGAAGATGATTGTCACAATGCCTCATGCTACTATGCCCATTCACATCAGGATATTAAGAATGAGGATATGGTTTCTGCTGAAGTGGTTCATGATTTTCTTAAATACTTTGAGGAAGCAAAACTGCAACTTGTTTATACTATGAAGAGTCTTGATGTGTTAAGAACTGAGTTGAAAAAGGCTCATTCTGACCTTGTTTTCATGAAGACACATGTTAAAGAACTTCTCAATGAGGATATCTTCTCTGAAGAAGCAGTGGATGTTGTCAATCATAAGCTCAATGTTCTCAAGGCTCGTGAGGATTCCGAAAAGACTATTTCATTTGAGTTTATGTTCGGTTTTGATGTTTAGGAGTCTTTCTTTGTTTCTTAGCTCGTTGATTTGTTTTTATCTAGGAAACTTCTTATGTGAATTTATTCTTGTGTTTTAAGAGGGATAACTAGGGTTTGGAATAGCCATTATTGTGAGTACACATAGCTGTTTCCAACGATTTTCATATTGCAATGTTTTTAGATCTATTTGTTGAAATTCTAAAATTGATTTGGAAGATGATTTTGCAGTATTAATCTTTATGGTTTATATATTGCAACCTTTTATGGGGTATATGTGTTTGCGTCCGTGAACTGTGATTGTCCCATACATGGTCAAAAATTAAGTCTTTCATATGTCAGTATGCAAGTATTGATAAAAGATTGAATGAACTTTTGACAAACAAAAGTTAAGCCTTTTATGTCAATATTGATGGAAGAAAGGATGAACTTTTGTCTACAAAGATTACAGTCTATTATATGTCATTGTGCAAATAGTGATGGAAAATAGAACGAATCTTTGTTTATTACGCGGTATTGATCTTCCCTAATCCATATTTTTTATGTAAATACTGTGCGGCTCCGTAAGTTCTCTTATGTGAGCATTTCCGATTAAATTAATCATGGGTTCTCTTGTGGTTAGTTTAATTGAGATTTTTTTGATACAAATTGATATTCTTATGTGATTTGTTAATGTCCAAAGAAATCCTTCTTTTCTTTTGAAAGTAAGGTCGCTCTTGTTGTTCTTTCAGGAATGACATTTTATGGGGGAGAGTTCTTAATTGAACTTGTGCTTAGTTGCCAAATCTTTGTGGGGAGTGCGGCTGTGGAATATTATAGGGGTTATCTTGTATCTTTATAAACTCCTTGATGAATGCATTTATTTTCGGCTATATGATTGCATCTAAAAAGGTTGATATGTGCTTATATTTTGGTCATGAAGTGTCTCTATGGAAATTTCATTAGGATCCCATTAATTTTCGTACCTTTGCCAATTTTATTGACAAAAAGGGGGAGAATTAATGTGTAGTTCGCACTACAAATACATATGGTTTTCGGATCATTATGTAAGGGGGAGTGGTTTTCATGTGAGATGGAGTATTGACTAAGGGGGAGTGATACATATCACCATAGTATTGTTGTCAAAGTTGTGATACAATTGAACTTTGATGCTGTGTAATAATACTATGACACTGTATAACAATGATTGAGAGCTATTTTTTTCTCATTGTTATGGCTACGGATCTTCAACAACGATGATGCTGAATTGAATACCTTTGGAATCATTGGAGTACTTGGAAGTGATGAAGATTTCGAGTAATGTTGAAGAACCAAGGAGATCAAGCATTTGGAAGAGAAGCTACAAAGTTTATTTATTTTGTATTCCATATATATTGATAGTTTTGTCACAAAAATTGACAAAGGTGGAGATTGTTAGAGCATTGCTCGGTCGAACTCACAAGCGTTGCTATCTCAAGCTTGTTTGTCAAGTTTAGTTGCCAAAACAATAAGTCTTGATTTCTAGTCTACTTATAGCTACGTCTCGGATTAGGATAGTAAGTGTAGTTGAGCCTTAGACTCCACGGCGTTCATCGAATGAAGATGAAGAACTACTCAAGGGAACTTGTGGAACTTCATCAACAAAGAGGTATGTGGAGACTTGAACTTATCTATCACTCAAAAGTCTATCTATTCTATCTCATATTTTGGGACAAAAGTCATATTGCTATATAGACTTCAATTATACACATGTGCTATTTCGAGCAGAGTTTAACTCACTTATCTATGCCTCGAAATACGTGGTTTTAAGCTTTCTCTTTGGCCAAGATCATCTTTAATCGTGACGAAAGTCATGTTGATTATTTTAATAACTTGAAAATCGCTTTGATGAAAAATAGTTTGTGAATAACAACTATATAACATCCTCTAAGAAAGTTTCAATGATTGAAATGAGAGTATAGAACATGTAACCATCTTTGGATATAAACATAGTGTGTTCTCACATTTGTATAAAAGTCCAAAACCGAGAACCTGAAGTATGCGTACCCATACGCATACCGGCGTTTGTTGGAAATCCGGTGAGTATGCGTACCCGTACGCATACTGGCGGAAAGTTCACGTCCGTGAATTTCTGCTGGAGTTTGAAAGTGAAAAAAAAAACTCAATCCGGTTACTTAAGTATGCGTACCCGTTTGCGTACTTAGGGAGGTTACTTTCTAAAATCAGTTTGTTCGTGAACTAAAACATTTATATAATAAGGAATGCAATCTTTGCAAACCGTGGCTATAATGTCGATGAATTGATTCGAGTGACTCAAAATCGATTTTGCTTCAATTGTGTCTTGTATACTTCTATGAGATCTATGCAATTGAACAACTCTCTAACTAGTTCATTTGATTCACTTGAACTAGTTATGGTGAAGATGAATAAGGTTGATATGAAAGTGCTCATATGGCTAACCATTGGTTAACTATTGTTGAACAAACTAAGTGTAAACGTTTAGGTACGGTTACCCAAACCTAAATGAAGTGCATTTCATTTTTGTATAACAAGCTAAGTTCGATCTAACGGTTGAAAGATATTAGCTTGAATCTAATCAGGTTTTCATCTAACGGTGAATATTGAATGCTTTGTTACCAAGGTAACTTAGATTGCAAACCCTGATTTGGAGACTATATAAAGGAGAACTCTAGCAACTGGGAAACCCCACACCTCCCATGTGATACTAGTTGCATAAACTAGAGTCGATTATCCTTTAACCTTAGGTTTTTAACGAAACCCTGTAGGTTAACGACTTAACGACTTCATTTGGATTTTGAAGCCAGACCCAACTATTTTCTCTGTAGTTGCATGATCTGATCTTGGTGTTTCTATTGTGTTGAGTTCAATCGTAAGATTGGTTTGAGATTGATATCTCCCATAGGCAGGATAGAAAAGTAGTCACAAACATCTTCGTCTCATCGTTTGTGATTCCACAATATCTTGTTTCGTTAATCAATTAAGATTATTGTGAGGTGATTGATAATTCTAGGATGTTCTTCGAGAATATAAGTCCAAGTTATCGATTGGTTCCTGTTCACCTTGATTTATTAAAAGACGGAACAAAACTTGTAGGTTTATATGTGGGAGACAGATTTATCTATTCAATAGACTTTTCTGTGTGAGACGGATTTGTTTATCAAGCCTTCGACTTTGGGTCGTAGCAACTCTTGGTTGTGGGTGAGATCAGCTAAGGGAATCAAGTGCGTAGTATCCTGCTGGGATAAAATACGTAAGGAGCGCAACTATACCTTGAATCAGTGTGAGATTGATTAGGGTTCAACTACAGTCCTGACCGAAGTTAGCTTTGTAGTAGGCTAGTGTCTGTAGCGGATTAATACAGTGTGGTGTTCAAATCTGGACTAGGTCCCAGGGGTTTTCTGCATTTGCGGTTTCCTCGTTAACAAAACTTCTGGTGTCTGTGTTATTTCTTTTCCGCATTATATTTTGTTATATAATTGAAATATCACAGGTTATACGTTGAATCGATCAATTGGTAAATCCAACCTTTGGTTGTTGATTGAAATTGATTGATCCTTGAACATTGGTCTTTGGTACCGTTCAAGTTATTTCTCTTGTATCCAATCAGGCTCGCAAATTCCTATTTGTTTGAGTGTTGATTTAATCGAGAAATTGAGATATAACTCTTTGATATACTTTTCCTAAGATTGAGTCTAACTGTCTAGTTGATTCTCTTTAAAGTATATTTTTAGTTATTCCATACAGATTGCTAAGTGAAATATTGGGTGTGGTTGTTGTACCCCCGCTTTTTCAGAAAGATTTTTGCTCCTCTTCATTCTCCAAGACTTGCAAAGCCGCCTTCTGCAGCTCTAGCTCTTCGGTCAATCTACCAATCTTGGCATTCTTCTTCACCACAGCATCACTGGGAAAAGATACATTGTTCTCAATCACATGCTTGATAATGTTGATCTTTTGACGAAGCAACTTTACATTAAAACCAAGCTCCTCAGATTTTCCCAAGTTATACTCCCAATATATCTTGAGTAACAGTACTTCTAGCTATGGTCCGTATATCATCTATGACACGCAAGATAGCTCCTACTTGCATTGTCAAGAAGTAACTTCGCTTGGGGTCTTCAGCAACAACAATGTGACTATACATCTTCCATAGCTTCTCATACATATCAACATATCCAATGGGAACGCTAAATCCACCAATTGGTGTATGATATGGGAGTAACTCACCGAATGGAGGATCGAAAGCAATCCCTGCATTAGGGTATTCGTGCATCACTTTGCGATTCTCAATCATTGGAGAAACTTCAACAGTCATGGAAACGGTTTCTTCTATTGCTGGAGCAGTCTCTTTTACTCTTGGCCCGATTTCTTCCATCTTTGAAGTAACAATAACTTGAGTTTCCATCTCCTCAATGGTTTCAGAAGCAACCTCTTCATGGACCTGAGGTGTAGAGATGGTTTTCTCATTATTATTGGTCTCAAGGTTACTCGAATCATCATTATTGGTTCGATTATGCTCAACTCCGTTATTTTCCACCTAATACAACAAAGATACTGATTAGAAGTTTTCAAGCTTGGAATTCAAATGACAATCATAAAATTCATAATTTAAATAAAACAACATCATCAAGATACTTCATTATGCATCCAAGACGCGAGCAAATGGCAAAATATCACAAAAAGGCGTTTTACAGCAAGAATGTCTGAAGTGATTTTTCCTGTACAAAGCGGCAAGCTGGGAGCAATTGGTAAGTAATATAAGGTTGAGTTATATTTCATTCTCTTCGTATGGATGTACTTTACATCATATCCAAAATTCACAGTATTCGGATAAACGAGCAAAAAGATGTGGTCAAAACATCGGACTACATGCCAGCTGAAAATTTTCTGAAGACCTCCTGGAAGTTTATTGTTTCAGCAATTTTGGCCCCTAAACATGCTCAAAAGTCGAAAATATTCTTCGATAAAGTTTGGATATTTTCTAAGGATGAAAAAACATGAGTAGATCACGAAAATCCGACATCGGACGAAGATTATACAGCGTTTTTAGTAAAATACTGAGTTCTGGATTTTTCTGACGACGTATTTCGGTAAAACTCTCCATTCATTGATATGGGTTCTCATTTATTCATTCACAAATCAGCAATTTTATACTTCTATGAAAAAAATATAAGATGTGTACTTACTGGAGTGATCTCTAGAGTGTCCAAAGGGTCAGAATTGCCGATATCACCATTAGAATCATCATTGTCTTCATTCAATATTGAATTCGGGGAATCTTCTTCATCATCCTCCGTACCTTCTCTTTCCATGGAATCTCTTCCTGGATACATCAGCAATAATTATTAATATTTTATTCGAGGAGTGCCATGAACGATCATACGAAGAGGTACTTACATCAACTTCTTCTTCGGCACTCGATTCAGAAACTGTTTGTTCAGCAGCAGTGAATTGAAGACCGTCAAGACTCGATGGGGAAAAGTTCTGAAACGAAGTAACAAACATTGGTTTCATGATCCTACTTGCACGAACAAGAAAAATTCATGGTATAGGGAACGCTAACAACTCACCAAAGAAACAGCCGGGGACTTTACAGTGTTCGGTATCATTCTATAATCCTTACTTCTGGATTCTCCACCCCGAAGACTTACTACTATTTTTGAGTAATCCACAATCCGAGGTCTCACAACACGACCGTCCTGTGGTAAATATTAGTGAAATGATTGAGATATAATTATCATGTCTTTACAAAATCCTAAGAAGAATACTTACTGGTGAACATCCTGGAAGTGCTTTTCATTTATCGCCGCCCAGAAGGATATTTTAATCTCGACCGAGCGGAGATCACCTCGACAGTTTGAGGTTCTTTTGAGGGAGTCTGAGCAGCTATTACAAAGTCATTAAGGCGCTCAAATTGTTGGGTCCAGAAGCCGATATAACCCGGAGTTTCATATATGGCTCGGTTAGAACAAGGAAACATATACTCACGACCATTCAAGTATGTGTAATCCAAATGAGCCTTAAGTTGCTCAACTGATGGTTTATTCCTTCGAATGTTCGGCACACACTGGTCAAAGCCCATTTGGCGTGCTGCTCTGTCAATATTGTACTATTCCACAAGAAACTCTCCATGAATCATTGATACTAAATAACCAGGAGTGCAACTCAACATGAAAGATCTTTCACCAATGCTCAGATTTGTACCAGACATCAAAGTAGTATTTTCTTCAGCAGCATTGGAAGTGATTAACTGAGAAACATGGGAAAGCACCACTATCCATGGACGGAAATTAAACTCAGACTCATTATCTAGCATATCAATGAGACGTGTCTTGAGACGAGGCTGTTTTGTAGACCAGCGCATAATTCTAGCATTATCCTTCTTAGAAAAGGCACGATGAGTATCAACATTTGGTCCTTGCAAGACACTACGAGGGATGGGTGCATAATTCTTAAAGCGTTCCCACATCAAAGCTTGAAGAAACATTGAATTGGCATAAGATTCAAGCTTCATAAAACCATTAGAGATGCTGGAGTATACAACCAAGGAGTCTAAATTGGAGTACAGCGAACCCAAGAACAAACTACCGATTGGAATTCTCTCACCTTTAGCCATCTTAATATCAAGAGGAATCACAAATGGATTCAACAAGTTTGCACCATCTTCAAGTACATCTCTGGACAACCACAAGCATAAGAAAGCAGCAATGGTTAATGTACCATCGACGGGCCATTCAGGAATTCTATCTCTTGGCCACCAATCCTTCAGCCATTTAGCATAACAAAATTTGTTGGATAATTGATTAAGCTCATTCATCTTAGTTGTTAAGATGTTGGACATTGCAGTCTCCTCTGCTGAAATTTTTTCAGGAAGATTCCCGTAATTGGAAGGCTCAACAAAGCAACCACATCCTCCAAAGTGATGGTAAACTCTCCCCATCTGCATATAAAAGTGTGAGTAGGAATGCACCAGGGGGTGAGCAAAGCTACCATACCTCTTTCGTCGTGATAAATAAACAAGTATCCAGCTGCTTGGATGGACCTGGTCACTTGTGCACGATCCAACATGGCTCTGACATGATTGTAACCCATCATATGTCTTGCACATCCAGAAAAATATGCTAAAGGTATTCGAGAAAGCTTAAACTCTATAAGTGAAGCAGAATAATGTCCTCCTTGCAGACAGAATCGGATTGTTGCTTGAGGAGATACTAATATCTTCTGAGTAATGTCCCTGGGATTGACGAGAAGACGAAATGCAGAGCCTGGATGACGTTTTTCGGGTTTATATTGAACTATGAAGAATTCGTCATTAGCATTAGGCGTATTCTTCATCACCGACTCTTCCTCTTCATCTATCGAAGGAGTGTCATCCGTGTTTGGAGTGCTCTTAGTCACGGCTTCTTCCTCATCGTCAATTAAAGGGGTTTCATAACCATCGGTCGACATCTCTGCAAAGTAGCTGTGACATCCACACAACGTTTCTACTTCAGTATGCCATTCACGAGTGAAAATTTCATCGTAGCAGTGGAATTAAAGCACAACAAAATCGTAAAGATACTCACATCAGCGTCTACAAAAATGGTAACTCTCAGACTCTTACCTGTTTACAATTTCACTAGCTGTAGTGACTATAACACAAAATTTTTGAGAATTTGTTCGCTTCTTCGAACCTGCAAAGACGAACAAAAAATTCATTATTCAAAATCATAACTTGATTTTCATAAAACTATGAGCAATCCCACCGAGTGAACATTCATTGATTTTCGAGCATACGCTATTAAATCACAAAATTCACGGGAACTTTATTTAATTGTTTGCTTTCAGCAATTGCTCAAAAATCAAAATTTTGATTTTTACAAAATCTTAACTCATGTATTTAAAAAAAAAAATGATGTGAGTTGACAACTCACGTAAATTTCAAAAAAAATAATTAACGTGAATAGGTCACGTATATGAAAAAAATAATCTTTCTCACTCGTGTGAGTATTCGTCTATGAAACGAGGGTCTTTTCTATTTTATGAAAATTCATACATCTAAATAAGATTTTGGTTTTCATGAAAACTCATAAACAAAATTTTCTCCACTGCAAATTGGATCATGTCTATTCAAAAATATATATATCTGTTTCATATTAGGGATTATTGCTTGTTTCTTAGACCGACGGACGGACGGCCGTTTACTAAAAACAAATTTCATAAAACCTACGCATGCATGTACACATATGAAATTTTGTTTTGAGAACAATTTATGATCGAACAGTAAAAAAAAAAAACAAAAAAAAAAAACGCACTTACCTTGGTCGGCCGGAAGTTCACCGGACGATGATCGGCGGTGGTCAGCTCCGACGGAAATTTCACTTCCTGCTTGGGCGTGAAGGAGTTTGGGAAGATGAAGAGGAGGTGGTCGGTCGGTCTTCTAAAAAAATATATATATATATATTTAAATCTTCTTCCCTTTTATAACAATTTTATTTCCAAAAACCTAATCAAACAAGGATTTCCTTTTTTTTGGGCCCGGGCCCATAAACGCTAAACCGACCAAAACCGGATGTCTGATCGTCCAAATCAGCAGTGCTTCATCTCTCCATGATCACGGGATGACACTCTATCATACTGCCAGATTCCTTACCTGGGCATTTGCTCGTACATGACATCATTGGCAAATCGGAGATTCTGATAATCACCATCCAGTGCTTACTGCGGAACATGACTGTCCCTCACTAATCAAGGGACTTAATGTTGATGGTGGATTTTCAACAAAGGTCAAAATCGTAAAATCATGATACTGCATGTTTCTGACCCGACTTCAGGAATGTATGTGACGATTCATATTTTATGATCCGTGAAATATTTCACGATCTCTGACTGAGCGAACATTCCTCTCAGAGCTATGATGAATATATTTCTCGAAAGGCCTCTCAGCTGAGCGTTCGATGCTTCACACATTTCATCATCACCTCTACATAGAATCAAAATGATTGGGTGGCTCCTAGACATATTGCATGCTAGTATAGAGCCTAACGCCTTCAGGACGTCACGCTGCTCGTTGTTCCTTGACTACGTAGAGAGACCGTGTAAAAAACCTCTTAATGATTGGGCGGCTCCTAGACATAATGTTTGTTAGAGAGCTTAACTCCTTCAGGACGTCACGCTGCTTGTTGTTCCCCGATTATACACCCCTCAGAACGAATATGATGCTTCAATTATCTCATATCTCGATTCTGCAAATAGATTAATTCTAGCGTGTCATTCATCAACTAAATTCCTAGAAAATAATCTATTCTATCTCATTACTCCGTTCCATGGATGATCCTCAGCTGGATTCCATGGATTAGTAATAGATAACCATTTTATCTCATTACTCCGTCCCCTGAATTCTTAGCTGAATTCTATGGATTAGTAATAGATACTCAATTAATTTTATTGCTTTGTTTCATGACTGATTCTCAGCTGAATTTCATGGGTTAGTAATAAATATTCAACAACCGGGCATCTGAGCCACCACCGAGTAAGCCCCGAGAAAATGGTGCGAGTGTATCTAGCAATAATGCACAAACGAACACCCGAACGGACGAACGAGCATTCAAAAATATGGACAAACGAGGAAACCTGTGCAAAATAGGGAGGAAAATAATATCAATAAAATAATAAAGAGGCGCCTAAAGGGACCGGTCCCACCGTCCGGCCGGTCATGCCGCCGTGTCCCCCCATGAACTGAAAATCCATAACCCCAATAGCTATGGGAATACCATTTAGTTGACCTATGCCTGTTTGAATAGCCTCGGTTTTCAATTTTCCTAATAAATGATTAGCAACAAAAGGATTTTTTTTAGTGAACGTGTCACAGCTAATTAATCCTATCTTTTTTTCCAGTACGCTTCCTTCATCTATTCAGATGAGCTAGCTCCTAGATCAGCAATGCGATGATCAAAAGTTCTCCCGCACCTCTTTAAATTATTTTATGTTATTTTGTTGTTTTTCCCTCATATCATGAAGACTCTTTCATTTGAGCAAAGTCCCTCGTTTGAGCAAAACTCTTAGTTTCTCCATACTTTCCATCAAACGATGAAAAATAGTAAAAAAATAGGGAAAGGTGTCACGGGACCGGGCCACCTAACTGGCCGGCCATGCCCTAGCCGTGGCCGGTCCCACACCTCACAATTCCTTATTTTCTCATATTATTATTTCCTATTCTCATGAAACTCCATCGTTTGAGCGAAAACCTAGTTTTTCAGTATTTTCTCAAATATTGCTCAAACCATGAAAAAGCCAAAAAGTCAAATGGTCACATGACCGACTAGGCTTCTCACGTCAAAAATTAAAATATTATTATTTTAATATTATCAAAATATTGGTTGCATATTTGAGAAAAATTGAGAGTTTCGGTCAAGATCAAACTTTTCTGAAAATCCAAAATATTGCTCAAACGCGCACCATAAAATACTAAAACTCTCAGGACTGAGACACGGGCAGTATGGTGACACGGGCATGCCATCTTTACCGGCCAAGGTCGGCCCTTAGGCTTGCAAGGAGCCGGTCCCACACTCTTTCATAATTTTGACCTAATTATCTCTCAACAGTTCATATTGGGTCCAAACTCTCTCCAACCAACTTGGAAATTGCTCAATCGACCACCAACTGGTCCCACGACCACCAAGGGCCGGTCCCATGACCCCTTTTCCTGTCCTCATCTCTCCATAATTAGGTTTTATTACCTAACGCTCGGACGAGCACTATTTTAATAAATGATTAAACCAGTATTTGATCATCCTTTCACCAACCGGTCAACAAATGACTTTGGTGCATGCTCACTCGAGCACTTGGGTGCTACATGGTCGGCCATTATCCCATGTAGCCGGTCCCTCCTTCACTAAGTGACTTATTTTAGTAAGTCATCAATTGATCACCAATTGATCAAAATTAGGGTTTCGAACGAATGCTCTGCAAATCATAATTTTGAGTAAGTTCAAACACTAATAATTTTATGTTGATCTAGCAATGAACATCTGGATTAATTATATAATATTCGGTCTAGCTACCAATATTTTAATTGGTCATGCTACCAATAATTCATCAAATGAGCGATATTTTCTCAGATGCTCGAATATTGATTCAACTATCAATATTCAGCAATTCATCGAATGAGCAATATTTGCTCAGATGCTCGAATATTGATTATACTATCAATATTCAGTAATTTATCAAATGAGTACTATTTTCTCAGATGCTCGAATATTGATTCAACTATCAATATTCAACAATTCATCATACGGGCAATATTTGCTCAGATTGTCAATATTCATTATGTTGATTAAATTATCAACATCATTCATTCGAGAACTATACGTCCCAGCAGACATGTTCAATCCATGAATCCTAGAGCATTCCGCAACCCTGCTCGACTCAACAATATTTAGGCTCATCGTCTAATCAGTCAACAATTGACTAATTAAATACACGTCTTCCTTGCAGACTCCACAAATCATGAGACATCAATCATGTCACATGGGGGGGTATTAATTAGGGTTTTGGTCTGGCGGCCTACGGCACATGTGTTCATCCACAATGAGAAATGTGAGTAAGTCGTGCAAGCAGTTGAGGGAATTAGCAAAGTAGTGGGTGGACAGTTAACCAAGTCTCCGCACGATGGAACTGGTCTAACCACGATTTCCCACTCTTTTACTAGAGAAACCGTCACACTTACTGGAGATCAATGTGTCTACAATTCTAGCAATATAAATAAGTCTCTGAATCCACGATTGAACAATAAGAAGAAGAATTCTGATCCGAGAAATCACTCTCAAGAATTCAATCAATCAACCAGAACTTATTCGAACTCAACAGTTCACAGAAAACTTGCAGAAACCTTAAACACATTCACAATCCCTGATTACTATTGATCTCACACACTTCTCAGCTTCCCTCCTACAGATCGACCCTTTTCCCTCTTTGTGACCGAATTGACTCTGGAACGACCATTTCTTGGTTTAGGACGGAGTCCTACAGATTGATCTCTCGAACTCAAAGCACTCCCGTGCAGTGCATCTGTTTGAGGTTAGGCAGTTTGCTCGGTTGAGGAGTCTCCGTCAACACGGTCGTCTCTCCACTTCCTAGAAAACCAGCAAATCGTTTTCCCCCTTCAACAACACTATGGTTAGGTAAACCATAACCGAACCATGTATAAAGACTTTGTCCAACATGGTTAGCCGAAACTAGCCGATTTGAACTGTAGAAGCTTAACACTCATTTTCATGTTCACAAAGACATTAATCTTGGGTCATAATCATTTGTTCAAATGAGTCTAGTGTTAATAGAGAATTGATCAAATGCAAATCATCTCATAGAAATAATTTAATTACAATTGAATCATAATTGACATAGTTGGTAAATGTACAAGGTACAAACACTTGAATCGTTCGTGAGTCGGCTGAGTCACAGTACGCGGACTGGTTTGCAAACTTATAAGCACAACCGAGTTCTGGAGTTGACATAACTTTTTCAGTTCATGTACCGGTTTGTAAACTTAGGTGCAACTCTAACTTCCGGAGTTGACAGAATTTTTTAGTTCACGTACCGGTTTTCAAACTTAAGACTTTTACCGGTTCCGAAGTTCACAAAACTTTTTCAGTTTGCATACCGGTTTGGGTACTAAACTGGTTCTAGAACATAAAACTGTAGCTTGCATACCGGTTTGATACTTTAACCCGGTTCCCTTACTACAGTTACAAAATGGTTTGTATATGAATATACATACCTATCCGGATCACAAGACAAATAGATTTTCCCATGATGTGCTTACGAGTATGCGTATCACACAAATATGAAATTCGATATATAGCTACTCCGCTACGTATACAAGTACATGTAATACGGCTTCAGACATATAACAGTTTTTCTCAGTTTGTAAGACTGATAACACTTTCTTGTATTCCGAATATAGTAGTTATATATTTCTGTAAATCATTTCAGAACATTCCTGAATAACATCAATGACACATAGCACTATTCCAGGCTATTTTTGAATGATAGACTTGAATCAGGATTTGGTTCCGAACAATAAATTTTTCTCCACTGAAATTGATCAAGTATGAACAAATGTTCATTAAGTTTAGTCATTATATTTCGAGAAATTCATAAACTAAATAATTAGTTCTCGACTCGAAATTCTTGTCTATGAAAGCTAGTCTAATTAGTTATGCGACAAACGTCTCCAGGATAGAAAAGTGAATATAACTTGAGGAGGTTCAGTCTTCACTTACCTTTTGTTGATGAAGTTCTCCAAAATCTTCGGTTGATCTTTTCCTTCAAACGGTAGAGCGCAAATGATGACTGACTCGTTTCTCAAGTACACTATCCTAGACCGATACTTAACTAATTGTAGACTAGAAATCAAGATATAGTTTTGACAACTAAACTTGACATCAAGCTTGATATAGCAACACTTGTGAGTACGACCGAGCAATGCTCTAACAACTACCTTCCTTCATTGGATTTCAAATAACAAGCATAGTCCTCTAAGTTGTTGTGACATGGTTGTGATTCTTGTTGTAACACCAGAAAATCGTTTTTTGAAGATATTTATCTTTAAGAATTTTAACCCAAAGTGATTGCTCTAAATTTAGGAACCTCTACACCACTTTCCTACCATAACCTTAATCATATGTTCATGGTTTTTAATACCTAACCCTCCCTTCTCTTTAGATTTGACAAAATTATCCCACTTGATGACATGAATTTTCTTTTCCTCATTATTATGACTCCATCAAAAGATCTCTCTGCATTAAGTTAAACGTTTTCTTCGGAATTAGACTGGTACCAATGTCGTACACAGTAAGAGAAGATAAAATATCATGTATGAAAATGGTTATACCAGCATGAGTAAGATCATTATTTATAACTTAAGATAAGTTTGGGAAGTTTTGTACTGACTATTAAGTTAGTAATCTAACATGATGTCAGATTTAGGGATGACATATACATTTTCTAACATCAGGTAGGTGGGTAGCAGTTGTTGGATACTATGTTGTGGTTCTCAAAAAAATTCACGGGGATTATTTTTCTCCAAAAAAATACTATGATAACATGGTGTCGGTCTCATCAAGCGGTTGGGACACTTTGGTTTTGTTTCTTTGGTTAAGTTTTATTTATAATTCACTCATCAAAGATCTAGCGACGTGTTTGGTTGAAGGTGAAACTTCTGTTCTTAAGATACATAATCATTAATAGGACGATGCAGCTGAAGAAGTTAAGCCGGTAATTAAAAGATCTAGCGACGTGTTTGGTTGGGGGGAGGGAATATGATTCCTGAGAATTCTAGGAATGTTATTGAAGGTGAAACTTCTGTTCTTAAGATACATAATCATTAATAGGACGATGCAGCTGAAGAAGTTAAGCCGGTAATTAAAAGATCTAGCGACGTGTTTGGTTGGGGGAAGGGAATATGATTCCTGAGAATTCTAGGAATGTTATTCCTTTACATGATGTTTGGCTATGTCAGGATTAAGAATAATATTCCTCTCATGTTCCCAATCTTGTGTTTGGCTAAATTGGGATTATGAATTAAAATAAAATCAACGTTTTCCCAATTATATCCTTCCATAAATTAGTTTAAAAAAAAAAACTCATTATATTTTTATATATAAAAATATAATAGAAGCAAAGGGAGTTCCGCAATTGGATCTCTAGAGATCGGCTAGGGTGGTAATAATCTCTATATTTATCGGAATTACAGTTGACTTGTCAGGTGGCATGGGTTACTAATTCATGATCTTAAGGGTAAAGTGATGTTCCATTCTTAACTCGTTATTATCGATTATACCAAGGTTAAGAAAAAAAAATCAAAGTTCAAGCATTCATTGGTCATTCACCATTAAAAATAATAAATTTTGGAAATCAAATTACCTATTTCGATACTGGAAGCTGAAGTTAACCATATGTCTATTGGCATTTATAAAATAATCCGAAGAAGTAATAACTAAACCCGAGGTAAGATAATGAGTATCTCATTACATACGAAATATATTCAAGCATGTCTTCAGGATTGATTCGACTGACTATGAATCACTTCTTTCGATCTCTTAGATTTAATAAACTTCTATACATATATTTACATTGCGGATGGCTTTAGAAAGATAGTGTTGGACACAAATGGGTTGTCAGATATGAAACAAGAAAAAACTATGAAATGTGCAGAGGAAACTCATAATGACATGATAAAGTGGTTCTTTAAGTATGTGAAGAGTTCTTATTTTTTCCATAAAAGTGTTGTGTAGCTAATATTGTCTGTTAGGGTTGAGGAACATATCTCTGGAGTAGGTATTATGCTAGAGTATACATGTTCAATGTCTTATAAAACACTCGAGCTTTTTTCCAGTTTTTAATGCTAGATAAAGGTTGCTTTCTATACAAGATCTAAATGGTCGAAATCCAATCTGCATGAGTACATATTTTAATTTTTGAGTCCTCGTGGTGGTGGATATTTTAAAGATATAGGTTCAAGCACCCCTATTTTTGTCTTTTGTCATATGTTATAAGGTATTGAACTAGGTCTACATTATGTGGGTGACTGGCTACAGTAGCTTAATATCAATAGTCTTGTTTCTCCATATAATGTGCATGACTTATACTTAAAGAAACATAACTCACCTTGGAAAGGATTTTGATTAGTTAAAAATTACCTTTGTGCATAGGCGGGAAAATAAAGTTGTAGCTGACTGGTTCTCTAGATAGTTTCCAAGAGACGAAGAACTAGATATTGAGTACAATATGATTTTTTGATCATAACAACCCGAATATATATTTTATAGTTGAAGTGTAATATGACCAGTGGCTGATGCGTGACGCCGTAGGTGCAACAAATTAATTATCTTATTTCTACTCAATTAACAAGTAATATAGTGGAAGTCAAGTTTGTTAGAGCACTGCTCGGTCGAACTCGAAAGCGCTGCTATCTCAAGCTTGTTGTCAAGTTTAGTTGCCAAAACTATAAGTCTTGATTTCTAGTATACTTATAGCTAAGTCTTGGATTAGGATAGAAAGTGTAGTTGATCTTTAGACTTCACGGCGTTCATCGATTGAAGACGAAGAAATACTAAGGGGAGCTTGTGGAACTTCATCAACAAAAGGTATGTGGAGACTTTAACTCGTATATCACTCAAAGTCTATCTACTCTATCTCCTATTTGAGACAAAAGTCGTATAGCTATATAGACTTCTATTATGCACATTTGATATTTCGATCTGAGTTTAACTCGCTTACATATTTCTCGAAATATGTGTTAGTAAGCTTTCACTTTAACCAAGTTCATCTTATACTCTTGACGAAAGTCAAAAGATGATCATATGAAAATCGCCTTGTAACATCTCGTTTGATGTAGACTCGGAATGTTTCGTATTGATTATGTCAATCACTTGAAAATGGCTTTGATACAATGTGGTGTTCAAATCTGGATTAGGTCCCGGGGTTTTTCTGCATTTGCGGTTTTCTCGTTAACAAAATTTCTGGTGTCTGTGTTATTTCTTTTCCGCATTAATATCACAGGTTGTGCGTAGTTCAATCAATTAGAGAATCCAACCTTTGGTTGTTGATTATATTGATTGACACTTGAACATTGGTCTTTGGTACCGTTCAAGTTGTTTCATATAATAATCAGGCTCACGGATTTCTATCTGTTGGATTTGTTGATTACATTGTGAAACAGAGATACAACTCTTGAATATATTTCCATTGATTGAGTCTGGCTGTCTAGTTGATTCTCTTGGAATTATATTGGAGTTTGTCCATACAGATTGCTAAGCGAAACATTGGGTGTGGTTGTTAGACCCTTGCTTTTTCAAAGTTTGTTTCCACGAAGAGCAAGGAGTTTTAGTTGTTCAAAGTGTCACAAAAGGGGTTTTTATAGCGGGTTTTGAAGTAAACTAAATAACAAAGCATTGAAAGTTGAGTTGTAAGCAATGAAGAAAGATACGATCGAAGATTATTTGTTATTAAATCATCAATGAATTAGTATATCTATCTATTCTTCATTAATCACTGATTATCACCAACTGTAACAATAAGTTTTGCTATTTGCTAAATTCCTAATGTCACTGGATACAAAATCGCTCAACTACCAAGTTTGATATGCTAAGCCACCAAGAATAAGCACTCCAGGTGTAACTTAGTCGCATGCTTTAGGTTTTGTGAATTATGTTAATCCTAGCACCAAACACATAAATTCGGTCTGCCTAACATTGTTGTCTTTACACGCAATTGCTCCACAACAATCCCTTTGCAAGGTTTCACGTTTTTTACTTGTTTAAAGGATTGTTAAACAATTACGGATCTCCCAATTCTTTATTATATTTAGATTAATCAACAAACTGATTTATTTATCCACTTAAACAATCTACCAATCAAGCATAAACATTCATATATATTAAATCAAACCATGTTTAGAATGATAATCATGTAAAGACAAACGATAATCATGTGACGAACTCAAAATAAATTTATATATTAAATCAAATCATGTTTGGAACTTAGAATTCATCCCCAATCAATATGTGTTTAGATACTCATGGATTTAGCTATATCCATGACATACTTAAAATAAAAGTATAGAAAATTCTTTATAATGGTGAAACCACTCCAAAACCCTAGCTTTCGCTCCGTGTGTTGTTGATCTCCTCTAGCTAAGACATGCAAAGTGGTGTAAAAGGTATCTTCTTAATTTCTTGAGAGTCTCCTTATGTATTTCTCACACAATGTAGGACTTAAAATCCTATTGGGACCAAGTTTCCTCAAGTTAAAAGTCCAGAATACGTTCAAAGGATCCCAACATGTTTTCCACAATTGTCATGGTCCTTTTCCATAAACCTGATGACTCTAGAGACCAAAAACTACTCAAATAATCTGTTTGAAAACTCCCAACAGTCGTCATGGTCCATTCCCACAACCCTAGAGACTGTAAGCACCCAAGCTCATCCAAACTCTATGTTCGAAGTATTCATGGTCAAAATTCTATGATCATGCCAACTGTAAATTTGATTTTCATATTTCTTGAGCCTCTCCGTTTTGTCCGTAACCTTTTCGTCAACCTCGGAATGACCTCAATGGCTTCGTCTATTCGTTCTCATCAATATGGGTTCAAGAAATATTTACTTTAAAGGTTCATATTCTTCTATTTGGGTTGTTCTTCTGTTTTTGACATTCTTTACTCCTTTTTGTTACATTTCTTCCACTTATCTTAGTCTAAGACACTTAGATACTTGAATTACTCCACTTCTTAGCTCTTTTATAGCTATTTTCGCTCTTCTTTGAATGATTTATCTAATGAAACAAATAAAATATAGAACAAGAGTAATCCATTTGCAAGAAATCTGAAAAGGATAGGGTACCAAGTACACCACCAACTATTTTGTTTTGATAGAAGTATGAACCTGTGCAGTACTTTCAACAATCAAAAGATGCGAAAAAGTAAAAAGCACACACACAAGAATTTTGTTAACGAGGAAACCGCGATAGCAGAAAAACCCCGAGACCTCAACCACATTTTAACACCAAACTGTATTAAGCCGTTGCAGACATTGGCATACTATCAGACTTCATACTGAAATATAGTTGAGACTACATCCACCCTCCAAGCGATTCAGTTACAGTCGCGCTTCTTACGTCTCTTGAACCTCGCAAGGCTTTACGCAATTGATTCCCTTAGCTGACGTCCTTTGCATCCTAAGAGTTTCTTCAACCAAGTGAAGACGTTTGATACCAATATGTCTCTAACAGGTAAGCCTATTTGATGTCCCTTTATATCAAAGATCAAGGCTTGGAAATCTGTTTGCAATAGACAAAGCTATCAAACCTCACAAATCCGGAACACTTACACCCACTTTGAGAAGCTTGGATTCTGTACCACCTCTCCAGAGCAATCTTCAACTTATCAATTAAGAATAGTTTTAGATATCTATATATCTTAAGGAATCACAAAGTCTGAGACAAATAGAACTTTGTGATTACTATCTATCTTGCCTAAAATAGATTACAAAAACCTCGATAATAGAAAAGAAAGATCAGGATACACGAACTATCAAGGTAAAAGATAGTCAGACCTGGCTTCAGGGATTGAATTTCCCAGTTGAAAGAGCATCTCTATTTATAGTTTTTTATACTGAGGGTTTCTTGGAATTCAAGCTAAGATAACTTGAAAGTCAAGAAAACACTTTCTTTGTTTAGATAAAACTCTAATTTAGGGTTTCAAGTAAGCATGTGAGAAATTATCTTGAAAACTACATAGAAGAATATACACAGTGGTCCGGTTACGGAATCGTGTATAATGACTGTTCTTTTTAGAAAATATGCCTTGGGAGTATCGGATTTTGTCTGTGTTTTTGCAAAGTTATCCTTTCTATGATCATGATGATTAAGAAAAAACTTCATATGACGTTTATAGGCAAAGCTAGGCTTATCACAACACTGATTCTTTTGCCTAAAGGTTGGAAGTTTATAACCCATAATATCAATGGGATTAGCCTTAATATATGATATAGGTTTGGTGACTTCTTATGATGCCCAAACAAGAATATCATAAAGTTTCTATTCCATATGCGAAAACGACATTCGCTTTGTAGGTGACCTTTATTTCCACAATAATAGCAAAAATAAGGAATTTTCTTACCTGGATGCGTGTGTGATGACTTTGGAGATTGATAGGTTTTTCTCTTTCAAACATTAACTGATGGTAAAGGTATTTCTCTTTCCCTACCAGTAGAAGCCTTTGGTTGAAAAGAATCACTAGCCTTCACAAATTGTACCTCTTTACTACTACTTGGAGCATCTATTCTCTTATATCCCAATCCTCGTGTATCACGGTGATTTTTACTTGATCCTAACATTGGGGTTAATTTGTTTGAGCTAGTATTGAACTTTCTCACGTCCTCTTCCAACATCTTGATTTTATCAAGAGCAGCAACAGCTAGATCAGAATCAAGGCGTTTTTCTCGAGCGAGACATATACTTTCTTTGTCTTCAAAACTTATTTTTTGGGAGTTAATCCTTGCTTCAGTTGCTCCAAGTTTCTCTTCCATCTTATAGAAATCACGATGAAGATTATCATATTCAAGTGACTTTTTACTTGGGTTTTCCTCACGATCTTTGATGATCAAATCATTCATAGAATTCCAGCCTTAAAGAAAATATCCATCTTCTCAATTTCTTGTTTTCTCGATAAAAAGAAGTCAGAAAAGTAATGAGACAAGAACTCGTTATCTTTTTTCTTTTTCGAAAAGTCCAATTCTCTACCAATATCTGAGTCACCTTCATCGGAAATTTCATCCAACTTTATCTGGGCGTGTTTCTCAGTTATAAACAATTTTTACATCATTAACAAGACGAACTTCTCCAGTAGATTCACTCGAGGTGATTTCATGAATATTTTAAGATAACGATCTTGAAGAGAAATTTCCATCAGGTGTTAATTTCAAACTTTGAACAAAATCATCTTCTGTGTATTCCATATTCGATATTATGTCTATAAGTCAGATGGCTACAAACACAAACATATAAGGTAGTTGAAGTGTTTGCTTGCTCTGATACCAAATGAAATGGAGAGGGTACCAAGTACACCACCAACTTTTTCATTCGGACCTATAAGACAAAACCTAATACTATCAACAAGTAAACCTTCAAAAAAGATCCTTGTATATACAATATCTTTCTTGTACGATCATTAGTTCAGATCAAAGATCCGTGAACCTGACTGTGTACAAGAATTCTTGGAAGATCTCAAAAATAAATATCCAAGATCAACCAAGTATGCATCAGAACAGTATGCGGACTAAATTCCAACAAGAACAGGTCTTGTTATCTATATTTCAAGATACGAACTCTCAAAAACAAGTCTTGTAGGTTATATACAGTTTTAGTTAAAAGAATGTCTAGGTTGATTATCGAATCACTTGCTTGTACTTTAATTATACCAAACACAAATATAATGCGGAAAATAAAAAGTAAAGAAAGACACAGAGAAATTTTGTTAATGAGGAAAACTGCATCTTAAGAAAAACCTGGGACCTCGTCAAAAATAATCTAACCGTATTAACCTGCTACAGACACTATCCTACCATCAAACTTCGGACTGGAATGTAGTTGGGACCGAACTAACCCTCCAATAAATTTAATTGCAGTCGTGCTCTTTATGTCTCCTGAACCTCGCAAGGATCTACGTAACTAATTCTCCTAGCTGACATCCTTTACAACCTAAGAGTTGTTTCATCTTAAGTGAAGGCTTTCTAATATATTTTTTTTCGCAAAACACCAATTTGATTTCCCCTTTAGATGTGAATCAAGGTTTTGAAAATCTTTTGTTTGTTTTGAAAAATTACTGGGTAAACACTAATATCAAAACAAACTTGTTAAATTATGGTTTATGTTAGAATACTGCTTGATTGAACCCACAAGTTTTGCTATCTCAAGTTTGTTATCAATATTAGATGAACAAGACTATATCTTGATTTCTAGCCTACTAAAGTTAAGTCGCGGACTAGGATTGAAAGTGTGTAGTTGAATATCCGACATCACTGGATAACCCTCGAAGATTGAAGACTGAATATCAAATGAAGACATCATCAAGGACTTCGTCAACAAAGGTATGTGGTGACTGATTTCATTTAGACTCTTGTTCAATTCTACCTTTCTAATATATCAAAACAAGTGCCCACTCTATGGAACAATTCCTATGATGGTAAACGTGCATTTATGTATGAACTCGAGGATATTTGAGCCATGACTTTAGTGATAATAACCTTTGTCCTGGAAATGTCCTTATATTATAATGATGAGCATACGAATTCAACGAGCCAAAAATCACTCGATTCCGAGTTATAACGAAGAAGTTATGAGTGATTTATTGAAGCAACATTATAAATGTGTTGCAGTTTGTGAATAGGAAACACTTCACGAACTGTTTGTAATGGTTCACGGACTTGAGCGTGGAAACTTGACTAGCTGCCTTTTTTAGTCAAGTTTTTAATGTTTCCCTATCTAGGCAAGATGGCTATTATTCCACACACAATTGATCACGATATTCAAACTCCTTCCTAAGACTCAGAGAGTAATAATAACTATTCTGGAATCAGTCTGAGTCGAGCTCTGAGGATCGGCGACTGACTCAGTTATTTTCTTTATCGTTTTTCTTTGATTCCTGTGTTCAACATCATTTCTTCAGGTGAATTCTACAACTATCTGAAATGATTGGTGTTTAATACTTCTGATAGAGATCTTTTTAGTATTAATTAGGTTATTGTTCTTTTATTTTCATGGAGCAAAATAAAAATCCAGTAATGGATTCATCAGTAGTAGATCTTAATAACTCTTATGAAGAAAACCCATCGATTGATCTTATAAATGATACAGATTATAGATGTGCGGTTTGGCAATATTCTCTTATTGGTCGTCTTGATTTACTTCGTCTGAAATTTTCTGATGATGTTCTAAACTTGAAAAATCAATGGAAATTGAAAGGGGAGTGCAAGATGATTCCATTAGGTTTTATTATCAAATTGGACAATGAAGGAGATAAGAACACCATTAAAGCTGGCAGGTGGGATGTTTTTAATCAAGTATTATGGATCAGAAATTGGATTCCTAATTTTCGTCCAGAAAATCATAGAACTTCTTCAGCAGCAATTTGGGTTCATCTTCCAGGTCTTAGTTTGGAGTATTGGGATGAAAAAACACTATTTACAATTTGCGGAGCACTAGGGGATCCTGTTAAAGTAGATGAAGCAACCTTAAAGCATGAGAGTGGTTATTATGCAAGAATTTTAGTTAACATTGATTTGGCAAAGAAAGTACCTAGTAAATTGTGGATTAAAACAAAATATGGGGGTTTTATGCAGAATGTAATTCTAACTAAGCCACCAAAATTTTGTGAAAAATGCAAAATCATTGGTCATGTACAAGCAGAATGTAGGTTTCAAGTTGCTTCAAATCAAATCAAGACACCACAAGGGGATAACATCTCTCCAAAATCAAGTGGCAATATAGCAGCTCAAGGCAAAGGCACTAATCATCAAACTGAAGGAAATTTAACATCAACAAGTATCAGAGAAACTGTCAAAAGTAATAACAAATCAACTTCAACAAGTATCAGATAACGTTTTGACATTTTCCAAACTCCAGTCAACACAATTCACATTTCAACAACTTTTATTCAACAGAAAGAGAACCCAGTTATAATTACTTCAGGAATGTTTGGTTCATTACAAAATGAATTTGATGAAGGTAATGGAAAAAATATGAAGGATGTATGTTGTTCCAGCAAGAATATTACAAGTGGTTGAAGACAATGCTCAAGAACAAAGTGTGGTCAAATATATCAATGGCAAAGATGGGTCTATTTCAGAAGAACAAATTCCCTCTACTTCATGGTCTAGAGTAATTCAAAAACCAGCAGCAATTAAGCAAGTATCTTCTTCTAATGATCAGCAAACAAATGTGATATCCAAGGTAACATCTCAACCAGTACCTGGTAAATATAATTTTAGAAAAAACAATGCAAAGGGAGGCACTAAAGGCCTCTAATCTTTGAAATGAAAATTCTTTTTTGGAATCTTAGGGGCCTTAGGAGAACTAGGGCTCAAGATAAGTTGTGGACCTTAATAAATCAATTTTAACCTTCTTTAGTTTTTGTTGCTGAACCAAAAGTAGTTTGCATTGCTTCTTTTTGTAGTAAACATAATTTGCCTGGGATGGAAAGTTACTAATAAAAAAGGGAATATTTGGTTATTCTGGAACAAAACATTACCAGAACCAAAGGTAGTATCTATGTCAATCCAAATGATCACAGTTGATATAGGTGGAGCTCTTGTTTCTGGAATTCATGCACATGTAGGGGTTGTTCAAAGAAGATTTCTATGGGATGAAATGGAATTAATCAGTGATATGGATAAACCTTGGTTAGCTATAGGTGATTTCAATTCTATTGTTTCTCAAGATAAAAAGTTAGGTGGCAGAGCAGCTAATAGAAGAGCAATGCAAGAATTCAATAATTGTCTTAATAACTGTGAATTGATACAAGCTCCTAAGTCAGGTGTAATGCATTCTTGGTCCGACTGTCAACATGGGGAAAAGAGAATTCTCTGTAATTTAGAGAGAGCTGTCTATAATCATAAGTGGTTTCAAATGCATGAGAATTGGAGTTACAAAGTGGGATTAAGGATTGCTTCTGATCACTCTCCTCTTTTAGGTGGTGGTGCAATTATTCCTAAACCTTCAAATGCTCCCTTAAAGTTTCAGAAAATGTGGTTAACTCATCCAAATTTTATGGAAGTGGTATCTCAAAGTTGGGCTGAAGAAATTACAGGTGATCCTGCTTATGTATTTCAACAAAAATTAAAAAGACTAAAGAATGTTCTCAGGCAGTGGAACTGGTCAGTATTTGGAAATTTCATGTTAAAATTAAAGAAGCTGAAGAAGAAGTTATCAAAGATATGGCTATCTTAGATCAAATCCTCAAGACACTGAAGCTCTGAATAATCTTGTAGCTGCTGAAAATAATTATAATAGTAAAGAAGTTCAACTAAAGACCATGCTTAAACAAAAAGCTAGGATCAAATGGATTAAAGAAGGATCTGCTAATACAGGGTTCTTCCATACCAATTTTAAGATAAGGCAATCAAAAAATCTAATAAGTGAGCTGGAGGATATTAATGGAAATGTAGTATCAAATCAGAAAATCATTGCAGAAACTCTAGTGCAACACTTCAAGGAAAAATTTCAACTTCAAGAAACATAAAAAGTAGAGTCTTTACTGGAAGTAATTCCATAAGTTATTACAGATGAGGATCAACAGATGTTGAATGCCATACCAGAAGCAGAAGAACTAAAGTCTACAATTTTCAGCATGGACCCTGACAGTTCACCAGGTCCAGATGGTTTCTCTGGTTGCTTTTATAGAGCATGCTGGAAAATTATACAAAATGATGTAGTTCAAGCTGTGCAGTTTTATTGGAGGAGAAAATTCATTCCAAAAGGCCTCAATTCAAACTTTCTGGTTCTCTTGCCTAAAACAGATGGTGCAAAAACTCCTAACCAATTTAGACCTATTGGTCTAAGCAATGTAAGTTTTAAGATTTTTACTAAGATCATAAATACAAGAATGAGTTCTCTGATGCCAAAACTGATTACACCTCAACAAGTTGCTTACATTAAAGGCAGAAGTATACAAGAACAGATTATGCTAGCTTCTGAAATGGTCAATGAAATGAAGAAAAAGAGAAGGGGTGGAAATGTGGGCTTAAAGCTAGACATATCCCATGCTTATGATTCTGTAAGATGGGATTTCTTATTTCAAGTATTAGGCAAGTATAGTTTCTCTAACTTTTGGTGTCATTGGTAAAAGTTTTATTTGAATCAGCTAGAGTATCTGTAATGGTAAATGGTGGGCCTCATGGATTCTTCTTAGTTGGTAGGGGACTAAGGCAAGGAGATCCCTTGTCTACAACCTTATTTGTGATTATGGAAGACATTTTAAGTATAAGCATTCATAATAAGGTGGCAGAGGGTTTGATACAACCAATGGTGGTAAGGAAAGACATTCATCCAACCTATTTGTTCTTTGCAGATGATGTTTTCCTTTTTTTGTAATGGAGCCAAGAAGAGTATCACCAATCTCATGAAGTTGCTAGATGATTATCAAAAAGGTTCAGGTCAAATAATAAATAAAAGTAAAAGTAAACTTTTTATTGATGGCACTTCAATCCAAAGGAAAAATCAAATTAAGGAGATACTGCAAATGGAACTTAGTGAATTTCTTGACAAGTATCTTGGAGTGATTTTAGCCTATTGTTGAGTTAATTCAGAGAAAGCTTGCAGTTTGGAAGGGGAAGCTACTATGGGAAGCTACTATCTTTTCAAGACAGGGTGGTACTTATTAAATCTGTTCTGTTAAGCATTCCAATTTACAATATGGTTGTGTATAAATGGCCTGCCTCAGTAATCAAAGTATGTGAAAAAGTGATAAGAAATTTCCTTTGGTCTGGTGATGGGGATGTGAGGAAATACACCATACTATCTTGGAGAAAGGTATGCACTCCTTATAGTGAAGGTGGCTTGGGGATTCAAAGGCTTGAAATCACCAACAGAGCACTCTTAATGAAAATGATGTGGAGGATAATAACTTCTGAAGATGAATGGGCTTTATTCATTAAAGCAAAATACTTAAATAAAAATGGGAAATGGAGTGAAAATTGGAAACTTTATTTTATTTGGCCTGGATTGAAGTGGGCTTGGAAAGCATTAAAAGAAAATTTGAGATGGTGCATTGGGAATGGACAGAGAGTCAATGTTTGGTATGATATCTGGATTGGTGATGCTCCTCTAATTGGGAATACTGAGAGTAATACTTATGTTAAAGAAAATGTGCATCTAAAAGTAGCTGACCTTATTCAGAATGGCAG
Organism: Papaver atlanticum; assembly: GCA_023531105.1. Taxonomy (NCBI): domain Eukaryota; kingdom Viridiplantae; phylum Streptophyta; class Magnoliopsida; order Ranunculales; family Papaveraceae; genus Papaver; species Papaver atlanticum. The sequence goes on from JAJJMB010007708.1 coordinate 2,512,837, forward strand.
GTGGTGCATTCCAACTGAAATTCAGCTATTTATCAATTCATTGTGTTTACCAGATATAGGAGAAGGGCAGGATTCATTAGTGTGGACTGGTGAATTATCTGGTAAGTTTACAACTTCTTCTGCAATAGAACTGTTAAGACACAAAGAACCCAAATTGAATTGTGCTTCTCACATATGGAACTCCTTTCTTCATCCTAATATAGCAAGTAATGTATGGAAAATTCTACAAGGAATTTATGTGGATGATACTGTCATGCTAGGCAATGGATATGAACTTGCTTCAAGGTGTTGCATCTGTGAGAAGGATCAAGATAGCATGAGTCACCTTTTGTGGGAATGTCCCTTTAGTATGAAAATTTGGACATGGTTGTGTGTTGTGTTTACTACTAGTATTCCAAACTCATTTGATGATATATGGAACAATGCAAGAAACAAAAGCCCCATTGTCAAAGAAGCTTGGATAACTGCAGCTTTCTCAGTTGTCAGAGAATTTTGGTTCCAAAAAAATAAAAGACTCTTTGAAGAAATTTTGCCAAATGAACATCAATTCAAAAACAGAATAAAGAAGCTGGTGTATGAAGGAGGATACAGGATGAAGGGTAATAAATGGAATCAAGCTTATGATTGCCAGGTAATAGCTTTCTTTAATCTGGGTGTTAGACATAGCAAATTTCAATACATCAAAACCTGTTACTAGTCTCCCCCACCAATAGGACACACTATGTTTTGCTGTGATGGATCATCTTTTGGTAATCCTGGGGCAGCTGGTTTTGGAGTGGTGATAAGAAATCACTTATGTCAGGTGCTTGGAACATTATCAGGAGGACTAGGTATCACAACTAATTATGTTGCAGAAAATTATGCAGTTCTATGTGCAGCAGAATTGGCAGGTGAATGGGAATTACAGAACATAATCATCAGTTCTGATTCTAAAACAGTTATTGAAGGTTTTCTTAAAGGGCAGATTCCATGGTTTATAAAGATGAGATGGCAGAAAGCAATAGGAAGGTATCCTCAATTATGTTTCAACATTGTTTCAGAGAAACTAACTTCTCTGCTGATACAGCTGCAAAAAGGGGAGCTAGTTTGGCAGCAGGTGTAAGACAGTTAACCATTGGAAGACCAAATTTCTTAATAAGGGTGGAGATGCCAGAAGTGGAGTATTTTAGGTTCAGTTAGATTAATGGGCTTTGTAAAAAAAAAAAACTTATTTCTCATTGGGCTTATGTAGTTGGCTTTCTTTGCTTGTTTAATTTTGGCTGTAATTCTTTTAAACTCATTTTTATCAATTAATAAATATGTGATTCAGGAAAAAAAAAAAAAAAAAAACTCCTTCCTAAGTCAAATTTTGATTTAATTTACAAAAAATATAATTTATGCTAAAGTTATTATATATGCAAGAGTTGTAACTTAGGAAAGACTCTCAAAATAAGGAGAGTCTTGAAAAAGCAAGTGATTCGATAAACAACCTATACAGTTTTTAACTAAAACTGTATCCTGAAATATAGATTACAAGACTTGTTCTTATTGGAATCGGTTCACGTAATGTTATATACATATTAGGTTGTCTTGGATATTGATTTTTGAGATCATCCAAGAGTTCTTGTACTCAATCAGGTTCACGGATTTTTGATCAAAACTACTGATTGTACAAGAAAGATAAACTGTATATACATATTGTTCAATGATCATTAAGTTGGTCTACTTGCAATTGTATTAGGTTTTGTCTTATAGGTCCAAACGAAAAAGTTGGTGGTGTATTTGGTATCCCCGCGTTTTCAGTTTATACTCTTCAGAACTTTTAGAGATACCTAATCAATTCTACAACAAGAACAACAAGAATGAATCTAGATATATCTTACAAAACTTGTTAAGGAAATTATGAGACACCATATATGAAGTTTTCTTTCTAATCCAGATTTCGACTAACTAGTGTTGGTATACGATCTTAGATTGCAATTTATCAAATCTAGGTTTATGATCAACAATCCTTGAATGACCTTATATTAGAAGAGAAAGACCTTAGAATAGACAGAGATTATTAAATTAACCTAGATACAAGTTGCATAACTATCTAAGAAGATTATTATTAACTCGTGCTTCGCGATCCCAAAGTAAAGTCTTATTGTGTCACTATTGTTCTTGAAGAACAAAGTTGTGGAAAGCAACCTTATGAAGCACACACAAAACTTCCAAGGGATGGTTTGTGTAGTTTACATGAAACCTTTATTTATAGTGAATGGTTGCTTGAATTCTAAGCAAGTTCGTGAGCTATTTTCCTTTTACAAGACTCTCCTTATTTTGAGAGTCTTTCCTAGGTTATAACTCTAGCATAAATAATTAAATAATAATTACTTAGCATAAATTAAATTTTTTTGGAAATAAATTATAATTTAATTTAGAAGGAGTTTAAAACATCACACACATTTTAATATGACAATTAATTGTGTGTGGACGAATAACCATCTTGCCTAGAAGAGGAAACATTAAAAACTTGACTAAAAAAGGAATCTCGCCACGTCTTTGCGGTTTAGTCCGTGAACCGTTACAAACAGTATGTGGATTGTTTCCTATTCACGAACTGTAACATATAATAAGTGTTGCTTTAATAAATTACTCATAACTTCTTCGTTGTAACTCGAGATTGAGTGATTCTTGGCTTGTTAAATTCGTACGCTTGTTCACTACAACATGAGGACCTTTTCAGGGATAAAGGTCATTCTCACCAAAGTCTTTGGATCAAACATCCTCGAGTTTATACAAAAATGTATATGTACCGTTACAGGAATTGTCCCATAGAGTGAGCACTTGTTTCGATAGATTAGAAAGGTAGAATTAAACAATAGTTCTAAATGAAATCAATATCCACATACCTTTGTTGATAAAGTCCTCGTTGGTGTCTTTGTTTGATCTTCAGTCTTCAATCTTCAAGGAAATTTGGTGATTTCTGATACTCAACTACCATACTCGAATCCTAGTCCGAGACTTGAATTTAGTAGACTAAAAATCAATATATAGTTTGCATCTAACATTGAAAACAATCTTGAGATAGCAAAACTTGCGAGTTCAACCAAGCAGTGCTCTAACATGTTCAAATACATATGACGACATTGTGAACTTTCATAAATAGAAACTCATATGTAAACCCTAAAGTGTATAAAGATATCAGAAATATAATTGTTATTAGGGATCGGTCCTGCAAGAGATCCCCAGGTAGGGATCGTCCATGCTATAGATCTCCAAGTAGGGATCGATCCTGCTATAGATCCCTGATAGGGTTCAGTGCAACAATAGATACCTAGGACCAGTCTTAACATAGATCCTTATTTAAGGGATCAGTCTTAGAATAGATCCTTTGATTCCTTTCAACTCCGAAACAAGTTTCGCAAGTCTACTTCTTTAAACTTATGTAGTTAAACATAGTTTTTTATGAATGAAATCAACCCAAAGTTCAACACACAATCTAGTAACAAATTACAAAGATAGTGTTATATCGTATATACGAAGTTCAAAAGATAAACTTTATACTTAGTATTCCAATAACTAAAGTCGTAACTGAACTTGTATATCCTTCCTTGATACTTTGAGCGTACTATAATGATCAAGTTATCACTACTAGAGATGCATATATATATATATATGACTTCGTATATTATATCTTCAATATAAACGACTTGAAAGCAAAATAGATAGGAATGGAATCAAGCCAAGTCTATATTACTAACCTCGAATAAAAGGATGATGTGTTGGTTGATGTCGATATGTCTTCAGATTCTTCAGAGTAACACGAGTTTGTCTCAATATTTCTAGACTTCCTAGTCTAACCTAACGAAGTTGACTCTAGTAATCCAATCAAGCAACCTCGACTTTTGGAGCTAAAATATGACAACCGAACTTGACATACACTTCGTGGGTTCAACCGAGCAATGCTCTAACAGATTGTGATGACGTAATCCCCAAAGCTTGATGTAATCGGTTCGAGGAAAGTTTTGAATTTTGGATGTCATTACTAATATCGAGGAAATACCCATGTATACGAATGAGTGACAATGAGGATGAGTAAATGTGGGGAACAGTGGTGATTATATGTTAAGCTATGAATGAACAACTATTTTGGTCTGTTGTGTTTTTATGTTTGCATCAACAAGTTTCCCTGTTTCTGAATCAGGGTTCAGCTGGCCTGATCTTATCACTCTTGATCTTAATGTTGATGCTGCTTGGTTATCAGAAACTGCTCCTTCAAGTTTTGCTATAATCTTAAGAAATGAAGCAGGTATCTTCGCAGGAGGAAGAGCATGACCATCAACATGTTCAGATCCACAAGAAGTAGAAGCAGTAGGACTCTTGCAAGCAGCAACTTGGGCAGAGGAAAAACATTTATCAGATTTCAGCATTAAAGGCGACTGTGAAATTGTAATCAAATGCCTAAACGGCGGGACAGTAGACATCTCTTGGACCAGCAAGGCGATTTTGCATGAAGCTTATCGCAAGGCTTCAAATTGTAGTAATTTTCTAGGTTTTTGTTTCGTCCCTAGAACTGGAAATGAAGTGGCAGACACTCCTGCTAAGAAAGTAAAACATTTTACTTCTGTTGTTGATTGAGATGACATTCCCCCTTTGTATTAAGCGAAAACTTCTAGTAGACAAATCAAATATCAAGGGAATGAATATCCTGATATTAGATGGCTCTACTTCGGTTGTAATAAAGACTTTTACCTCCTCTTGAAATGAAATCTTACTTACAGGGAGGGAAAAAAAAAAAAAAAAACAAACAAACAGTTTAGGCCCCAATCCATATATCTATGATGTTAGAATTATGTGAAGCCCCCGAACCAAAAAGTTTGAAGCCCCTGATAGGGCTCATTTTCAACAACTCCAAGATAGAATTGGACATTTTTAATTTAAATGTCTATGGTGGACCTACTCCTTGGTCCCTGACTCCCTGGCACAGAGAGTAAATACACTTATTAGTGGTCTTGGAATTGTGGTCTTTCCAGGAGGACAACAAAAATGCAGTCCTTAATTTGCCACATCTTCGGATGACGTCGTCAGTGAGAACAGAGTTTCCTTTAGATTGGAATATCTCATCTGGAATAAAACCTCAACCCCTATATATATCTGCAACTCTTGACTTGTAGTTATCACTTGCAACTCATCAAACAAAAGAAAAGGAGAAATGTCAGGAGCTCAGTGTTGCGAGAATCCACCGACTCTAAGTTCAAGTTCAGGAAATGGGTGTGTTCAACAGCTTGGTGGTCTTCAAACCTATGTTTCTGGTTCTTTGGATTCCAAACTTGGAATTCTTCTTGTTTCTGACATTTTTGGTATGCCCACTTTGACCCTTTTCTGTGTTACTTATTTTTTTCTTTCTTTCTTTCAAGAATTACAAGTTTAGTTAAACCTAATTTTTGCGTGTGACCTATTGTTTTGCAGGGTATGAAGCACCTAACTTGAGGTATGCCCACTTTTTCCATCTATCTGTTTGTAGACTAATCTGTAGAGAATTACAAAATCAAACTTTTGTTTCAGGACTTGTAGGTTAAATCTTTAGCTTATTAGATTGCCCTAACTTGAAGCACTTGTTGATCGGCCTGAAACTTTCTAAGTGAAACTTGATATTCAAACTTGGGGGATGCTCAACCAGAAGCAGTTAGTCTTTTTCTTTTTTTGTGTGTGTGTTTGTGTGGGTGTGG